>JBAMHW010000020.1:2409235-2435037 GCA_037177495.1 Rhadinocentrus ornatus | reverse complement strand
AATATTAACATTGATTTTCTCAGGTGTTCAAATACTTATTTGCAGCTGTATCATATAAATAAATTGTTACAAAATCAAACATTGTGATATCAGTTTTTTTTATTTTCATTATGTCTCTCACAGTGGACATGCACCTACGATGAAAATTTTAGACCCCTCCATGTTTCTAAGTGGAAGAACTTGCAAAATAGCAGGGTGTTCAAATACTTACTTTCCTCACTGTAAATCCTATTACCTGTCATCCACTTGGTTAGAGAAGGGTCCGGCTCTGATTTGTATTTCAGACCCTGTTTATAATTTACCCACATATCCAACATCTGCACAGCACCAATGATTTAGAGAAGACATCCCCTTGTTTAATCTTGACATTCTCTAGATATCTGAACCTGATCCATCTGGCTGTATCATGAACAGCAGGTTTTACAGCTGTGTGACCAGCAAACCTCAGCTAATAAGGAAAATAATATAAAATAAATGCAAACAAAAGGCCATTTCATAAAAACGGGTTGCTGTTTTACATGAACATCCTGCTAGTTTCCCTCTCCTTCGCACGAGCTGAACGATAATTAAAAACAATAGATGATGCTGGGACAGAAAAGCCGATCAGCTGATCACTGACATTCCTGACAAGATTCAAGGAGCAACAGGAGAGGAGGGAGGAGAGGGGGCATTGGTGCAGCAGAGACGCGGAGCGACTGTAGCAGCAATGCTTGCAAAAATTTAAAAAAAACAAGAGAAAAATTGATTTAAAAATTTATGTCAAAACATCCACACTCCCCATGTGTGCAGTAAGTCTAAGGTGACTGTAGCAGCTGGCAAACGAGTCGCATATAAAGTTTGCACAGCCGCTTTATGAACATGCCGTGAAAAACTTTTTTCTGCTTGTGGCGTATATCCGTTTTTGAAAGCATAACTTGCAGAAACAGGTGTCTGGCTCTTTTAATTTTCTGCACCAGCTCCAATAAGGCTTGCCATAAATGTCACTAATAGACTCATTTTACAGTTTCATCACTTGCTGCAAACTGGTTGCAGAAGAGCACAGAAGTGTCATTGACAACAACGGAGGGAAGAGTTTGGAGAAACAGTAACAGTTAAATGATGGCTATGGTTTAGAGCAAGAGGTCTCTATTTATCAGTCTGCACTTTTTTCCCCTGCATGCATGTATCCTACATTTTTTCCCCCACCATTGCCACACGCCATAATTCCAGCACAGTGCCAGATTCCCATCATCTGTGTGCATGTTGGGCAAATTCCAGTTTTATCTTTAAACATGTTTTTATTCTTTGGCTATAAATTCCAAGACCATATTTTTCTCTTTTATTCTTATATTCTATTTATTTTTAATCTACTTTTAGTCTGTTTTCTCTTGTTTGACTGTAAACAATTGCACTGTGCACACAAGAAACCCCAAAGAGGATAATACTGTTTCCATTTGTAGTGAAAAGTCCGACCTTCTCAATAGAAAAAAAAAAAAAACCAGGGGACATCATTCTTGCTGTACACTTTATTTAAAGCCTACAACAAGAATGATGCCAAACTAGCTTGTAGTCTGTACTTCTTTTCATTTGGTGTCCATTCATGTCTTCATTCATCATCCCAGCTTTCTTACCTGAAAGGCAGAACTGCTGGCGCTTGGTCTTTGTTGTACTGGTGTTGCAGTGCCCGACGCACAGTGATAAGAAGCTGATGGGGATTTGTCCATTACCTCCACAGATCCAACGCTAAATCTGGAAACCCCTGACACATTCTGGTTAATGGTGCTACAATAGCTACGGAAAGCAACAACATTTTGTGGCCTGAGAAACGAGGGGGACTGTGTAAAACTGCCGGAGAGATCAGGAAGTTGGTTGAAAAGGGAACACTGAGATTCCCTTCCCTGTCTCAAGTGGCTAAATTTTGGGGTTTCGTTTGTGACGACAGATGGAGTCTGTAGCAGTGACTTGAAAAACGAGGTGTTTTTATTCTGCTCGTGTTCCTCTGGTGATACTGACTTTATGTCTTCTGCCGGCTTGCTCGCTTGGACAGCTGCATGACTGTCAATAATGAGAGATGTTTCGTGCATGGACACATCGGAGTCGAGACTTAAGTTCCTGCAGATGTCACCGATCATGGGAAGTGGAGATGTGGCGCCTGAGTGTGAAAAAATAACACCATCTTCGAGCACATCCTCTGCCGGCTCCTCCAGTTCTTTAAACAGACTTTTGGCCACAGCGATGGGACTGGAGCGCTTTGGAACCCGGTGCTCACTGCTAGACAAGAAGTCGCCATCCAAATGGATGGTGGAAAATGTCCCTGTCAGCCCAGTGTGAGACCTCACAGTTTCTTCTGGAATCTCATAGAATCTTTTATAGTCTCCATTTGTCTTTTTGGCTCTGGCCTCCAGTAGCTCAGGACTTGTTTCTACATCTGAAAAGGTCCTCTTCGAGGATGAGGGAACTGCAGGCCGACAGTTATCTCTCATTGCAGAGACTGACTCCAGATTGTTGGTATGCAATCTTTTCTCAACGGGACGACTGGACTTTTTTGTCAGACTACAAGAGGCTTTAGCAAAAGAGCTTCTGGGACTGTAGCCTTCTTTATGTCCTTTGGACTCAATGATGCTTTTATTTTCTTTCTAAAGAAGAAAGTAAACAAAGTCACAAAATGAACTAACAACTAATCAGAGATCAATTCATGAACAAATTTCTTATTTAAGCTCCCTTGAGTTAAAAATTTTGAGAATGGGTTCATGATCACTGACCTCACATTCCCACAGTGGACTGATGACACCTTCAGTGTCGGTGGTGCTGCCTGCACTCGTCGTTTCAAACCGCTCTCTGGTTCTCAGCAAGGTGGGAGTCAGTTTTTTTGCCAGTTTATGAGGACTAAACACATCACCCTTTGGTCCTACAGAGACAGCACAATTTAAACTTCCATTGCCAGGGTCTCGTCTAATTTACTAATGATTAGGCAGTCCTGACACATACAGACTCCACGTGGTTGAGGACATACCTAGTTTTAAAAGGCACCCAGATGGAGAATACATGGTTTCAGAATTCTTCATCAAAGTAGAAGCAAGAGAGTTATTCTTCTGCTTTATTTTGCTGCAAGACATGGGGCTAGACGCAGCAGAGGCACTGCAGTGACGCTTGCCTTCTCCTGCAGGTGTATTCTGGATTTTATTAAGCAAAAATAGAGTCATTATTGCACACATGAAGCATCTAATAAAATGAAAATGTGCCTTTTTCTTAAAGTTAGACAAATTTGCTTACAAATCCAAGAGAGCTGATTAAGGAGAGTACTTGACCAGGTGTGCGGAAGTAATCTGTTTTAGGTTTAGCCAATGATGGAGTGGAAACGATATCCACAAGACTCAGCTCTGATAGAAAAAGAAAGCAAACGTATAACATGACAGAAACACAAGTAACAAATACTGGTTGCAACAGTGACATTTTCTTTAACGTGACAGGACTTCATACCTCTGTCAAGCTTGACTTTCGATAGGCCAAAGTCTGTTAATTTTATGTGACCTTCATTGGATATAAGCATGTTGTCTGGCTTCAGGTCCCTGAAAACATGGTTACAAAAACCCAATTACTCAGTGTAATACACATTTAAGGACACCTAAATACACAGTATAAAAGTACCTGTGGATTATGCCATGGCGGTGGAGATAGTCTAAAGCAAGGGCGACTTCTGAGATGTATTTCACAGCCATTACTTCATCAAAATATCCACAAATATGAAGGAGAGACTTGACATCTCCACCAATTAGGTATTCCATTACCTACAGGCAATAAGAGAACAAAGTGTAACCGTTTTCTACATATATGGTGCATGGCAGATTAAGAAAACTGACATACAAGGTGGAAAAACCTGTGATCACTAAAACAAAACTGGGTACTATCGTTCCTAATTAACGTACATGCAAAAAAAGGAGGAAAATGGGGTCAGTTACAAAAACTGCAGATTGCATAATTGATAGTTATTTCCATTCACCTATAGGGAAGCAGCTGAATGTATTCAACCAGAACAGCATACTATTTGTAAAACAAAGACATTGTTGAGAGGAGATATAATTTTGCATAAAATTAAACATTGGTGATATTGTTTACAGTTGTGTATTTTACAGTAACTGCAGAAAGCTATTGTAGGCGTTACCAGATAGATCTTGTTGACTGTCTGAAGGGAGTAGAACAGATGGACGACGAAGGGACTTTTGCTCAAAGCTAGTGCATCTCGCTCAGCTTTCATCTGGCTTGTCATGTTTTTATTAACCATATATGCCTTGTTCATCACCTAAAAAAAAGAAACTAGTAAGTTTAACCAAATCTGAGTAAACTGAATTATTCTAAGTTATCAAAAGAAAAATATTCTCACCTTAATCGCGTATAAACGTGAATTGCACTTTTTCCGAGCAAGGTAAACTTTGCCAAAAGCACCACGGCTGATAGGTTTCAAAATGATAAAGTCGTCGATTGAAGGCGGTTTCGGAGTGTCCATTGATTTCACATTTGTCTCAGAATTGTGCTTTTCATTTACCTCCATCATTTAAATGTTCCGGTCGGAAAAGAAACCGAGTTTAGTCTAAGACAGCCAGCTAGTTCAGAGTAAACACGTAGGTGACAAAACAACAGTCCAGGGTTTCTTTAGAAATTTGAATTCCACTGCTTAGTAATAGGGTCCTCAGACGTAATTTTAGATGGGTAAAAAGCTGCTTGTACAAAAAAATCGAAATAAAACGTCAAATGTTTTACTTTAACTATATAAAATATGTTAACTGTATGTGAATGTGTGTAAAAGTCTAACTTCTTTAATAATACGAAATAATGTGTAGCTAATTTAGGATATTATTGTGTACAATTGTTTAATTTCAATCAGGCAGTCATTAAGAGGCATAAAACATACAACTACATACTTCTAGATATTTCTTTTTACCACAAATTTTCTGCCTAAAACTTTTTTTCTCTGGGATTACAGATTTTTAGTATTTTAAATAAATTTTTAATACCAAATATTTTAGTGGCAGACGTGACTGAATGATGCAAACTACCTTTACCCGGTAGTAATTCGTTTTACGTCATTTGACCTCAGACGCCGGCGGAGAGTCCATTTGCTATTCTTTTCTAAAAAGTTGTGTAACTGCCGAAAGTTGTCTAACGAAGAAAACAAAAGGACACCCTTCCTAGGAGGATTTGTTCGTTTATATTATATAGAGGGTCAGTCCTCACTAAACCTTCAAATACAATTTTTCAAGTCAACCAAAATGTTTTCGCTCTCGACGGCGTTTCAGCCCCACCAGGTAATCTTACTTAACGGCATGTTGATGATTTAGCTAGGTGATGTGAGCTCGTACCGGTTCGTTTGTCTTTCAGTAAAAAACATAATTTGGATGCCATGCTTAGATATAATAAAGAGTTGGGTTTTGTTTATTTTGGTCATGACTCTTGTTTTGGTCAATGACAACCTAGCTAATGCTAGCATTTAGACAAGTCAACGTTTTATCAGCCCATGCTTACGTCACGTTGTCCAATGTCAGACGGCAAGAAATTTGATTGTATGGTTTTGACGTAATGATTTGACATGTTAGAGAAGAGCCATAACTAAATGTATATTCTAGGGGCTAACCCAATCACAAAATAATCTAGTTTTAAGGCATATAACTCCCTGCTGTTAGACGCTAGCGGGGAGTATAAACTGTACATGAAGAACACTGACATAATCCTGACACACTCCTGTTTGGACACCAAAATTGCTGAATAATTTTTTTTCCTCTTTGATTTTTTTTTCATAACCTTTACCAGTGTAGGTGTTATGTATGAATGTCAATGTTATTCATGTCCCAATGTGGTGGGAAAAACTATTCTTGACCCTCCTGTTCTTGCTGTGCCTCGCAGATGGTAGTGCCCCTCGGCCAGGTCATCAACGCCCTGCACTCTCTGAAGAACTCAGCTACAGCTTCAGTCCAGACCCTTCACAAAGACTTCACTCCAGAGCACACTAAATACCTGAGAGAGGTAACGGAGAGAAGCTACAAATACACGATGCAAACTAGTGATTTCATGATAATAGGTTTTTCTTGCTCTCTTTAATTAATTTTACATAATGACAAATGTGTAAATCCACATGAAAACTCCCTCATAGGTTTTAAAGTTTATTTATCTTTTGATGTCAGCACAACACAGTAATATAAGCAGGAAACTAAGTAACCAAAAGTCCCCTTCCAGATGTTTTTTAAGCAGTAAAGCTGCTGTTAGAAGATGCATAATACTGGAACAGTGAAAACAAACAAAGCTGGTGGTTATCCTGCAGGCAGTGAAAAATATTTCCTCCTTTCACAGCAAATTTTTATGTCATGCTTTACAACCTGGCAAGCCTCCATCACAATGACAGTGATATTTTTTTCTGTAACCAAACAAATCCAATAAGGATGACTTAATCTGTTTGTTTGAAGGGCGTAACTCATCTCTGCCATACGTTTCCACTCTTTCACGCCTCATGGGCCGAAAACAAAGAAACACAAGTGTAAACACGTGGATGAAGCGTAACTTTTTCATTCCATGCGCGAGTTGCACTGATCCTTTATGTAAAGAGACGATATTGAAGGATCTTCCTGGTTGATCAACTCTTGTGTTTAATACAGCGATTTAAATATTAACTCAAGTAATCCTGGCTTTCATAATGCATACTTAGGAGGTTACACATGAGTTGATTTGTCCAAAAAGGGAAAAAATTGGGCTTCTTGATGTAAAAACTAATGAGATTTCTGTTTTCTGTATAGTATGTTAAGATTAGAAAATCAGCAAAAAAGTTTCAGTTTAAAACGTTCTGGCCTGGACCCATTCATTTAAAGTGATTGGAGAATGCAGTACGCTGGTCAACTTGTCACAGCACCTATGTATTATTATAACACCCTTAAATACTTTTTGGTTCACGTCTAACATGTCATTTTAATTATTATTATTGTTTATATTATTACTACATTTTTTGCACCTGTCACACCAAGCTGTGTAGTGCTGATTTCAATAATTCAACAAATAATTAATGTTATGGTTGGACTGCAGGACTTTGCTTAGAAAATACTTGTTTTGTCATCTGTTTCTAGCTAAAATATTTCTGTATTTTTATTCAATTTGCAACTATAATCTCCCTTTTTCAGTTTATTTTGTGTGCATTTTATTATGTAAAGCACTTTGTGCTACCTATGTATGAAAAGTGCTTTAAAGGTAAAGTTTGATTTGATTTATACTATTATGTTGCTAACTATTAACATATTGTGTCAGACGAACGTCCGCCGTCTCATAGAGATCTGTTCAAGTTTTCATTTAGAATCCAGCATGAAAAAAGTTAGAGCATGAAATGTTTGAGTAATTTGTCTTACTTACACATTATGGTTGACTCTAGGACATGTGCAGATCATTAACACATTAAAATATTTCTGACATTTTTCAACAGTTTTTTTTTTATTACAGTAGCCTAGAAAGTTGTCTGTTTCATGTTTAGACTATTTGGGATCGTCCCATATTTGATTAAAAGTAGATTTTTTTTAAAGTCTAAATTATTACAGAAGTGTAAACAGACTGCTCTCGCTGTTCTTTCTTTTTTAGCCAAGTGTGAGTCTGAGAGATCTGGGCCTGCCAGACGTCGGGGTGAGTCAGCTCGACGAGCTGGTTAGCAGATTAATGCCCATACCGGGACCAGAGGAGCCTCCCACTGTTCCTTCAACGTGGAGGACGAGTCACGTTTCCGCACACAGCTTTTTTCACAACAAGCATGGTGAGCAGCTCAACTCTGAAGTTTTATCTTTTGGGTTTGTCATTTTATAAAGCAAATCTTAAATTTCTCTATTTGTCTTGAAGGCTTTTCCCAGAGAAGATTGGTGGGTTTCGGCTCAACGTTGTTCCACAGACGATACCACAGCCCTCTTAGAGAAGTTTGCTCAGAGCTACAGCTTTTACCAGGTCAGAAACTGATGTTGAACATCTGTCTACTGTGGAGAAGCCTGAAACGTAGCTTTACAGCTTTTATGTTTTGTGTTTGTCCTTGTAGCGTGGGTCCAAAGTCGGGGTTTTAAAACACTTAGATCCAAACCCAGAGGAGTGGAATCTGGATATGATGGTCCAGTGGAATCTGAGGCCAGCACACCAGCTTTCATGAAGGTGAGGTTACTATCAGTCGATGTTCTGCTTAATAAAGACGTCTACAAATTATCACAGACACTTACTTGTTATTATAGCATTTTTGCTTATATTATCAGTTTTTTTCTCACATACAGTTCACTTCAGCAGAGGTTGGAATAAGTGGATTAATTTGATTCTGCAGATGTTTTAGACTTCTTCTAATGTTGTGTTTCTGACAGGGGTTGCTCTTCAGAGATAAAGACGCTGAGGTTAGGTCACTGAACCAAGTGATAAAACAAAAGAACCTTCCGGAAAATCAGCAGGAGTCCTTTAAGACGGGGTTCACTGAGGGATTCATGAGGTCCCAGGCATTTACTCAGAGAACACAAGGCATGTGGTCCTTTTTTAACGTTTGTTTTAACATACTTTTCAGTGCTTCTTCTGCACCCCACTGTGATACTCAAATATTTTATATAAAACACTTTGAATTGTCTTGTACATGAAATATGCTACACAAATAAACCTGCCTAGCCTAAAGACATCTTAAGCTACGATCACACTGCTGACAAAAGTAGCTTTTTACGTTGTTTTTTGGACAATCTGAACAGCATAAATCCATTTCTTTTTCAAATATGACCCAGGACACTTTCATGCGACACCAAATCAGATATGTACATCTGATGTTTTTTAGTGACAGAACAGTTGTGTTGAATTTCATCCGAATTACATCATTAAAGTGAGACAGACGGCAAACTGTGCAGGAGGATGTGGAGCATGACACAAATGGATGCCAACAATAGACGGAAGAATATTGTCATAATTTTGACAGCTACGATTGCACAGCACCTTCTAAATTGATGCATGCGCGCTAACAAGTGTAGCATCCATATTTACCATATTAATGCATTTAAGTTGTAGTGTAAACAACCACGGTAAAAACAAATCAGAATTGTGCAATAAGACCTGCAGTGTGAACGTAAGCAAAGTGATCATCCAGAGCAGTAGTTCCAACCTTTTTTTCTGGTAGACTCTCGCAACTCTATTTGCATCCAGTTCAGCCCCTTTTTTAATATAAAAAAGCTAAGAGCTACCTCGAGCTTATATCTGCTATATGTGTGATGCACATCATGGCCTGTAACAGGCTTTTGTTTTTGTTGCTACAATGAGCAGAAGTCTCCTGGAAATGCATGTTTGTCTGATCCAAAATGTTCTCTATCAGTTCTCATGGAAATATTTCATCATCAAATGTCATCATTCATTTGATAAGTACATGTTGTTATCAGCAAAACAGTTATTTCTTACCAAAGCATGTTCTTATTACGATTACTTGATTCCACAATTGATCGCTGTATTAAATGGCACAATTACTTAACTCTGTTTATATGTTAGTGCATGGTTCAGGAGTGTTCATGTGATTTTTACACACTTATTTTGTTGGGAAATTAACGCATGATAATGAAATGAAAATCTGTAATCGTGACATCCCTACGAATATGTGGAGTAAAGGCTGTGTGGAAAGACACGTGCTCAGGAGAGCGTTTCATCTGCAGTGAAAATAGTTTTGGCTCTTGGTTTTAGGAATCAACTGGTTGTCATTGTGAAAAGACGACTAAATGTGTCCTTATCAACTGAGATTTTAATCAAAATATCAGTCAGCAATGTTGATGGGCTCTTGTTTTCCTGCTACTTCATAAATCACACAACTTGTCTGACTCTCTATGTAGCAGCTGTGTTTGATGCAAATGCATCCAGATTTTCGTACTTATCTGACAACCTCACACCGCTTCTGATCTTTGGTGCTTATTTCTATTTTGATCTAGAGAGAAAATAACTACTTCATCTTTATTGATTGATCGCAACAGCTCCACCATATTTTGTTCAGGTGTAAGTTCTGGATTAAATATGGATGAAACTCATTATTATTATTAACTTTGTGTTTATGTTTTGACAGACTCACTGAGGAGAACCAGGCTGGTCTTGCTGGTCCTCATACTTGCTGGTATTTATGGCCTGTCAAGAACCCCGTTTCTCTCTGGTAAAGGCTCCTTTTCTGATGCTGGTTTGTTTCAGTTTTCTTTCTTATATAAGTTTATAAATTAAATCTAAACCCCACATGCACTTACAGGAGAGCATGTTAGCGTCTCTAACTAATAAAATTATTGTAGACTTAAACTATAGATAATATATGATATGCTTGCTATAGTGTGCATGTAGAGTTTGATTATTGGTGCATACTACTTTGTACTAATACATATATGTGTAGCACAGCCGTCATTTTATCTGCAGTTATGAGATTCTGTGAAGAAATATGTTGCTGAGAAGTTTGTTTTGGGATTTCACAGTGAGGTTTCGCACCACATCTGGCCTCGACTCTGCAGTGGACCCCATCCAGATGAAGAATGTGACATTTGAGCATGTTAAAGGAGTGGAAGAGGCAAAGAATGAATTACAGGATGTTGTTGAGTTTCTCAAGAATCCGCAGAAGTTCACTATTTTAGGTGGAAAACTACCTAAAGGTATCGTTACTTGTTTAATTTTCTCCTTTTTTTCCTGAGCGGAATATCTGGCTATTTTTATGTCTTCTTCTGTCTTCCCAGGCATCCTCCTGATCGGTCCACCAGGCACAGGAAAGACTCTGTTAGCCCGAGCTGTAGCCGGGGAGGCCGATGTGCCTTTCTACTACGCCTCTGGATCAGAGTTTGATGAGATGTTTGTGGGTGTTGGTGCAAGCAGAATCAGGAACCTTTTCAGTAAGTTGGCTGGATATAAGGAGAAATATGAGCAACCACTTAAAGACGAATCCAACGACAGTTTCTCCTTCTTGTGATTTGCAGAAGAGGCTAAAGCAAATGCTCCCTGTGTTATTTTTATTGATGAGTTGGACAGCGTGGGTGGAAAGAGGATTGAGTCTCCTATGCATCCTTACTCCAGACAAACCATCAACCAGCTGCTGGCTGAAATGGACGGGTGAGTCGAAGTCTCAATTATGTGAGTTCTTAAGTTCTGCAGTCAATGTTATCTTAAAATATATATATTTTTTTTATGTTTTACAGATTTAAACCAAATGAAGGCGTCATTGTTATTGGTGCTACAAACTTTGCTGAGGCTTTGGACAAGTACGTTTCCACTTTTAGTGGAAAAGTTGTTGCTAAGGGAACAGGTTGATGTGGTGAAACATATCTGCATTTTAAAAGATATGACTTTATTCTAAATGTAATTAAATATTTTATTTGCAGTTTATTAGAGCTAAACCATTTATTTAAGTAGTTTATTAACCTCAGAGTTGGTCACTGGTTGGTTCTTTAGCCTCTTTAAGAGAACTCTCTGTATATATTTTATGCTGTTTAAGTTTAAATGTACTGCTCTCCTGTTTAAGATATTTTTGAACAGACTAAAGAACCTGAATTTTGACTAGAGCTGTGTTGCTGGTACTATTTAGTGCACTGGTGAGGCCTGGGAGGTTTGACATGCAGGTGACTGTCCCTCATCCGGATGTTAAAGGACGCACAGAAATTCTTAACTGGTACCTCTCCAAGATCAAAGTTGACTCTGGTAGGTCCCCTTGTAGCATAATAAATAATAATTGGTCAAATTTTTAGTTAATCAGATTAGACCAGACCTAAAAGGACACCTTTGTTTGCCGTCCCTTTTAAAGAATGCTCCTCTCTGATCACCTTTTTGTTCTTTCACAGCCATTGAAGCAGAGATTATTGCCCGAGGCACTGTGGGATTCTCAGGAGCAGAACTGGAGAACCTGGTCAACCAGGCAGCCCTGAAGGCTGCAGTGGACGGGAAAGAGATGGTCACAATGAAGGACCTGGAGTTCGCTAAGGACAAGATCCTCATGGGTGAGTTCACACTGTGGTTTGTGCTCAGATCAGCAGCTTTTATAATGCAAGAGGAGTCCTAGTAAGAAAAGAGAAAGCTCTAATCTTGTTTTCTGTTCACCTTTTTCCTGTCAGGTCCTGAGAGGCGGAGCGTTGATATAGACAAGAAGAATAAGACCATTACAGCGTACCACGAGTCCGGCCATGCCATCGTTGCCTATTACACTAAAGATGCAATGCCCATCAATAAGGCTACGATCATGCCAAGGGGACCAACTCTGGGCCATGTAAGTTCTTGTTACACTTTAACAAAAGGACATGATGTACTCATCATTTTTATTACCAGGTAGCGAAACCGATCTGCACGTTTGTTTCTAAGGTATCGATGCTCCCAGAGAACGACCGCTGGAGCGAGACCCGCGCTCAGCTGCTGGCTCAGATGGACGTCAGCATGGGCGGCCGAGTAGCAGAGGAGCTCATCTTTGGAGACGACTACATCACCACCGGTACGAACTTTTTTCATTTTCATTAAGATGCTGCAACAATGATGTTGGAACTAAATATAATGTGATGACGTTTAACAAGCAGTTTGTATTTTACTAAATACCTGATCTGTTTACGTATTTTAGTTAATTTCCTTCTTCTGTTGTACATTTAAGGAGCCTCCAGTGACTTTGATGGTGCAACCAAAATAGCAAAAATGATGGTTACAAGGTTCGGCATGAGTGACAAGGTAAGAGTTTATAGATGATCGTGCTGAGATGTTTAATTTTTCTTCCTACAGACGCTGTTCGATATGAAACATCTTTAGTGTCTCAACTTCTCTAAGCATTTGTAGCAAATGTTCGTTTTTTAACAAAGTTGTAAGATTTGTAGCTGATTTCAGTTTGGCTCCAACAAAGAAACATTACAAAAAGCGGTAACACGCTTGTGGTGAACCAAGTACTCTGCCTGGTGCAGTCAGACAGAAGGTGGCAGTACATCCTTTATAAACTAAATAAAACCAACAGGAGACTCAATTCCATCATCTAATTTAAGCCTCTCCATCTCTTCTCCCCTTCGTCCTCTTGCCTGTGATCCACAATTTACTCACAACCAAGTATTTTCAAAGGGAGTCTTAATTTTTGAAGAGTAGTTGTCAGGCGAAAGCCTTGTCAGAGGTACCATAGTGGCTGGTTCGCTCAATTGGTAGAGCATCAGTCTCCCATGTGGGAGACCAGAGTACGATTCCCCCAGGACATTAACACCTTCCAGTTGTTAATGTTTTTAAAGGACCCAGTTGGGTCCTTAGGCAAAATGCTACTTCTCAACCATTGTAATTCGCTTTGGATGAAAGCTTCAGCTAAATTAATGTAATGTAAGCAGGAAAGGTTTGGAGACACTTTAATCCTGTTTTTAAAAATTATATAAACAGCAAACATGAGCTTCACCACAGCTTTAAAGGGGAAGAATTAAGTGTTGGGGGAAGGTTTATGGGGAAGTTCTGCTCATTGGTTCTGGTCAAATAATCAAAAGTGAATTATCTTCAGTGTTTTTGTTTTCTAAAAACGTTCCCCTCATCTGAAAAGAAAACATGAAGACATGGGCTGTGTCCGAATGTCCACCCTACTCCCTAACCCCTCAATCACTACATAGGGCTGCACTATATAGCACACTACATAGTGCACTCCTTTTCTTGGCGATACGGACACAAAGCTGCCTATTTTTCCTTGCCGCAGACCATGTGACTACCAGCCGTCACCACGGCAACCACAATGCGCGTAAAGATGCCAATCCAAAGTTGTGCGTACATATTTTTATTTATTATTCCTTATGTTGCATTTATTCTTTATTGCATATCTATTAAAAAAAATATATTTTCGCCTCGCGCTATTTTGAGCTTCTGCCCGCAATGCATTGTGGTCTACATTGACCTGTCTAGTGACCATCGATGCTCACTACTTTTCAAGATGCATTGTGGGTAATTTTGAGTGCCCTACTTTTTTCTCTAGGAACATTCAGACACCCCTACAAAATGGCGTGACCCCTTTATAGGGCACTATGTAGGGAGTAGGGTGCGCATTTGGACACAGCCATGTTCTCAACTTCTTCGTCTGTGTCTTCTTCATGTGCTTTTTATTTGGCGGTTCTGCATCATCTTCTCTGGTTTGTTCCTTTCACTGGCTACGTGTTAGCTCAGCACTGCCTCCGCTATTTCCGGTAGTATTGCTTGGTCTTCTGCGTCAAGCAGCGGATAGTTAAGCTTAGGGCTGCTCGATAATGGAAAAAATAATATTCCTGATTATCTTTGATCACAATTTGATTCAAATTGTCCATCTTCTGCATCGAGCACAAATGTGGCTTTATGAGCAACTTGGTAAAAAGGTGTTTTGATACATGCACTTATTTGTCTACCAAAAAGAAACTATAAAACTTGTAGGAAAACACTGATGGAGGCCCAGTTTGGAGGGGGAAAAAAGCCAGAAAGCTGCTGTTCTGGCTACATAATTATAGCCAGGAAAAGCTTTTTGTAACTTTATCTGAAGTCCCCCACCCACAGTAACGATCTCAGGTAAATGCATGAGAAGGTCTTATTGTTCCCTCAGCTTAAGGGTGTAATTTGTGTTTTGTTGCAGCTCGGAGTCATGACCTACGGAGATGTAACAAAGCAGAGTCCCGAGACACAAGCTGCTATCGAACAGGAAGTCAGAGTTTTACTGAAGGTGAGATTTCACTTATGCATTTCCCCCAGTGCTCCCACCACAACATGGCGCAAAATCTGTAGCTAGACTCTTTCGCAGTGGTGGAACGATCTACCAAACTCCCTCCAAGCCGCAGAGTCCACTTTTAAGAGCAAACTAAAGGCTCACCAGTTTAAGAAGCATTTCCTTAGCTTAACTCTTCTACCCGTCGGAATGAGTTAGAAAGATTGGTCCAGCTCTTTGGCTCAACTCAGAACTGAGGAAGCTGCGTGCACTTATGCCCAAGATGATGTGTGATGAAATTGGGGTTCTTGTATTTAAACATAGGACTTTTTTAAAAAAAAGAAAAAGCACTGTCTCTAGCACTACATGACAGCACTTGGGTCCAACTGGACTCAGCAGTCTGACTACTACTTAATTATGATGTCCCCTCCTGTTTGAATTCTTGCTTGTCTTCTTACTCTCTGATGTAAGTCGCTTTGCAGAAAATGACTGTAAAATATATTTTTACATTTTCCTCTCTGGTCAGTTTCTGATTCTTCTTTATTTTTTATGGTTTCCGCAGGACTCATATGAACGTGCAAAAAACATCCTGAAGACTTACAGTGAGGAGCACAAGAAGCTAGCGGATGCCCTGCTCACATATGAAACTCTGGATGCTAAAGAGATCCAGTTGGTGCTCGAGGGAAAATCTCTGAACCACTAAATGCCTCAGCAGACATTTTAGACCCTTGAATTGTGTTTATATAAATATAAAGCTGTGCAATCCAGCTCAGGCCTTTTTAAGGCCTTCTGTTTTATGTTTGTATTCCTCATGTTGTCAGTGTGAAGATTACAATGAAATTACACGTGTCAACCTTTTTTTTCTTTTTTTTTGGCATCGCCCGCAGAGGACTCATATTCAGTGATTGTTAAAGCGTCTCACGATTGAATTTGATTTGATGTGAATACTTGTTCCTAACCAAATAGCAGAAGTTTTATTGTGGTTTTACCCTCCTGGAAGACCACTTCTGCAGTAGTTTAATACATCAGAGTCGTATTTGGTCTTGTATGAACTTGACACAGCTCATAGCAACACACATATTATTGCACAGCCAGATAAACACCATAGGACCTTAAATTACCTCAGTCAATAATGTACCCTTTGGCTGTAAGTAGGTACAGGCGAGTTCACTGTTCATTGTTGAACCTCTTAATAAAGAGGGATTTTTTTTTAAGCATATATATATATTATTTTTTTTCCATATGCAATCTGTGTTTATTATTTATTTAAGTGCCCAAAGGTGTGTCCTTTGTTCCATTAAAAGTAGTCATAGGGCCTCTTTGTCCTTGTCTAAGGTCGCCTGTAACTGATAACTTAGGGGAGTTGTGTGAGTGTGTGTGTATATAGTGTAAGCATGTAAAATGACTGGCTTGGTGCTTCTCTGTTACTTTAGATAAAGGCTTTCTGGAAGCTCAAATAAAGATTACTCTTATGAAATACTTGTGAATGTATTATTTTGTATAAAACTGAAACTTGCTTTAGTTTCCTGCAAAAGTATATTTACATCAAACTAAACGAAGGCAACATTTATTTATTCCTCTTTTAGTCTTAACAAATGTGCAAAACAAAGCTGAGACTTTATTCTGCAGAAACAAAGGCTCATTTAGTCCTACTGGTGATTGATCCTAACCCGTCATTAGTAGATTTAGTTTCAGATAAAACCAGCTGAGATAAGCCAAGCTAGGACAAAATCCTCTTTTCTTTGAACTGGCCCAATATCATAAAAGGAGGTCTGAAGCTGCAGAGGTTCCAGTTTTACCTGAAGACAGCTAAAGCGTCATTATGGAGAGGTTCAAAATTTCACTTGGATTTTAACTAAGGCATCCAGAGAAATCACAAATTAATGATGGAGGACACAAAGGATGATGTAGCTGTTGTTGGGATAGGATGCAATTTCCCTGGAGGTAAGATTCTGACAGCTGAAGAGCTTTGAAGTATTCAGTTGTTTTAAATAAATGATGGTTTAGGATTTTATTTTATCGTAGGTGAGGGGTTGGACAATTTCTGGAGGGTCCTGCTAGAGGGGAAGAACTGTGTGGTGGATATTCCAGCTCAGAGGTTTGACACCACTTTTTGGTATGATGCTGATGTCAGCAAACCTGGAAAGATGCTGACAGCCAAAGCAGCGCTTATAGAGGGGTAAGCTTTATTCGGGTTAAGGCTGGTCTGATGTTTTTTTCCTTATGCTAGAGTTATGATTTTTTTTTTTCAATATGTTCTAGGTTGAATGAGTTTGATCACAAGTTTTTTGGCATCACTGAGGTGGAGGCTGACTTTATGGATCCTCAGCAGAAGCTCCTCCTGCAGTGCACATACAGGGCATTAGAAGATGCAGGAATAGCCATGGAAAGCATCAGTGGAAGCAGAACTGGCGTTTATATTGGTGCTCCTCTCACACGTTACATTTAAAATTACAAGAGGTTTCATGACACATTGTTTGTGACTTGCTCTGCTTTGATTGTGCTGTTGCAGGTCTTATGAACAGGGACTACGAAATGCTCAGAAATGACAGTCCTGGCACAGTTACTCATTATAATGGCACAGGGACGGCCATGAGTGTCGCAGCCAACAGAATTTCCTTCATCTTCAACCTCACTGGTCCTTCATTTGCCATTGACAGCGCTTGTTCCTCATCTTTGGTGGCTCTACATGTGGCCTGCAATGCTATTAGGCAAGGTAAGATCTGTTTGCTAGGAAGAAAGTTGATTATGTCATCATTTATATATTTTCAGAACTGCTCATTTTATTTTTGTTTTTCCACTAGGAGACTGTGGGATGGCGGTATGTGGAGGGGTGAACTGTATAATAGAGCCAAGAGTGTTTGTTGCGCTCAGCAAGGCAAAGATGATCTCACCTGAAGGCACCAGTAAGCCCTTCTCCATCAGAGCAGATGGCTACGGCAGAGGGGAGGGCTGTGGTGTAGTACTCCTGAAACCTCTCAAACATGTAGGTTGATAGTTATGTTCTCCTTTGATTGGCCTTTTACAATGTCCCCAATTATCAACATCTGTTTTTGTGAATTTTCCCTAAATAATCAATGCAAATGACAGGAAACAACATCTTTTAATTAAAAAAAATTATATTAGGCTATATAATAGTCTAGGTTAACCCAACTATTAGTGATGAAAACTGTGTTTTAAATTATTCTGCATTACAATTTCAAAACAAGAGGATTAAGGATAAACAGTAACTTCCAGTGAAGTATGTTAAGATTGTCATCCACAAACAATTAAATCACCTTTTACATTTCTTTTCTTTTCTTTTTGTTAATATTGTCAAGAAGGAGTTAATTACAAAGCTTCAGGGTTCAAGTGTGGCTGCAAGAAAGTATAAACCTAAAAATATTAATTTCTAAAATGATTAAGACAAAGTAGTTTCTTGTTATTCATACAAGGTGCGTTTCCATTACCCCCCAGAATTGCACAAAACCTAAATATCACAATAAAGAAATGGTAATAAAAACACCTACATTAAAAAAAACAAACAAACAAAAAACTTTCAAATATTGCTAAAAGGTTTTTACGCTCACATGAGGTGCTTTTTCAGACGTGGCGATATAGAAGTGTATCGCAAAAGTGTTATGTCCTTACACTTCACCAGACGGGGTATGTAAGGGGTCACGGTGCCAGTTCATTTCAAATAAAGATGGCAAGGGATGAGTCCACGCAGGATGACAATCTTTTTACAAATAATTAAAGAAAAAAGTATAACCGGCATCGTTGATGGCAAACAACAGCGAAATGCAGAGTTTTACAAAGAATTGCGAAATCTTAATTCTTCTCAAAGTGGAGTATCGCGGGACGAGATTTTACGTGAATAACGGCTAATGTGCTTAACACCATTTAATGGAAACACCTGCAAGTTGCAATTGCACCTTTTCAAAGTTTTAGAAATATCGCTTTTTTTTTCAAAAAACTGTAATGGAAACGCAGCTGCCGACTAAGTTGTATACATGGGTGTAAATTATCTTTATGGCTTATAGATGTTTAGAACACATTTCAAACTAGCTCAAGCTTTTGAAATTAATCATTTAAAAGGTTTTAAAATAGAGACTTTGGATTTTCGAAAGATCCTATAATATTCTTATTAACAGTCTTGTGATTTTTTTCAAAGGTATCACCTAATAAGGACACATAAGTTGTACATAGCAGAGAGACTGGTAAACTTGCTCATGGTTTGCTTTTTTCTATCAAAGGCCATCAAAGACCACAACAAAATATGGGGCATCATCAGCAAAACTGCAGTCAACCAAGACGGGCGCTCTGTGACTCCAATCACCAAACCCTCCATGATACAACAAGAAGAGCTGCTGCGACAAATCTATGCAAAAACTGACATTGCAAATATCCAGTATATCGAAGCACATGGGACTGGAACCCCAGTTGGAGACCCAACAGAGGCAGAAAGCATCTCCAATGTCATCGCTAAAGCCAGACCTCCAGACTCAGGGTTACTGCTTATGGGGTCTCTGAAGGGCAACATCGGACACACAGAATCTGCAGCCGGAGTGGCTGGACTTATCAAGGTACTCCTGATGATGAAGCACAAGACCATTGTTCCCTCAGTTTTCTACTCTGAAGACAGTGCAAGTGTAGACGTAAAAGCTTTGAGTCTAAAAATTCCTACAAAAGCTGAAAGCTGGGAGTCAAACGAACCACTGGGAAGGGTAGCTGGGGTCAACAGCTTTGGGTTTGGGGGCACAAATGCACATGCGATTGTAAGAGATTACAATCACACATTAGGTCCCATAAAAATCTGGCCAAAAATATTTCTATGTTCTGCAGCCTCTGAGAAGTCAATGATCCTGACCATCACTGACACCCATAAAAGACTCTGCAGCAATGGAGCAGTAGACTTGCAGGCACTCTCATACACCTCAGCATGTAGGAGGAGTCATTGCAAACACAAATATAGGAAAGCCTTTTCAGCCTCTTCCCTTTCAGATTTTAAACACCAACTCACATCAGCACTGAAGACAAAGGTTGAGTCAGTAAGGTCTGACATTAAGGTGGTCTTTGTGTTTTGTGGAAATGGGGTTTCCTACAGAGGGATGTGCAAACAGCTCATGAAGGAGGTTCCTGGTTTCAGAGAAAAAGTCAAAGAAATTGAGAGCATCTTTCAGAGTTATAAAGATATCAGTATCAGTCAATGGCTTGCTGGTGAGTCCAATGACAGCGACTTCAGCCAGCCAAATGTTGTCCAGCCTCTTCTTCTGGCGGTTCAAGTCGGCATCTCCACTCTGCTGAAGAACTGGGGTGTCAAACCCCACACTGTGCTCGGTCATTCCGTAGGTGAGATTGCCGCTGCTCACTGCTCAGGCCTCTTGTCCCTTGAGGATGCTGTGAAGGTGTGTTTCCATCGGAGCACTCTTCAGAGTAAAGTCACAGAAGGAAAAATGCTTGTGGTGAGCAATTTGGCCGTAGAAAAGGTTTTCGAGGTTCTTTCTCTCTTCTCCGGAAAAATTAATATAGCTGCTGTCAACAGCCCTCAGTCATGCACTCTGTCAGGGGATGCAGAGGCTGTAGACACCTTCCATGAGAAGCTGAAGCTCCTTTTTTCTGATAAGAATCTCTTCCTTCATCACTTAGATGTTCCAGCAGCTTATCATAGCCATGTGATGGATCCAGTTCTTGACGACATTGAGAGAAGTATAGGCCTTTTGGACTGCAACAACATGGAGTGTGAGATTTATTCAACAGTGACTGGAGAAAAGTATTCACATGGTGATTTCAGCTCTGGAAGGTATTGGGCAGAGAATGTCCGAAAGCCTGTCTTGTTTGAGCGAGTGCTTCGTGCTGCCATCAAAGATAAGCTGTCTAACAGAAACGTGGTCTTTGTGGAGATTGGACCTCGACAGGCTCTTCAAAGGTACATACAGGAGAGTCTGGGAAATGATGTTACAGTTCTTTCTTCTGTCCACACAAGGAAAGATTGTGACACTATCTCATTGACTGTGGCCAAACTGTTTGAACTGGGTGTTGATATAGACTGGAATCAGGTCTATAGGGGGTGCGAGACATTACCCACAGCTCTTCCAGTTTATCAGTTTGACAGCATGAAGAAGGATGTCAGTTTTGAAGATTTGAGAAAAGACAATGGATCATCCTCTTTCTCTCACCATGCACTCATGACCCAAACAAGGCAGGATAACAGAGAATTTGTGTGTGACATCTCATTAGAGACTGCACCTTATCTTTGGGAGCATAAAAACAACGGTGTTGCCATCATGCCTGGTGCTTTCTATGTGGAATTAGCTTATGCTGCTGTAATGGCAAGTCTGCAACCAAAGAAACCAATTTCCCAGCTCTGTCTCAGTGTTGCATTTGAGAACGTGCTTACTCTCAACTCAGGCTGCCAGCAGCTGAAGGTCACAGTGGATCATTCAGACAAACAGGCATCATTTAAAATACTATCTTCTGTTGCCACACTCACCTCTGGCACATACAGCTGTACAGATCAGCTGCACCTGTTAGAGGAAGCAACCATTTGTCCTAATGTGATCTTCCAAAGGTGCACCTTAGTTATGACAAGACGGGAGATTTATTTAGTTCTCTCTCGTGCAGGGTTTGAGTATGGTCCACTTTTCAAGCAGCTTGATGATGTGCGTTTGGGGAATGAATTCAAGGAAGCTGTGACAACTTTTCAAGTCCCTTCTGAAGTTCTTAAATGTCTTCATGAATATTTCCTTCACCCTGTGCTGCTGGATTATTTCATGCAGATGACTGCTGTGGTAGCAATGGGTCAGCTTGCAGGAAAACAGGGATTCCCTTCAGCTATTGCAGCTATCACTATATCAGGACCCCTGCAGGAGGAAATGATTATGTACTTGCGGGCAACTCAGGAAAGTCCAGACTTCCTTGATGTTTGTGGTTGTTTTGCTACAATAGAGGGGAAAGTACTGGTGGAGCTTAAAGGGGTGAGGATTTCCTTTTTGGACTGCTGCTCAAATGTTGCCCAGTTGCCATTCTTTCTTAATGAAATATATGCAATTGCAAATGAGAAGGATTTGCAAAATTGTCAATTGAAAGCAATCGTTTTTGAGGATAAACTTGGGATTGCTACAAGGCTAAGACCAAACATAAGCCAAGAGTCAGTCATTGTGAAGAGCACAGAGAAGATGTCAGCAGATCAAGTTCAAAGTTTGGTGATCAACTCACTGAGACACAAGGAGGACCTGAGGGATGTTCTCTTCATTTGGGGTGTAGAGGACCTCAGTCAGTTATCATCTGAGAAAATGTTGGACTGCTTGGTCACCTGCTGTGAGACATTTCGCTGGATTGTTTTAGCCGTCAAAGAGAGCAGACGCTGCTGCACTGTTAGGGTCATAACTTACAGATCTACAGAAATGACTGTGGACCATGTGAGTCCTGGGTTTGTGCTTTCTGGTTTAACAAGGGCTTGCGCAGCAGAGATGCCGGATCTTTGTTTTCAGCTGATTGACCTTGCTTCTGTGATCAGTGAAGACATTCAAACGCTGGTTCATGTGGTTAAAACTTGTCAACAGCAGGAAGTGAGGATCAGTAAAGGGCAGGCGTTTGCAACAAATATAGCAAGGACCCCAGTAAAGGATGAGGATTTATGTGATGGTGAGGCACACACTGTGCATCTGGAAGACCTTGTCTTGCAAACTTCTGATCCATACAGAATGGCCCACCTATCTGCCATCCCTGCTGGTCCTGATAGAAACCCTATCCAGAAGAAGTCAGTTGAAATTCAGCTCACAAATGTATGTGTGCATTCATCTGATTTCTTCCCTGTCAGCACTTCCCATTTGAACTTTGGCAGGACGATGTACTGGACCAAGCATATGTCACAAAATCACAAGCTTTTGGCTTTAGATTTTAGTGGCGTTGTCACAGCTGTTGGGAAAGATGTTAAAACTATAAAAGTGGGAGACCATGTTGCATCATGTTATCCAGTAACTGCAACTGTAATGGTCACGATTCCCGAAGCAGTATGTTACAGCACAAAGACACTACCGTTCTTCAGAGAAACTCCATGTGTGTCTTACTTCATCCTAGCATGGGAGATCCTGCAAAGACTTCTGCCTGATGTAAAAAACCAGCGCAGAAAGTTGGCAATTATCTCCTCAAACTCAGCTTCTGCACTGATGAAAGTTTTGTCTCTCACAGCAAGCAGGTCAGGCTGGAATGTTTCCTCTCGACTACATTTCACAAGGGAACTTCCATATTTCGATGTTTTGGTTTTCCTGCCCCCATTTGACCCCTCCTGCCAGGAGGTGTATGACAGTGCTGGACTTGAGAAACATGTTATCTTTGTGTGCAGCAGTTACATGTCGCCCTTAGTCTCAACAAGCCTCTTAGCATTTAAGAATGAACACATTCATAAGCTTGATGTGACCAATGTTCTTCATAGAGCTAATCTGCAAGCGCAAAACAGAGATATCTCCAGCTGGCTACTGTCATTAGGATTTAGTGCATCATCACTGCCTCTGAGAGGAGAGCTGCACCAGGTAAAAGAGTCTGAATCCTATTTCACCACAACAACAGTGCAGCAAGTTGTTTTAGACAATGGCGGGCTTGATAGTGCAAAATTAGACATCGCTTTGCTTCCAAGGCCTAGACAACTCTTTAAACAGAACTGTGTTTACATTGTAACTGGAGGCATCTCTGGTTTGGGATTTGAGACAGTCAAGTTTATTGCCCACAATGGTGGCGGCTGCATTGCAACTCTGTCGAGAAGTTTTCCATCTGATGAAATGCAGCTTGAAATGGATCTCCTCAAGAAGAGATGCAAGGTTGCAATTATTAATATCCAGTGTGATGTGTCTGTGTCGATACAGGTGGTTGATGCCATCTCCAACATAGGAAAAAGGTTTCCATCTTGTCCTATCAAAGGAGTTTTCCACAGTGCTGCAGTTCTACATGACGCACTGATTGAATCCCTCGACGAGTCTCTTTTCAGGAAGGTGCTGCAGCCAAAAGTCAGTGGTGCTCTTAATCTCCACTTTGCAACACTTCACAACAAGCTTGATTTCTTTGTTTGCTATTCTTCCATCTCATCGTTTATAGGCAACACTTCGCAGTGTAACTATGCAGCAGCCAATTCTTTCCTTGATGCATTCTGTCATTTCCGGAGAAACCTTGGGCTTGCTGGACAGTCCATCAACTGGGGTCCTTTGAACCTCGGTCTGCTGCTGAACAAAAACCACTTCCAACAGTTCTTGGAGGCCAAGGGGATGATGATTTTGGGTGTGCAGGAAGTTCATCAGATGCTTAAAAAGTGCATTTTAATGAACAGGCCGCAACAAGTAATATGCAAATTCAACTTTAGTAATCTGAAAATCCATGTTCTCTCACAAAATGCATCTCTCAGGGAGCGACTGTCAGCTTTAGTGGAAGCAGAGCTCAAAGATGAAATACACAATGAAGTTAATGTTCAACATTTGTCTTCCTCACATGAGAGTGTGAGGACGATTGTTAGTGACATACTCAATGTGAGTCCAGCTGAACTGGATGATGACTCTTCTCTCTGTGCACTTGGGATTGACTCCATGTTAGCCATGACTTTACAGAACAGGATTTTCCAGGAAACAGGAATAAATGTACCTTTGGTTCTGTTACTGGATCCCAACAGTACAATTGCCAATTTAGAGAACGTTGTCCTGAACAGTGGGTAATACCATGCCTTACATGTATTTTATTACAAAAGTGAAGCAACTTGTGCAAGATGATGGCAAACTAGAGGCTAAATCATATAACAGAAACAGTCTGCCATTAAATGTTGCCACAAGCTTAACAGTTCTGATGATTACTGAAAAATTTGAGCAACATTTAGGCAATAACAAAATGTTTACCACCACTGAAACATTTTCACTAGAGGTTTGCCCCACAGCTGGCTTGTAAAACTAAACATCTGGTATCAGATTTGCCAACAGTATCAAATGTACGTTGTCTTAGCTTGTAGTTTTGTGTTAAAATTATGGAGCTGAATTAGGGCCATAATGTTTGTTCATTTGAAAGAAATATTTGAAAGTGTAAAAATGTAAGTTCAAAAATAAAATCATGCTTTTACTGTGAACTTTTAAAAGTAAATAACTGGATTCAAAATAAAACTAAAATGTATCAAGTATTTGAATTTCAATGGGATTATTTTGGTATTTTTTTAAGAAACTTTAATTATAATTTTTCAGTACTAAACATTTTTTTTCAAGTTTGAGATGATTTTCTTTCAGTTTCAGGTTTTATGCAGATTTAGATTTTTCCAATAAAGGTCAAAGCTTTTTTACAGTTTCAGATTTTTATTTTAAACTTTCAGATTTTTGTTTTTCAGTTTTAAATATTTGTGAAATCACAAGTGACATCAGAACACAGGAGGCTGAAGGTGTTACCTCTGTCAAGTTGCCTTCAAGAAAAATGGAAAGTAACAGAATGGCAAATGGTCCGTATTTATATAGCACATTATTGTACCTTGAATGATACCCAAAGTACTTCACATTATACGTCACATTCACTAATTCTTTCACGCACTGATGGCAGAAGCTGCCATGCAAGGCACTCAACCACGATCCATCAGGAGCAATTAGGGGTTTGGTGTCTTGCCCAACAACACCTTGACATGACCTTGACAGGCTGAGCATTGAACCAGCAACCCTCAGGCTACAAGACCTACTGAACCATCACCCCATCAGAAAGTATATTTTAGCTCTGGGTCCATATGGGACAGGTTCTGGGTCCCACTTGTTAGTGACCTTTGTTCTACAGTCTTGATGAAGCCGAAGTAAGATTCTGGGTCTGCAAAGACAGAGGTTATGACATCTGGATGCCTTAAAGAAATTTGCAGTTGCCTGACTGATGACGAACATGCTCGTTATTTTACTCAGTTAAAGAACATTACCTCAATTTTAAAACAGGATGGGACAATAACTGATTTTCTTTCATTACCTCTCTTATTTTTTTTACCATCTTTTGTCTGCAACCTTTTTAGAGTCTGAGAAAACCTCATTAAAACATCTTTATGAATCACTAGAGATGTGACATTCATGAACAAATCAGTTCTTTTGAACGTATTTTAAAATGAATGATGGGAACCGAGTCACAGCTGTGAGCTGTTTATTTGTGAGCCATTCTTTTTATATACAAATTTTCCACACTGCCTTCATCACATTTGTGACATCATAGAAGTCTGATG
>JBAMHW010000020.1:2392513-2409135 GCA_037177495.1 Rhadinocentrus ornatus | reverse complement strand
TACAAATTTTCCACACTGCCTTCATCACATTTGTGACATCATAGAAGTCTGATGTCCAACACGCTCCATTCATGTGAGGCATCTTTGGGCAGAGAGTACTGTTCTGAAACAAATACTGTGAGTTCTATCCAAAACATTTACTAGAATTTGCACTGACTGCCTAGGTTTATCCTTTTTTATCTATACTTTTCATACAAATTTTTAATTCTTGTATTATGAAATTATGAAAGATATTGTAAGAATGAGCCAGTCTTTTAAATGGCTCTTTGAAAAGAACAGCTCCTGAAGATCCAGCTCCCTTCAAAGAGCCATAAATCCTATCTCTATAAACCACCATCTTAACTCTTTATCATGACTTGTCTGGACTTATCATCACCCCCACAATAGCTTAATGCAAATGGTCCACAAAGCCCTCATCTTAAGGTCAAAGGTTATGTTAAAGGTTGTTTCAGAACTTTTTTGGACATGTCAAAACAAGTCATATCTGGTACCACCCTGGAACCCCCCCTCAACTCTATCTTTACCCTTCATCAAACATCGTGACCTTAATTAGAAGTGACTTTTTATGGTCCTTATTATCTATAAAATATATTTTTTATCATCATGCATTATTTTCCATTTATTTACTCTGAAAATAAAATAAAATTTAGCATTATTGTGTTTGTGTTTTACTGAATTGTTTGTGTATCCTGACAGTTTGTGTTTTGTTGCAAAAGAGCTAAAATGGTGTCAGTTCTGCTCTTGAGAGATAATTAGCTAAATTTGGCAACTCAAAATACAGTGTTCTAAATAATTATTGATTAAAGTTTTAAAACATTGAATTGGTTGTAAAGAACTCAATTTTTTTCTCCCTTTATATCCTCAGCAGCCAAAGATCCAATAGTATTTTTTGTAGCATGGTTTGTGTTCTCTTCACTTCAGAAGACGGTTCTTCTTTTTATACCGTGACAGGAAATGATCAGTCAGAAACTGCATAAATTTTTCAGAGGACATTTTGACACCCTCAGGCACCCTCAAGTCAGTTTAAAGCGTCTCACTTCCCATTATTCCAGCTCTAAACATTACTACACCAGAACATAAAGCGCAAACTGAAGGCCAGATTGGCTGAACATAAACATGCAATAAGAACTGGCAACCCCCAATATCCTATGGCTGTTTATTATAAAGATGCTAATCATAGCAGTTGTTATTCGTTGAAGATATCAGGTATAGAGCACATTGAAAACTCAATCAGAGGTGGAGACAGGCTCAAAAGACTAGAGAGTCCTTTTGGATCTATACATTGAAAGCTACACATTACCCAGGTTTAAATTAAAAAATAGATTTTCTCCCTTTTTGTAATGGTTTTCTGACAGCTCTGTGGTCTTTTAGATAAAATATCTCTGTCTATTTATAAGCATAATAAGAGGATACATTTGCAAATATGTAAGTATACATATATGTTTCCCACATCTGGTTTAATTATGCAGTGAAAATATTCTTTTAAGGAATTCTTGACCTTGTCATTGGCAGGTGATACCTACCATGTGACCACCAACCTGCCCACACAGAGCAGCTGTCTTTGATTGTCTATTTAAACATGAACTGAGCTGACTGACAAGCATTTTGCCATTTGCCCTGACCAAGGCCTTTTGGCCTGAAACACGTTGGCATGGACATGTTTTTATTAGACTAGCCCTGATATAATAAAGGCCTTTTAGTCATCATCTCCCTGTGTGCCTCATTTATCTTTCTATTACTACACCACCACCACGCTGACGTGGAAGCTTGTTGAGGCATGGTGGCCATCCACCCAACATCCAGACCTCCATCCATCTGGACCATCCACTGTTGCACGGACATGGCATTCATTAGACGGTAAGCAGTTTGAAAATTAATCTTCATGAATTTTTGAGCCCACTCCAAACATTGTGAGCACTGGTTGAGGGAGATTGATAAACAGCTCTATGCACAACTGCAGCTTGTGGAGCCTCTTGCTGCTCACCAGTGGCTCTGGATAATGCATTTTCCTGCTGGGGACTTTCCTTGATATGTCTTCATCTGAACAAACCTGTTTGCTCTCTGAATCAAACACATTTTTTAACAGTATTTTTATCTCACTAAAGAATTCCTCGATAACAACACAAATCTACACATGTAATAAATGTTTGTTAATCATAATTGACACCATCACAGTAGTTATGGGACATGCCAGAATACTGCATCAGATTTTTTCATCATTGTCATAAAGGTGTTAATCAGTCAAAACTATTAACAGTGATAAAAAGTGATCATGACCTGTGATAGATGGATCAATGCAAAACCAGCAGATAATATTAGATTAATAGACAAAACCCAGAGATACAGTAAAGAATATTTATTGAAAGTTAATGAAACCTAATGAAATAGAGCTTATTATAATAAATTATGACAGATTTATCTAATTTACAACAGCTTCAAGTGCAATACTGACTGTTCTGATCTTTTTATTAAATACATATTAAATTTAGCTCCCCAAAATTAAATAAAAATCAATGGTAATAAAAATGCTCCACAGCTGTAATTAATTAACGGAAAAACATATTTGAGTGTAAATTACAACATAAAAAGTGTCATTAATTCAGTGTTTTAGAGATTACAATGAGCATCAAAGGTTCAGTTTCAATGAATTTTATAAAACAAACTTGTGTTTACAGTCTGGTAGAAACATCCGTCATATCTTCACCTCGAGGAAACTCGTCAGTGGAATCTTGCTCCTCGGTTCCTTCACTTAGAAGAGTCGCCACCGTTGATAACGTGGCATTAGGATCTAACAGTTTCACCAAAGGCACATTCACACCTCTTTCCTGAAAGATCAGATTCTGCAGAGTCATGGCCTGCATTGAGTCAATGCCTAAGGATGAAAGAGGTGACTCCTCTCTCAGTTCACTCTGGTCCATGCCAATCGTCTCACTGAGCAGAGAGGCAACGTATTCACTGGGTGAGATAGAGTCGACATGTTTAGTCTGAGAATCTGCCTGATTGAATTTCTGGAAGGCCTCATTGACTAACTCAGAGAGTCGAATGGTCAAGGCCTTGTTTTGGGAGAGGATGTTGTACCTGATGTTTCTGAAGTGAAACCTGCAAACAGCTTGTTGGGATCTGTTAAGCTCGAGACAATACTCCAAGCTTTGATGAATCTCAGCTACATCTAACACCAGCATCCCCTTTGCTTCTAGAAAGCGCTGGAAGTGCTCTTTGTTTAACAGGAGGCCAAGATTCAGAGCTCCCCAGTTGATAGACTGTCCAGGCAGCCCCAGTTTGCGCCTGTACTGACAGAACAAATCAAGGAAAGAGTTAGCTGCTGCATAGTTTGTTTGTGATGCATTTCCCAGGAAAGCTGAGATGGAGGAATAACACACAAAGTAGTCTAACGGACAATTCTGTGTTGCTTGATGCAAATTCAACACTCCATTTACTTTGGGTTTGAAACTTTTCTCATAAAGAGATTTGTTGAGGGTCTCAATCAGACCATCATGTAAGACAACCGCACTGTGAAACACTCCTCTGATTGGACAACCAGGAAACTCCTGCTTGATGACAGAGATGACCTTATTCACATGCTCAGACACAGATATGTCACACTCCTTACTTGTGACGCTGTTTCCACACTGTTTCTCCACGTTGTTAATTTTTTGCTGCACATCAGGTGTAGGTCTGTTTCTGGAAAGAATGACAATGTATTCACCACCTCTTTGTGAGATAAACTTGACCGTTTCAAAGCCCAGGCCAGAGAGACCCCCTGTAACTATGTATACTGCTCTCTTTCTGAACAGCTGTTTTCTTGTTGGCAGCAGCGGGATGTCAGACAACAAACCGCTTACATCTCTTTCCAGAGCAACCATAGCCAGCTTCTTTGAGCTGAAATATGATAGTGGTTTCTCTGAATGAAAGCTCTTGACTTCAGATTTAATATTCTGAAAAGTGAAGCTTTCAAGTGAAAACCTCCTGCTCAAGTTCAGAGACTTCAGCCACTGGTTAATGTGTGGCCTGTGCACTCTCAGGTGTCCTTTCTGCAAAATGACCTGCATCTGAATTATCTGTACATGAACACTATCATTTACACTCTGAAACACTTCCTGTGTAAGCAAACCTTGCATCTGAGATCCACAGATTATCACAACATGCTGGACACCTGGGAAGTTGCTAATTTTAGTGGTCAACAACTCATCAAATGGTGGAAGGATGACAAATGCATCCACTTGACACGCATCTACAAAGGAGCCATTGCACTTTGTACCAACAATCACATTCCAGCCTGATTTGTAAGCGGTCAAAACCAAGACTTTCACCAGAGCCGAGTCAGGCACTGAGCACATGATCCCTAAATTCTGTTTGGATCTGGGCAAGGCTCGATGCAGGATCTCCCATGCAAGCACAAAGAACGAAACGCAGGGTGTTTTCTTGAGGAATGAGAACCTCTTTGTGCTGTAGCACACGTCCTCTGGAACTCTAACCTTACTAGCCCCAACCACAGGATAACAAGAAGCAACATGGTCCCCCACTTTCAGTTTCCTCACATCTTTTCCAACTGCTGTGATGGTACCACTGAAGTCAAGAGCGAGCAACTTGTGCAACTGAGATGAGTGTTTGGTCCAGTACAATGTCTGACCAAATTTTAGATGCGAGGTACTGACAGGGAAGTAATCAGATGAATGAACACACAACTTACTGGGTCGGATTTCAACCGATGTGTTGCTGATCTGATCAGCTTCCTCATCAAAGAGAATGGCACTCAGATGAGACATCTTATGTGCATCAGCTGTCTGAAAGATGCAAGGCTTGGATGTTGCGGAGGTGTAACTCCCCTCTGTATGGTCAGTGATTTCCAATGGGGTGCGGACAATGGAGGGTTTCAAGATCAGCCCATCTTTCACCACCAGCTCTGGGTACTTGCTGCAAGGATATGATCTCAGGACCTCAGACAGAGCTGCAATATTCTTAGCAGAAACAGTGCTTATGTCAATTAGCTGAAAAGAAAGATCTGGTATCTCTGCAGCGAATGATCTTGTCATCCCAGCAAGAGCAAAACCTGGACTTATGCGATCTAGAGTGAGGTCTGATGAACGGTAGGTTACTGCTCTGATTGCTTCGGGGAAGTGAATCTGCTTCAGCTCAAGGACAATTTGGCGGAAAATCTCACAGCAGCTCACTAAATTCTGCAGGACAACATCAGCTGGCAGTAATGTGAGGTCTTCTTTGCCCCACAAAAACAACACTTCATTAAAGTTTTTCTCAATATCTGCAATATTGAGATTTGCCAAGAGAGAAAGAATCCCACCGTTTACGACATCTTTTGCATGTGTGAAGGACACATATTTAGAGTTTGGATCTAAATGTTTTTCCAGACCTTGAGAGATCCCTAAATGGTCCGAGAACACCAAAGCCTTTGGAGGAGGGGAAGAACTGGAGGCTTCATTGATAACATTGAAAACATTATGGTAGAAGTACTCCTCAACCACACGAGAGCGACTCCCAAGGTACCTAATTATGACATGCTTAACCTCAACTAACACCCTGCCTTCCTTATTTGCAAAGCAGCCACATACCTCAAAGTAATCCACTTCCACATCCATTGCCCTCAAATAGACAATCATTTCATTTTGCAAGGGTTCAAACACTGTCAGACTTCCTATTCTTGCTGGAAATCCTGGCCTGCCAGCAAAGATGTGTTCTACTGTAACAGGAAGAAGCTGCATCAGATAATCCAAGACAACAGGATGAATGTTATAGTCATGCAGCTGAGATTGCACCTCTTCTGGAACTGAGACAGCTGCAAAAGCCTCCTTCAGGTCTTCCCCATAGTGCACATTTGCCTTATTCATGAATATGTCTCCATATTGGAAGCCTCCTTGAGAGAGATGGCTATAAAACTCTTGAAAGCTCACCACAGATGTACATCGTTTGTAGATGGAGCTTAGTGAAATGCACTGCTCCTCGATTGGTCTCTCTTTCCTTAAAACCACAGAGCCTGATGCGTACACGGCAGACGAGGAGAGCACAGTAAAACTAGTTTCTTTCTCTTTTTGTTCTAGTTGCACCTTCATCTCTGGTGAGTTCTGCGTTAAAACAAAAGGACTCTGAAAATTGACACTGAGCTGCAGCAAGGCGACGGGAACTTTTGGTTTAGTGGTGGCCAGGAAAGCAGCTAGACCAAGCTCAGGATAGAAGGAGCCAGGGATGATGGGAATATTGTTATGCTTGTGCTCTTTCAAGAAGAAAGTAGAGTCAGACATGAGATCGCAGCTGAAAGTGTTGCTTTCACTTCCTGTCTGACACAGCACAGGATGACCGCTTGCCTTGTTGTTCTGCGCTGCTCCAATGATAACATCTCTATTGGCACAGTCGAACTGGTATCTTGGGTAGGGCAGAGGTATTGTCTCATAACCTCTGTAGAAGGTGTTCCAATCCACCTCAACACCCAGTTCGAACAGTTTAGAAAAAACAGACAAGATAAATTCATGATCTTTCTGTGGCTCCACTGAGGCAAGAACAGCTGTGTTATTTCCCAGAGTTTCCATGATATTTCTCTGTAGCACCCTTTTTGGCCCTATCTCCACAAAAACTGTGGTCTTTCCTTTAGCTGCCAACCTCAACGTCTGCTCAAAAGCAACTGGCTCTCGGACGTTTCTTGCCCAGTATTCACCTGAGCAGAAATCTCCCCGATGGACTTTCATGCCTGTAACTGTGGAGAACAACTCTATTTTTAGGTCATTCTCCGTTAGTTCACCAATTGCCTCCTTGATTTCTGGCAGGATTGGGTCCATCATGTGGCTATGATAAGCTGCAGGGACGTCCAGCACATGGAGGAACAGATTCTGACTGTCAACCGAGTTACTTAGCTTCTTGTGGAAGCTCTTAATTGCATCTGCATCACCTGAAAGGGTGCAGGACTGTGGGCTGTTGAAAGCAGCAAGACAAAGTTTCCCAGAGTATAAATGGAGAAGAGAAGTCACCTCTGAAACAGCCATGTTACTGATCACAAGCATCTGCCCACCAGTGACTTTGTTCTGTAGGGTGCTGCGGAAATATATGACTTTCACAGCGTCCTCAAGAGACAAGAGGCCAGAACAGTGAGCAGCTGCAACTTCTCCAACAGAATGTCCAAGCATGGCATGTGGTTGGACACCCCAATGCCTGAGAAGGGTCGTAATTCCCACCTGGATAGCAAAGAGAAGTGGCTGGACAACATCTGGGTTTTTGAAGTCACTGTTTTCTGACTCACTCTCAAGAGTTTCCAGGATGTTCATAGTGCTGAAAATTTGGAAAAGTTTTGAAATCTCTGTGATCTTTTCTCTGAAAACAGGCTCGTTTTTCAGCAGCTGCTTACACATGCCCTGGTAAGTGACTCCATTTCCACAGAAGACAAACACCAATCTAGGATCTGAGATGGCTGAAGGAACATTTTTGCTTACACTGGCTCTTAGCTTCTCTGTTAGCTCATCTGCAGACGAAACCATAATGGCTTTTCTGTATCTATGCTTTTGGTGACTTCTTCTACAAGCTGATGTGTACACTAGAGAATCTAGGTCAACTTTATTAACTGCCTCAAGCTGTTTAATAGTGTCCTCCATCATCATTGTTAGAGATTTCTCAGAATTTGCAGACAAAACAAAATATTTTTCTTGCTTCTCATTGCTCTTGTGCTCAACACATGATTGTAAGTGTTGTTTGACAATGGCATGTGCATTTGTTCCTCCAAAGCCAAAGTTGTTCACCCCAGCAACTCTTGCCCTGGAGGATTCCCATTTTTCTGATTCCTTTGGAATTTTGATGTTCAAGGCTTTGGCATTGACACTGGAGCAGTCATCAGAGTAGAAAACTGAGGGAACGATGGTCTCATGCTTCATCATTAGCAGAACCTTAATCAGCCCGGCCACTCCGGCAGCAGATTCTGTATGTCCAATGTTGCTCTTCACAGAGCCAATCCACAGTGTCCCTGAGCTGCCAGGTCTAGCTTTTGCAATGACATTGGAGATGCTTTCAGCCTCTGTTGGGTCTCCAACTGGGGTTCCAGTCCCATGAGCCTCTATGTACTGGACATTTGCAATGTCAGAGCCTGAGTAGATTCTGTGCAGCAGTTCCTCTTGTTGTGTCATAGAGGGTTTTGTAATCGGACTAACTGAGTGTCCATCTTGGTTGACTGCAGTTTTGCTAATGATGCCCCAGATGTGATCGTGATCTTGAAGAGCCTGTAAATTAAAAGGAATAAAGCAACAATTAGAAAAGAAATGTTAAAAAAAAATCCCCATTTACCCTAATTTCCAGATTTTTAGGTTTATTAATTTTTATTTAGCAAAAGTTAAAACAATAAAATCCTACTGAGATCAGACATCTTTTTATTCTTTAATGGTTTGTTAATTAGAAGCTGATGAACACGTAAGGTAAAACTTTAATTTGATAAAATATTTAACAAAAAAAATTATTTAAACCAAAGTCCGTTTTATGACCTCTCAATGTTTATCATGCATCAGTGTAGAGAACAATTTTTTAACTATTAAAATCACAATTTTTAAACATTTTTATGTATATGTACAAATTGATACCTGTTATCTAAGTAGCTTCTCAGCCAATTATATGCGAGTCCCACGATACCATACTTCTATAATTTAATTAGGATAGCAATTTATGATCAACAGTATCGAATGCTTTCTGTAAAGCTAATTAAACTACAACAATATACGTATTCCCTTTTTTTCAGTAGCATCAGTAATTTTTTCAATGAAATCCATCAGTGCTACTGAAGTGGTCTGTTTTTTTCCCCTGAAACCATATTGTTGGTTACAAATAATATTGTGCTTATCAATAAAGATATTTAGCTGATAAACAATTTTTCAAAAGGTAAAAGTAAAGCATTCATTTGTGAAAGGAAATTTTCCAGCCATCAGGGACAAATTACAGATGTAAGAAAAGGGTGTAGCTACACAATCAATAATTCTTTAAGCCAAAAAGAGACTTGTTATGCATGGTTTACTCGGAGACAAAGGAAGATTATCACGACTTTATTAAATAACAGAGATTGGATGAATGTTCTTATGTCTGGGAGGAAAATGGTGGTGCTGACAGAGGAGCAGGAATCACGGCGCTGGGCTGGGGGAAGCGGCTAAGTCCATGTAGGTGCATAGGTTAAGGTGCGACGGGGAGTGAGTGTGTGTTGGGGAATATAAGGACTGGTGAGTAAATGGGAGACAGGTGTGATTGATCAGGGGAGATTTGGCTGTAGTGCAGAACTGGAGTGAATGTGGCAGAGTGAGAGGATCAGGGACAGGTGTGGCAGGTTAGGAGTCCGGAGAGTGACTAGCTGGAACAGGTTAGGAGAGTGATTGCTGGAGAGTTTAGCTGGGCAGAGTGACACAGGGAATGATGAGGGTGTGATAAGGCGATTTTTTTGTTTTTAATTTATGTACAATGCCAATAATTTTATTTTGATTAGTTTCTGTAATATACATAGAATGGGTATTTATGTTGATATTATTGATTCCATCATGATCAGTAGGAGATACAATGGATTTAGCTTTATTTCTTTAATATATCAACAAAATATTTCTGGGCAATAACTTTTTTTTAAATTTTTTTTATCAGAAATAATTTCATTATCACAATATAAATAAGGTGGGTAATTTCTACAGGTTTATTTTATAATTACATTTAGCACCTTCCATCTGTTTTTCATTTTAATTGTATTTTTCCAATAGATCAATATAACAAATTTTTCTATTGTGCCTTAAAAATACTTTAGTTAATTTATATAAGTCTTCTTCAGTTCTAAGTTTCAGAAGCTTTTTGTATAAATGTTTTTTCTGATTGCAGGCTTTTTGTAAACCTTTGGTTATTTACAGGTTGTCTTTGTATTTACATTTCACTACTTATTTACATATTACAATGTTTTATTGAAAATGTAGCTCATGCTCTATTTTAAAGGGGATCCTGGCCAAGAAAAGCACAAGCACAACCCACAAACAGAGACAATCACGGTTCAAAAAAACATAGTTATAATAAAAACACGAAAATTAAACTAAGTAATTAAACCAATATAAAAAGAAACTGCCAATAGGCTTGTTGTTAGCAGACACACATGTTGAAAAAATTCTATTTGCATTCTGGAAAATGTGGAAAGAATTTAGTCCTGTTAAATAATTTAATTCCTGAGAAATTTAAAGACACAGTGTTTACAATTGAAATGTTCCAAACTTTCCTTTTAATATGTGACATAATTGAACACTGAGGTTATTACAAACTTGTCATAGTTGAATATTGTAAAATATCAGAAAACATAAATGATTAATAATGATTTTATTCCTCTCTGACCTTTTGAAGTGGCTTCAGGAGAACAACCCCACAGCCCTCCCCTCTGCCATATCCATCTGCATTGCTGGAAAAAGGCTTGCTGGTCCCTTCGGGTGAGATCATCTTGGCCTTACTGAGTGCTACAAACACCCTTGGCTCAATGATGCAGTTGACCCCTCCACAAACAGCCATGTCACAATCACCTGATAAGATATAAAAAAATACTTATCGCACCCAATAACATTTTAATGCCAGGTTGTAAATAAAAACACTACTGGTCATCTACCAAACTTTCAGTTGGTGCTCTACCAGTAGATAAATTAAAAATGCTGCACAGACCTTGTTTAATGGATTGGCAGGCAAGATGAAGAGCCACCAGGGATGATGAACAGGCACAGTCTATAGACAGTGAGGGCCCAGTGAAGTTGAAGATGTAGGAGACTCTGTTTGCTGCAATGCTCATGGCGAGCCCTGTGCCGGTCCAGTGGTTTATCACACTTGGGTGCACGTGTGCAGCATTGGTCTCATAATCTCTGTTCATTATACCTGTGATCACAGCAGACATAATATGAAGGTCATGCTGAATGGCTACCAATTTAGCATCTCAACAGGTAAGATTGGGTATAGAGTGGCTTCTGCCTTACCAAAAAACACCCCTGTTCTTGTCCCACTGGCTTTATCCATGGGAATTCCAGCATTTTCTAGAGCCCTATAAACACACTGAAGGAGCTGCTTTTGTTGAGGATCCATTTGTTCCACTTCACTGTCGCTGATGCCAAAAAACCTGTGGTCAAATTCATTAAACCTGCAAGTGTTCAAAATTCATTCAGTCAGATTTAAGTAATGAAATAAGTCACAATTGATTAAATGTTGCAGGTATTTTGCATTAATGTTGGACGTCCACTGTAAAGAATACACTTTATACAAATATTAACAAAACATAAAAGCAAGCCCATATCTAGGTAGGCCATGAGATAAGATTTAAACACACACCTATCAATGAGAGCAGCCTTGGCTGTGCAGGATTTACCCGCTTTGGAGTCATCGGGATCATACCAGCTCGCCAGGTCAAATCTCTCTTTGGGAATTGGCACACTACAGTTTTTTCCATCCAGCAGAACCTTCCAGAAATTGTCAAGCCCTTCTCCTGTCAACAAAGTACCAATAGTCAAAGAATTTTTTAATGATGATCTAAATTAAAGTCTTGCATGATGAATAAAATAAATACGAGCAACAGGATGATTACAGGAAGAGATATGAAGAGAAATAAAAATTTGATGCACAAATCTGCTTTTAGACTTTTGACTTTTTCTTTAAATTTGAATTTTATTAGTGTATTAAATCATAAGTATTTTGGTCTCAGTCTTTGTAGTTATATGTTATTGTTTGTCAAGTAGTTCCTGCTATGGTAGAAAGTTGAATGTGAATGTGTGTTTTTTTTTCTTCAAAGGTCTATGTTGTGTTGTGTTGTGTTGTGTTGTGTTTTCTTATGTTAATGGGAAATCTATGTCAGATGATTGCAAATGTTTATGCTGCAATATAATATGTTAGTACAGTTGCTGTTCTTGGACAGTCCTCTACTGAAAAAAATATTCCATATCTTAGTGGGACTTCTGTATGGAGGCAGGGAAGTGTACATTTTCCCAATACACATTTACATCATAGAAACCATATATACATTTACAAAACAAAAATATAATGCCAAAACACGTTTACCAAGGCCTGAACAACTTCACATTCCAGAAAAATCAGCTGTAAAAAACGTAAATCTTTGATGCAAACTTACATGTGCAACTGCAAAATATTTTTAGTTAAAGTTCTGAATACATTGCTGAAACACTTTTACCAACAACAAACTTACTTTACATTGATGTGAAACACTTTTACAAGTTTACCGAAACACTTGCTCATGTACGTTATCGACCCCCTGCCGTCAGAAATTCTAATGGGTCACAGATTTTGGTAAATACACTGGGCCATATGTTTGGAATTGTGTTTCCCGAACTTGTAAAAGTGTTTCAAGCCAATGTAAAGTTAATTGTAAAAGTGTTTCACATTTTGTACAGATGTTTTTTCTTTCTGAAATGTAAAGTTGTTTATTCCTTGGTAAACGTGTTTCAGCGTTGTACATTTGTTTTGTAAATGTAACATGGTTTCTGTGATGTAAATGTGCATAGCGACAATGCAAAAGTGCTTTCGAAGATGTAAATGTGTATTGCAAAATTGTAGACGTGTTTCACTCGATGTAATATTGTGTTGCACTTTCCGGCCACCTTCTGGTATAAACAAAGGAAAAATAAATAAATTTATTGTGAGACTGTAAGAATGATTTTTATATCCAATTTAGCTTTTTGTCAAATGGTAAAGACTTAAAAACATTTTGTTTAATTGTGAGGCAAGGCAAGTTTTTTGTAAAGCACATTTTATGTACAAGACAATTCAAAGTGCTTTACATAAAACAATAAAAGCATTACAGCACGGTGCAGAAAGCATTAAAAAGAACACTGAAACAAGCTTTAAAATGAAATAAAAGAATATAAATGAACGGAAAAAGCTAAAGTAAAATAAGATAAAATACAAGAAATAACAGTTCAAGTATGAAGACAGTTTTTTTAATAAAAGGCAGCGAATAAAAAAGTTTTAAACCCTAATTATAAACTGCCGAGAGATTTAGCAGATCTGCAGTTTTCTGGGAGTTTGTTCCACATGTGAGGAGCATAAAAGCTAAATGCTGCCTCTCCACGTTTAGTTCTGATCCTGGGACCAGAAAGTAGATCTGACCCTGATACCGTAAGGGATGTGGTTGGTTCATAATGAACCAGAAGATCCTGAATGTATTTTGGACCTAAACCCTTCAGTTTTTTGTAAACTAACAGCAGGATTTTGAAGTCAATTCTTTGACAGACAGGAAGACAGTGTAAAGACCTGAGGACTGGAGTTATATGATCTACTTTCTAGGTCTTAGTTAGGAGTCGAGCAGCAGCATTCTGGACTAACTGCAGCTGTCTGATGGACTTTTTAGGGAGACCTGTGAGGACAGCATTACAGTAGTCCAGTCTACTAAAGATAATGAATGGACAAGTTTTTCTAAATTCTGCTGAGTCATCAGTCTTTTAATCCTTTATGTGGTAGTAGACCAACTTTACAGCTGTCTTAATATAACTATTAAAATTCATGACAACTCCCAGATTTCTGTCTTGGTTATTAGTTTTGAACTTAGCTGTTTAAAGCAGACTGCTGACTTTTAATGTTTCTTCATTGGCCCCAGAAACTGTTATTTCAGTTTTTTCATCATTTACCTGAAGGAAGTTCTGGCACATCCAATCTTTAATTTGATCCATGCAGTCGATCATAGTTTGGATTGGACTGTAGTCTCCTGATGAGATGGTTATGTAGATTTGTGTGTCATTAGCATAACTGTGGTAACATATTTGGTTGTTTTTTTAAAACTTGAACGAGTGGTGAGCATGTAGATGGTGAACAGCAGTGGGCCCAGGATGGAGCCTTGGGGAACGCCACAGGTTATTTTGGTTCGCTCCGATGTATAGTTACCTATAGACACAAAAGAGTCCCTGTCTTTGAAATAGGACTCAAACCAATCAATTGCAGTGCCAGAAAGTCCAACCCAGTTTTTCTGCCGGTCTAGTAAGATGTTATGGTCAACCGTGTCAAATGCAGCACAGAGATCTAGCGGTACCAGGACTGAAATTTTTCGACTATCTGTGCTCAAGCGGATGTCATTAAAGACCTTAACTAGAGCAGTGCTGTAGTGTGGACGAAAACCTGGTAGAAATCAAAACAGCTTTTTAGTGTCAGGAAGTTGTGCAGCTGTTGAAAGACAGCTTTTTTTATAATCTTACTAAAAAAGGGGAGGTTTGATATCTGGCTGTAGCTGCTCATAAGTAATGAGTCTAAGTTTTTCTTTATCAGTAGTGGCTGTTTTTAGGGTCTGTGGGAAGACACCTGAAACAATGTGTTGTAGTAAAAATTGTTAAATAGCTCATTTCATAAAATTTGTATAATGCTGCCAAATAAGTGTAGTCAAGGACAGTTATAGAAAATGCAACACTCCTTTCTGAAATGTAACTGAGTGTAAGCATAAAGTCACGTAATGTGAAAATTCTCAGAAAAAAACAGAAATAGAAAAATTTGTACAGCATCTGATTTTCTTATTTTTAAAACCAGTCCTCAAAAGCCTCAACTTGAGTAGTTTTTACAACTTTTAAAATAAATCACACACACGCACACATACAGATGAATTATATGCTTAGAGACATTCGAAGCCCAAACCAAAACTCTTTACTTCTGCGTACCTCCTGGAAAGTTGCACCCGATCCCCACCACAGCAATACCATCATCTGCCTCTAACATCCTGACAGAAGAGTACATAGACAGAAATCATAACTCTTCAGTAGGGTCAGTCTCATTTCCAGACTTCTTTACACCAAGAAGAAAAAGATCACCATTTTACCTCCACTTGTGCCTTGACTCGAGTCCAAACTGTGTGATTAGTGTAGTTTAGCGATGCACCAGTGCATCCTAACATCCATCCCATGTGCCGCTTCCTTCATTGATGGTATCAGTGCCAGACTTGCACTGATACCAGACTCTTATAGCCAGCTTCTTTTCATTATGAAACATTAATGATTGATTGCATGCGTTGCTATGGAGATGAAGAACTTCAGTGCACACATTTATGGTGCCAAATGACAAGACCAAGTTTAATCAATACGTTATACAACAGGTGTCTTTAGTTCTGCTTGCATTAAAGCTCATTGCAGTTTTAACATAAAATAATTGTTGTTTCAATTTTTTTATTTTAATACTTATGACTGAATTGATTTACTTTAAGCAACTACCATTATCCAGAAACAGGCTCATTATTAAGGAGTTATTATTATTCCTCCAGTAAACAGTATTATACATAAGTGATACGTAAAAGTTTAACCTTAATTTTATTGTTTTGATTAGATATGTTTTAGGTTCAAACAGATCATGAAAGGCTCCATGCAAAGCAGTGAAAATCCGTAAATGGAAAATTTATGATCGCAATCATCCTCAGATGTCTAACAGACAGCGCAACATACAGTGCAAGAATGCAGCAACATTGCATTCAAACCTTTTGCTTGGATGCAACAATAATAACTAAGACTAAAATCTGAATGATGACCACCTATAAGAAATATAAAGAAATAATTAAAATTTTTTCTAAATTCAGCTTGTAATTATTTGCCTCAGTCAACTCAGCGTCAGACAGTCAAATAACAATAACTTTCTTAATAAATAAAGTTATTGAATCATGTGTTAAGCAGCAACAACAAGACATTGTTCTTTCTGATCGTCATTTTAATTTCATTCAATAATTCATTCAATCTCTATACCGCTTAGTCCATTACTGGTTGCAGGTAAGCTGGAGCCAGCATTTTAACAGGTGAGAGGCAGGATACACCCTGGACAGGTCACCAGTCCATCGCAGGGCCGACACATATAGAGCCAATCAACCATTCAACATGCACCTAGAGAGAATTTTAAGTCACCAATTAACTTAAGATGCATGTCTTTGGATGGTGGGAGGAAGCTGAAGAATCTGGAGAGAACCCACGCATACACGGGAAGGTTCTGTCATTTTACTTTTACTCATCATTTTATTGCCATCATCAATCAGCTTCAGAGGTAGTTCTACTGAAGACATTCATGGTTGTCTTTATTCCTCTTTATCTGTATTGTGGCAAAGCCCAGAGGCAAAACAAGGGCTAGTGTTGCTAATGATAAAATGAAATTGTAGCTCACATTCACTGTTACTATCATTAATTCACCATATGTGGGGATTGAATTTAAGAATAAGTCTGTGAACTTTGTGAAAAAGCCCAGATTTCTGCATTTACTTTAAAAAATTAATATACTGTTTGACCGTCATCAAATTTACAGACAATCCAATAATACACAACTGTAGTCGGTCATACCTTTAGGATCCAAAAACATACAGGTGTACTGAGTCCGTATGTTACATTCTGGTCATTCTAATTCTCTTTGGTGGTTTGGTGAGCCAGCCGTAACACTGGAGTTACAATTATGAGATGAGGAGATCAGACTGGAAATGTGGGTTGCAGAGATGCATTACCAAAAAAAACAAAAAAAACAACAACATACAAAATCGTGTCACTGACTAAGTTGTTGTTCTTTTTTTACATTTAAAAAGGACTAGGTGAAGTACAAATTTATATATTCCCATAATTTCCCCAGGTGGAAATTATAGGCAGTTAGCAAGACACCCCCAATAAAGGAGTGGTTCTGCAGGTGGTGACCACAGACCACTT
>JBAMHW010000020.1:2371155-2382611 GCA_037177495.1 Rhadinocentrus ornatus | reverse complement strand
ATTTTTGAGTTTTCTTAAGCTATAGGCCATAATCAGCGATATTGAAACAATAAAAGGCTTGCAATATCTCAGTTGATGTGTAATGAATCCAGAATGTATGACATTTCATGTTTTTTAATTGCATTACAGGAAATCAAAATATTCTAATTTTCTGAGACAGTCCTGTATATATATATAAAAACACAGTGAAAGTTATAGAATCTACTACAGCTGCCAACATGTGAAGCCTCAATATTAAATTTGATGAGAGATTTTACTGCCATGAAACTCTGGTGTATATTCAACATTTTTTTAGTTTGTCTTAAAAATGTTAAAAAAAAAACTCTTGCGCTTAAAGGGTAAATAACTCTTCCACTGTTTGAAGACTATTTTTCGGACCAGTTGCTTGTTGTGGTGCTTCGCTTCAATGTGTCTTCCAAAGGCGGATTTATGCTTGCGCGTCGTCTGCGTCACCGCCGTAGGCTCTGCGTAGTTCCGTAGAGACTCGATGCGCACCTCTTCAAGGCCTGACGTGAACCCCTGCTACGCAGACGGTTGACGTCAAGTACCCCCTTGTTATTAGTCAGTTTGGGATCACGTGTTGCCGGATATCTGGATCTTATGGCTGAATTTCTGTGGTAACCACCGTTTCTAAAAACAATAACCAGAGGATCAAGTTGATGAGAGTCTGATTGAATTATTTATTTATTTTCTTCCACAAACTAATTAAGACATTGAACCATACTGGACGCCATTGTTGTTTTAAAACAGAAAATACCTACGGAACTGAAGTTAATCATCAAAATAACTCTGACCTGGTGAGTTTACCAGCCGATACCACCCAGGCTGCCACCTTCAGGTTAGGAGGAGAAACTGCAGTAGACACCAAAACAACGCGCACCCCCCACGCTCGAGTGCGAAAGCAAACTCACCAGTGCCAGCGACGCCGTAGCCGGCTGCACACAGACACCGCGCAAGCATAAATGCTTTTACGTTTTATTCTTTTATTACAGCCTCACTATCTCCACACAGAAGACACATCTTTCTCCTTTACATCCGCAAACATATTCTGTTTTTAAAGTCCACTTTTCATTTAGCCATTTTTTGTGGGAGTAAAGGTGAGCGTCTCTTTCAGGCTGCTAGAGAACGAGCGAGGTATGCGTGCTTGCAGTGCATTGTGGGACTTGTAGTATTATGGTGGTGCATTTAATTTTAATATATAATTTATAATAATTAATTGTAATTCATTTTAAAAAAAGCCTTCATATACTGTTCTAAACTTCATTTAATCAGAAAAAAACCGTTTCAGATTAACAGGCTTTTTTTTCAAGAGAAAGCAACAGTGCAGTTGAAATAATACAATTTGACTGCTTTCATTTTCCACAGATGTAACTGACACAACACAAGCCTGTAAAGACACAAAGTTTACAGGGCTTCTTTTCAGCAATTGTTTTGTGGCATATAGTGTTAATTATTCTTTTATGTTAAGGAAAAACAACATTTTTAACATATGTTCATGTTTAAATCCATGCAGTTATGTACAATTTATGAAAAACCAGGGTTCGATCCTCGTAAGATCAAATTGAATAACCTGGTATGGTCTACATCTGTCTGTTTCCGTCATCTTCACCCTGCATTCAGGTCCTGATCCTCAACACACAAAAATGAGAAAAAATAAATCAGAAATCACAGGACATTTTTGTAAAATCAGAATTCTCCTTGAACATGTTAAGTTATAAACTGTAATTTAACCAGAGCAGCAGATCATTTTAATTCAACAGATTTACTTACGTTTGTGTTTCATCTGTTTGGCTTCTGCTTTCTTGTTGATCTGATAAAAGTTGGAGCTCAGATGTTAACATCGTCAACACAGAGATACGCAGTGAATTTTCCAATTAGGGTAAAGAAAGATCATCATTTTACCTTTTTTCATTTTGAAAATCGCCAGAATAACGACTGCTGCTGAGGTCAACACCAACAACCCAACAATGATCCAAACATTGATTGAATTTCCTAAAATGTGAAAAGTGAGACTTTGTTTTTTAAATAGATGTTTCATTTTTAATATTATTAGAATTAAACGTACATTCAAAATTACTCAAGTATTCTAACAATCAGGTCTTAATTATCTAACTACTTACCTTCACTTGATCTCCTCAGAAAGGTTTCAGTTATCATCGTCTCCTCAGCATCACTGAGTTCACAGGTATAAACTCCCTCCTGATGTGGAGATAAGTCCTGCAGTGTGATGCTGCCTGACTCTGATACATCCTTCACATGATGCCTCCACTCCTCTGACACCTTGTAGGTAACATCAGGACCAGGTTTGTTCAGAATGATCTGACTGTGGTTGAATCTCCAAACAAGGTTTGTTAAAGACATGTTTGAGGCAGAGCAGAGGATTGTTGTCTCAGTGTTGCTGGAAAATGAGGCTGGAAAACAGAAGAAAATTAACGAATACCCCAATAAAACCAATGGATTTGTTCCATCTCAGCAGGATGACCCCTGGTGGCAGTATGGATTTACTGTAATATTATGTGTTGGTAAACCTGTTGTTTATAACTATAGCACATGAACCATGTTGAACTGTTGACTGTTTGTATTAACAGATCAGGTAACCGGTTCCCCACACTGCTGTATGAGCTGCAGCAGCTGCAACTGGGACTGTGATGATGTGATAGGAGTTAGAGGATGTATGCAGATTTGGTTGTTAGTACTGACCTGACATGGCCCAAAAGTAATGTTTCTTTGTGTATCTTGTAATATTACAGATACTTATGCTTAAACAGTTTGGTATTATAATCCCTCAGAGTTCTTGAACCAGAGCTCAGACTCGGTCCTCTGAATGGAGCTGAGCTGAAAGTAGCATTTTGATCTGATTTCAGTCACTCTGAGTTGTGGAGGAACTTTATAAACAAAAGTAAAATCTTAATGAAAAGGTTTCACATGTCTGCAGGTTTTAAAAAGTAGAATAGCTGTGGTGTAGTAGCAGGTTCAAAGGAAATTTACTGTTGTTTGTTAAGTTTAGTCATGAACCAGCTGTGGGTGAGAGGGAATTGGAGAACCTTAATGCAGACACATGAAGCAGTGAGGAAAATGATGGGCAGGGCGACAAAGGAAGATAAACTACAAATGCCATGAAGGAACTGAAGCGAGGCCGGCAGGCTAGTTCAGACAGGCAGCTGATCTGAGGCTTTCTGGGAGTTTGTTCCAGACATGTGGAGCATAGAAGCTGAATGCAGCTTCTCCATGTCTGGTTCTGACTCTGGAAACTGATAATAAACATGATCCAGATGACCTGAGGGTTCTGGTAGGATCATACTGGGTCAAGAGGTCACTGATAAATACCGGTCCAAAACCATCCAGAGCTTTATAGACCAGCAGCAGAACATTAAAGTCTATCCTCTGACAAACAGGCAGCCAGTGTAATGACCTCAGACCTGGACTGATGTGGTCCACTTTCTTGGTCTTAGTGAGGAGCAGAGTTCTAAATAAGCTGCAGGTGTCTAATAGATTTTTTTTTTTTTGTAAAAACACTTACAATGATCAAGCCGACTAAAGATGAAAGCATGGGCTACAGGTCTTGCTGAGACATCAGATCTTTTACTCTTTATATATTCTTAAGGTGATAGTAAACTGACTTTCAATCCCTAATGTGTTTTTCAAAGTAAAGGTCTGAGTCCATCAATACACTTAGATTTCTGGCCTGGTTGGTGGTTTTTAGGTGTATAGACTGAAGCTCTGTGGTGACCTTTAATTGTTTCTCTTTATAAAAGCGTGCACACGCACGTCGCCATGCTTGTTTCCATTCCTAAATCAGAATCAACTCTAAAGTGGGCGCATGTGAGGGAGCGCCTGTCCACGCCCTTGCAGTGGCTATAAATGGTCAGGTGAACACCTATAATAAATATTCATCATTACATTTCCATGACGGCTCAGGAGGGAAAAAGAGGGAAGAAGCAGTGTGAGACAAAGATCCTGATGGACCACACTGACAAACCTAAAAATGTTTTATTGGTGGGCACGGAGTGGGCATTACCAGGGTCAGGAAGGCAGAAGACGGTAGCAGGTGGTAGAGGCTGTCAATGCTGTGTCAGAAGGCAAGACGTGCCAGAGAAATTGGAACGCACGGCTGGATATCTCAGTCGGTAGACCATCTGTTTCCCATGCGGGAGACCAAAGTTCAAATCTCACAGGGGTGAATCGCTCTGGAGAAAACCGTCTGCTAAATGACAGTACTGATGGCAGTAATTTGTTTTAATGTTTAAAGTAATATGTACAGATACATCTGAGATTGGTAGCAGTTTATTTAGTGTTAAATAATATTTCTTTCTAGTTGCTGGATGCTCGGTGCAGAGGGACGCAATCACCGCTATTAACCAGGTGGACAAGGAGTTGCGGGAAATATAGACCATTCCTTGACAGGAATTGGGGCAACAATAAAAAAGCATTGCGTAAGAATAAATAAGTAAAAGGAAATCCACCACTTGTGCGTTTCATTAGCGTTTCATCACTTCTAGACCTCCAGTCTGCGTCCCGCTGTGGTGTGAAAGGTAATAGTGGAATGTGCACAAATGTCTCACATTTCGCATCATTTCCTTGATTTTATTCTGTACTGGTGGTGTCGCCGTTTACCGTTTTCTAGATTTTGTGTGTACAGCTGGGTCAGAGTTGCTGTGAAGGTAGGAACATTTTCCCATCAAGTTTGAATTTTTTTAAATCCCAAAAGCTGACTATGATTGGTGGACGCTGGTTTTTCTTAGGTCAGCTTGATAAATGAGGCTCCAGGACAGAATTAGTTTTAGTTAGCAGATCAGTTGTAAACTCACAGAGTCGTTGCAGAGAGGATCTCCTCTTGTTGGTTCGAGTGCTGATGGTGCAGCTGTAGATCAGAGCAGCATCACTGTCTGAAAGAATCAGAAAGCTGCTGATGTTGTACAGCTGCTGCTCAGTCTGCTGGATGGTGGTAGTTTTCTGGAGGTTCATGCTGGATGGAGGTCTGGTGGACCAGGTGAGTTCAGGTTCAGGGTAGATCCCCTCTGAGCTGCAGGTGATCCTGTTTTCCACCTGATCCATGTTGACTTTGTTCACTGGAGCTGAAAAAGAAAGAAAAGGTTACCTTCTCTCACTTTATTATTTCATAGGTTTACGCTACAGGTTTTAAACAGGGATCAAAAAGCAGGGACGCTTAATGCCACCAGAGGCTCACCATCCAGACGGAAGTTCGCTTCCCTCTGGACTCACTTCCCCAGACCCCTCTTCTTTCCCTCTCTCTCTCTCTCTCACACACACACACACACACACACACACAGACACACACACACACACACACACACAGACACACGTAGGGACTTGGGAGGTGTGTGCGCCATGCGGGGTGGAGCAGAGGGGGCCATTTAAGTGGCAACATGCCTCTCAGTTTTAATTGCACTTAAACTTAAAACACAAGAAACACAACACACAAACATCTAGTGCTTGGCGGGTGGAGCCTCCCAGAACAATGTGGTCACTGCCCCTCAATTTTAATTGCAAACAACACACACTTCATAGGGACCTCTCACACCCCTGTTCTCCATGAGTGTGGCCGGGGACGACACTTATTTACTTTGATTTACTTGATAAAGTAAATCAAAGTAAATAAATAACAGTAAATAAATTAATAAAGGAATCAGACTATCAAGAGGAGCATTACACCCATAAGCCTCCCCTTGGCAAAGCAAATTTGTCTGGCACAATACAGCAACCAGACTATCATTCTGCTTGCTATACTGCTGGACAGGACAGGTTAAAAAAAACAAAAAACAACAAAAAACAGAACCACCATCCTGCAGGTTTTAGATCTTTTCCTGCTTTAACTCACTTGATTCCAAATCAAAAGGATTCAACAGCTTGTCAAGTTCTACACAATGACCCGTATCTATACTTAAATATGTGGGACATTGTGTAGAACTTTACAAGTTGTTAGATCCTTTTGATTTGGAATCAGGTGCCTTGGAGCAGGAAACATCTAAAATCTGCAGGATTTATTTCCTGAATTAATTTTGTGTTCATTTAAATCCGTCAGCTGTGTAAATTCTGATTTCTGAATGAATGTCGCCTGCAATGTTGAAAAAGTGAAAATCAGACAAGTAGTGCTTGAAGTGTTTTTAGAGTTTAAAAGCAATATTAAAGGAGATTAATTTAAAAATGGTGTATAAATAGGTCCAAGAAATAGAAATAGTAGATACCGGATCAGAACAGACAGTGCCGTGATGCAGTCATGAAAGAAATAAAGACTGAAAATCTCCATAAACAGTTCCATGTTTCATGTTTGGAAAAAGTTTCATCGTTATGTTTAGCAGACAGCAGCTGGCATGTCAGTTCCAGTAAAGTTTTACCATGAGCAGCATCAAGATTTGCTGGTGTTTTTTTGTTTAACACACCGTCAACTTTGAGGTTGATAAATGACTCCTGGTTTCTGCTGATGGTGCTGACGAAGCATCGGTATCTGCCCTGGTCCTGAACCTTCACCATTTTAAGCAACAGAGAGACATTTCCCTCAGAGATCTGATCCTGGAACAGTGATGTTCTGCCTCTGAAGCGCTGGTCCTGGTGTCCCAGTTGGTTCTGGCTTTGGTAGAAAGAGTGAACATGAAGGTTTCCTGCTGTCTGAAACCAGTGGATGACTATTTCATCTTCATCCTTCACACTACATGGCAAGATGCAGCTCTTCATAACAACACAGGTCACATCTGTATCTGGAAGATCAGGTAGAAACAGTGTTAATAAGCTGCAATCAAACCTTCACACAGTGGATCACAATTGTCATGAAGAGACTGTGCTGTTGTAAACATTCTGGTGGTTGTGTCCGGGTTCCTTGTGGAGTTGGGGAGCATCAGTGACTTATAGACCCCCCTGTATTTGGTCCTCTGTTGCTGCGGCAAGTGACACTTTCTTCCAGCTGCCACTGAAATTTTGACCTGTGCCCTGGTCTAGTCTCCGGCCCAACCTAAGTAGCTGTTCTGTGAAGTGGCTTGTAGTTACTGGGAGCTAGATCCGTCATTTTATCTTGCTGGACATAATTTGTAGTTAATTAAGCTGTTTGTGGTAAGATTATATTTTAGCTTACTCCTTTTTCTTGGTGTTTTATTGTGTGGAGATCTGGGGCGTCACTAGGTCTTAAGGTCGGGGGGGGCTTAGCCCCCAGGAAATGCACAGGATGTGAGTGAACATAGCGCCTAGTTTTCGGTCAGATATATTCGGTCCTTTTAATGAAAAGTGTGATGAAAACATTTAAAAAGTTAAAAGTCCTGTAACATTTTGCAGACTCTTAGTTTGACTAACAGCAGCTGGCCTGGGATATTTTCAATTTCTTTTTTTTACTGTTTTAAGTGCATTTTTCCAGACATCAATAGAGCATACAATATTAATCTCTTTATTTTATTTTTTCATCCCCTAAAATCGGTTTAAATTTTTAAAAAAAAGTTGCTTTTGGGGCAAATTATGTTATGCAGTAAAAAGGGATTAATCAAGACTACAAAGTCTGTAATTAATTAGATAAATTTTTTTAATAGAGTCCCACCCCTAATATATAGTGTTTTTCTCTACTTTCTAATCATTACTCTCTTACTCACCTTACTAGTAGAGGTATCTCCCCTCTCGCTTACCGTGCTCCTCTGCCCTGACTCCTACAGATCAATAGGGGTGGTGGAGTGAATAGGGGACAACGGAGTTGGTTGTCACAGTGGCTACAACTCAACCACTAGAAAGCTGTCTAAAGATAGTGGTACAGAAATTTCCCTAATAGTGGTTATAGATTAACTACTTGGTTAATTTAGCATTTTGACTTTTGACATTGAGGTAAGAGGACATTTTATGTTTTTGACATAAAAATGTAACTTTTTTCATTCTCCTACGTCTTTTACAGACTGGTTTAAAATGTAACACTTAACATTTTATAATAAAGGGACAGCGACAGTTCAAAATGTTTTTTTTGTTTGTTTTTGCTAGGCTATTGTTTGTTTGCTAGCTTAACTTCAAGCTAAAAATGCCTGTTGGGGATGATTGTCACATTTTCTCCAGGGTTGGTTGTCACATGTGACATCTAAGGCATCGACCAAAATGGTGGAGATACTGCCGGTTTCTATCTTTTTTTTTTCTTGCATGCAGCGAGTTTTCTGGGCCATCACTGTGTAGAACAGACTGTTTGTTGACTTGTGGACTTGAAAACACACCAGACGATATAGCCTGCTGGGCTAACGATCCACTCGCTTGATCTAGGACCTACGAAGAAGCCTCATGTGGGGTTGCAGGAATTGTGTTGTGGCTGGAGATCTGCTCAAGAGGATGTAGAAACTTCTTCTTTTTTTTTCTTTTTTTTAATAGACGTATTGCAATAAAATATACTTCTATACCTGAAACTGCTGTTTGGGCTGCACTGCTGTGATGGCTCCTACCAAACCAGACTTGCAGTAGGTATGTTTAGTCCCGGCTGTCTGGGTGGCGTTGTCTGTTCACTTATTTAGTGTATTACAATTTTATTTATTTGCTGTAATATTTGTTTTTAAAACTAAACAGAATTAGTGTTCCACTGAGTAGTAGTAATAAAGTATCGCCTGAAAAAAATCCAATATGTAAAAACATATTTGGTTCTGTAGATGTAGTGCGCTGTCTCGAATGAATGCCATAACGCCACAGCTGCGGGATGACTTCATTGTTAAAGCCTGCCCAATAGTCCACACAGTGCTGCTAATGTGATGCCCACTAAAGTGTTTATTTTTGTTGGAATGATTTCAGTTTTTTACAAAATGTTATATTTCCTGTGAAATATGCTTAATTTACAGCTGGCATTCATTCATTGAGAGATGCAGTAACACATGTTCGCCAGCAAGTGGTGCAGGCAGACTGTCGCTGCTGCGCCACCGTTTTCTCATAAGCTGAGAGATTCTGGAAGAACACTAACCACGTCTCCCGTGCAATCATTTACATTCTGTTTCCCAGGTGTTAAACCCCTTCAAACTACTGGAAGTTACTGCATCTAGCTTATAAATGCCTGGGAATTATTTGTGGAAACATTTGAGTCTAGAAGTGACTGTTAATGCTTTTTCTTGCTCAAATGGCCGCCAAAGCATGGCACTGGTCAGCTAACTTGCAGTAGCTAGGAGGCTAATGCTAGTTATATCCATTAAGCTGTTAAGCTATTAGCAACGATATGTTGTGGATGAACGTGGGCCACACATCCAGAGTTTTTGGTTAAATATATATGTGAATAAGGCTCCACGATTTAGTTTTGCTTCTGTACATGATTAAAAGTCAAAACTGATTTTTATGCACTGATTAAAAATCACAATATGTGAATAAGTGCATTTTGAGTGCAGCAGTATTAACATCATTATCATGTGACAGAGGGACATGCAACTGATTTATTGTGGAGGTTTCTAAAACCAATGCTGGTGTTATCTTGTGTTTTTGCAAATATGTCTACAGAAACAATTAAAATGTACAGTGAAGTACAAATTGGAAAATAACAGCAAAGTGGGCTTATGTGTTAAATAAATAAGCTGAGAGATTCTGGAAAAACACTGACCACGTCTCCCATGCGATCATTTACATTCCGTTATCCAGCTTATCTACTGTCAATGGGTCTTGGGTTCCGGTACCCGTTAAACTAACAAGGAGTTTTCTGGCCGACACTGCAGGTTGAGAGCAGTGATAAATCTGTCTAGCATCATACAGTCCTTCACACCTGGCTATCTTCCATACACAAGTTACACAAGTAAAGAAAATGTGGTCAGTAAATGATACGTGAGAAGTTGATCACAATCATTAAAAAGCAAAAGAAAATGATTTCTTTGCTGAAATGTAGATGACAGTTTTGATTACATTTCTGAGAAAAAAAGATTCTGCTTTTGGAGAGATCTCACCAGCATTATCAGAATAATTGTAATCATATTTCAGAATGACTGAAATTCAGATTCAGAAGCTGTAAGAACATTTAGAGATTAAAACCTGATCAGGTCATTTAAAATAGGAGTCTTTAAGTTTAGCTTAAGATTCACCTATTCCTCCTAAACTCTGGAAAATCATGTCCATGAACAGCCATGTTGCAATGAAGGAAAAAGTTGTAGAGAAAAAGAGTTACTTTCTTTTTGTTTTATCAGCTGCAGTTATGAATATGAGACTCACCTGCTGTGAAGACTTTGATTATGTTCAGAAACAGAAACACTAAAAACATGGTAATGTTTTATCAGTCCTGCTTATTTTCCTGTATTTCATGGAACATGGAACAGACTCCTCCTCTGTACCAGACTGCTTGTAAACAACAAGCTGGAACCTGCATTGTGTGGGTGGAAAAAACAGTAACTGCCACTGAACATCTTTCATTTCATTCGTTTCATTTTCTTAAAACATAATTAAAAAAAGCATTTCTGACTTTACCTGACTGTCTTTTCACTGCTCAGTCCATCCATCAGCTAAGCAGATTTCTAAAATACAAAGATTAGGTAATCACTGAGGGAGGCTCAATCACACATAGTCACACATTTCAGCATTACACAGGACTCAGGCTTCAGCATTTTGAACTAAAGATAAGACAAAGAATTAGAGGTGTGGCTAGGTTAGTGGCACGCCTCATTCTTGTACAATTGCGCTGTAGTTCTTCTTTCAACTCTTCCATGGCCCAGACATCCTGTAGTTTCAAACTAAAGCATGAAACGCGGACACATGCACAAAGAATGCTGCAGAGTACATTTTCTAAATCTTGATACATAATATGATAAAGGAGTTGAACAACAATAATAATGAACCTAAATGATTATCGTGTGGACATTGGGGACAGTTCCCCTGGACTGGCAGACAGGGGTGGTCCTCTTCAAAAAGGAGGACTGGAGGGTGTGCTCCAACTACAGGGGGATCACACTCCTCAGCGTCCCTGGTAAGGTCTATTCAGGGATCCTGGAGAGAAGGGTCAGATAGTCAAACCTCGGATTGAGTAGGAGTGGTGTGGTTTTCATCCCTGTCATGGAACAGTGGACCAGCTCTACACCCTCTTTAGGGTCTTGGTGAGGCATGGGAGTTTGATTACAGAGTTTGCTCACCTCTTGATCCACAACATCCGTGTACACTCTACTTGAAATCTTTAAACCAAAGTGCCATAGACTGAAGCTTAACATCATGCATAAAACTGAAACTGTGTGATTCCAGAACAACTCGTGTCATTTAACCTACTAAATAGTTAGCCTACAAGTCAAATGTGAGATGAAAGTTGACGGACGTGAATGGAGACGTTTCATCGTGTTTTACGTATGTCTGAAATCTCCCCAAAAACTCATGCATTCATGGCTGCAATGGCCGAGTGGTTAAGGCGTTGGGCTTGAAATCCAATGGGGATTTCCCGCATAGGTTCGAACCCTACTGGCAGCATAAAGTTTATGTCCTTTACTGTGTTGATTTTCCCAGTAATGTCACAAAGAGTGAAAGTGGAGGATGTTCTGGATGCT
>JBAMHW010000020.1:2324438-2339697 GCA_037177495.1 Rhadinocentrus ornatus | reverse complement strand
AGACCCGAAACCCCCTGTGATCCCAGGTTACATCACTGATGATGTGTCCAGGGGCACCATAAGGTGTATCTAACAAGGTGATAGCAGTTAACGTTAGTTTCCCTCGAACTCACCTTCACACACTGTACAAGTGCTTTATAATAATAACTCATCGAGCACTGAGGGGCTTTGGAATAACAAAAACGTAAAGAGGTGACGAGGAGACAGTAGTAACGCTACCAGAGTAAAGAATAGGAAAGGGCGGCAATCAAATTTTAGCTTTATAATAAATAATAATAATAATATATTTATTTTTGTATATATATATATATTTATTTATACAATTTTTTTTACCAACTTTTGCTGTTTAATTTGGTTTCTAATTTACCATATCAATGTCCATATTTCCAGGCTGACATGTTTTGCCCTTTCTGTGGCCAACATCTGGGCCCTGTCCATGTTTTCTGTTCCTCATGTGGAAGAAATGTGCCGTTTTTGGCTGAAGCTGAAGGCAACAGTAAGTAGACTTGACTATGTGTATTTGCATTGACTTGACTACAAGGATCCAGTACACCACCGTTTGCCGTCAGTACTGCTGTTCTTCCCATTATTTATGTATATTACAGAGGTAGTGATAATATTGAAGACCAATTTATTACAGACTTATAATAGCTTATGTGGTTATTATAATTTATATGAGTTCTTGGTTCATGAAATTAAGTAATCAGTCAGATTTAAGTCAGTGGGGGCAGACAGTGTGTTTGTGAGGCCTGCTGTTGTTATGGTACGATGTTTTGGTTTTAATAGACCACAACCTCTTATCAGAATGAACAAGCACACATGGTGTCCAAGATAAGGAGATCTGCCTCGATCTTTTCTGTACTTCTCTTGGTCTTCAGTGTGAACAGGCCCTTAACCCTTATGCGCCCCTTTAAAAAAATTCTCTTTTGCACCCTAACACACAAAAATGTGTATATAAAAATCAAAGTCATATAAAAATATTTTCTTATGTATTTTTTTTTTACTTTTTTATTCTTCAAACCAGCATCAGTTCTAATTATCCATATTAATGAGTTTTTAACCTTTTTAACCTCTACATTGCCGAGCTTTGGTCATTGTGCACCTCCATTTTATAGTCAAATAACACAAAAATTAATACATTTTTTAAATATTTTATGCTAACTGGATTATTTATGGTTTGGTTATTGCACCCTGGTATATGTTAAAGATTAGCAAAGAAATTAATTTATATGCATTATTAGTTTTTGCTCAGTGTCAAATACTCCCGTTTTGCACCCCAACACACAATAATGTGCAAATAAAAATTAATTTATACATTACACTAAATTAATTATAATTTAATTATTTTTTAATTGTCATTTAATGTTTTAAACCATCATCAGTCCCACTCATACCTATCAAACATCTCATTTCTATGTGTGTGCTGTAACAAAGAGCTTTACCTACTGTGGGATGACGAGCTTCTTTCCCAGCTCCTCAAGGAACAGCCTCCGTTCCTGGTACTTCCCCTGGTTCCAGGTTGGATCCACAGCGGTCCACACAATGTATGCATTGAGGGCACTGATGTCGAGCATGTTGGGAAAAAAAACTGCCACAGGCCGACGTCTGGTCTTCCTCCTGCAGCTGCATGTCGAAATCATCTGCAAAATAAACAAGGACCAAGCATGGGGAAGAATGTTAGAAATGCTGAATAATTAACATCTTAGAAAAGTAAAAAATTAAGAAAAATAAATAAATAAATGAAAATGATTTACTTTATGAAATGTCATCCATGGTATCCACACCTCCTCCAGCGGTTATAATCCAGGATCATCTGGGGCTTTTTCTTCTCAACATCGCTGATCTCCGGTGTTTTGCGCTCAGCAGCACAACATTTTTGCCCCGTTTTGGCAGGTGTGACACCAGGGTGTGCGGTTCCGTGAAGGCAAACACGGAGGAGTGGGTCTCTCTCCCCCGTGCTCGCAGGAGCTCTGGGCGATTTTTCTTCTTTGTGCCAACCACGGGGATTTTGTTTTTCAGCAGCTCCTTTCCCAGACCAAATCAGGTGGGAAAAGTTGTCACTTGTTACGGTCACTCCGTTCAGGCCTTCTGTCATCTCCAGTACATCCCTGCGCCCTCGGTTTTTTCTGCCGGTGCACCAGCTGATCGGCCGGTGTACAGACTCACCCTCCAGGCATGAGACGTTTGGCTTCATCGGCATGTACTGCCTGAAAGTGCAGCGGCCTTTATATGGAACCAGCTGCTAATCTACGCAGATGTTCTCATCAGGGTTGAAGATCATCTGGAGCCTGTCAGTCCAGCGATCCCACATGTCACGGATGGCAGCCAGCTTGTCATCTTATCGGCGCCGCTGTCTGGGAAGCCGGTTACCAAAACGAATGACACTGGAGATAAGGCTAAAGGTTTTGACCGACGTGGTAGCCCGGAAAATCTGTCGGCCCGTCTGGTCATCCCACAAGTTGCGGACTGCGAGCGGGTCCAGGGATTATTCCTGTGCCCGGTGGATTCCATTGGAGCGCCACAGAATTTGTGGGTGACCACTGAATGTCACCACTTTTGGACCTCCAAGACAGTTTTTCTGTGGCTTCTTCACCACCGTCTGTGAAGTCGCTGGAGCTGGTGGACGACGAATCAGCCCCCGGGAGGTAGACCTCAGCTTTATCGGCGGAGTCAGTGTCGCTTTCAGGGGTCATGCCTGTATTTCCACCGCCGTGCTCGGTGGCCTCCGTTTCAGACAGCATGATTATGTCCCGGGCCTCTGCAACCGTGTAACGTTTTGCCATGGTATCAGGTAGGAAATGAAGAGTTTTTCTCCACCTTGCATTTATAAACTGTGCTGCTGATGCAGCTGCGTAAGCAAAGTTTGGGTTGTTTTGGTTTTCACTTCGATCCATAACTTTCATGTGTTGCAAAGGCTCCTGCGTTTTGTTTTATTTCAAAGCAGTGCAGGTGGCTGAAAGAAGGTGTCACTTGAAAGCTATTTGCGCTAATGCATTTGGTCGCACTGTAATGCGTCATTCACACTGTTGACACATGCGCATGCACACACAAATTTGAATGCATATGTTTCCTTATTTACATACTCACACATACACACAAATGTAACGCTCAGGAGCACGTGTGGGGTGTAGAGGACAGAGTATACAGCGCAAGCTCTCCTTAGCAGATAAAGTGGGTATTTTCCATGCTTGGCATAACTTTTGAAAATGACGTAATTGGGGAGGGAATCCCTTCAAGCACAGACAGAAAGCCCCTAGCTTCAAATGAAGTGGATAAATTAGAAAATGCATGTTTTATACTTTTTATTTAAGCGGGATCAAAAGTAGGAATTTCAATGTACATATTTTTGTGCTTAGGGTGCAAGTGTGGAGTAATTAAGATCACGTTGTTTCCAATAGCCTAAAAATAAAATTACACTAAAAATAATTAAGATCGTGAAAAAATGCTTTTTTTTTTGCTTTTTTTTTCTTCTTTTTTGCATCTCATCTTTAAAATCAGTAAGGGGAAATGTGAAATATACTAGGAATTAAATAGCAAAAACACATAAATGGTCAAAGGTGTGCATAAGGTTAAGAGATGCCAGATATCAGCTGAAGGTCTTCTCTGCTAAATGGAGGATGTGCTGCAGCCTCCATAATTTTACCTCTTAAATCTTTTACCCCTTTGTTTATCAGCAACTGCATCAGACATTCCAACAGAAGAGGGTCTGATTCAAAAGTATTTCCATGATGGAAATTACGATGAAATTCTATTTTTTCCTGGCTACGAATCATGATATCAAAATTAGCCTTCGCTCTCTAAAGAGTAAATAAACCAATTATCATTGTCCAGACAAAAAGACTACTCACCTCTTGAAGTTGTACGTGCTGCAGTACAAGAAGAACTTAAGGGACCAGGTGGGCATGATGGCTACCGTTTGATGTGGCAAACATTGCGGCAGAAATATTCTCTGACAGTAAAAAAGGATGATGTCATGGCTATGATGAGAGAGCTTGATCCTTCAGGAACTGAACTTCGTGCAAGACGGAGATTTGTAAGAAGAGTTTACAGCTCAAGTGGACCAAACCATGTCTGGCACGTTGATGGTTATGACAAATTAAAACCATTTAGTTTGGCCATCAGCGGCTGTATTGATGGCTACTCCTGCAAAGTACTGTGGTTGTTGTGTGGCCCGAGCAACAATGACCCTGCGATCATTGCACAAAACTACCTGCACTGTGTATCAGAATGTGGAATCATACCAATGCGGCTCCGCACAGACTGTGGAACTGAAAATGGCACAATGGTTGCAATCCATTGTGCCTTAAGGTCAACACACACGGATGATTTTGCTGGGGCTGCCAGTCATATGTATGGTTCTTCAACCATAAACCAGAGAATTGAAAGCTGGTGGTCATTCTTCTGAAAACACAGGTGTGGTCCTCAACAATTGAAGTATTTTTTTAATGTGTTGGAACCCGGCCTTGCCTCCTCTGAAACAGACATTAGGATTTACAGTGGTAAATCTAGTGTGATTGCTTATGTTGAAGCATTTATTTCCTCTCCACCGATTCGATCAGAATCTGGTAGATTCTTTTATTCAGGATAAACTTTTTGTGGCTCTGCAGGTTTACAGCATTTATTCAGCGTGATCATTGAAATGTTAATTTTTGAATCCTATAACATGTAAATGAATCAGCTAAAACATTGTTTCTCAATCCTGGTCCTCAGGGCCTTCTGCACTGCATGTTTTATATGTTTCACTGCCAGTGTGTTCAAGCATGGAAACATGCAGGACAGAGTTCTAACTTGAGTCTGTGTGCAGGTCTCAATTCTGGATGGACCTGATGAACGACCTGAGGGAGAGAAATCTGTTCAGTGGCAGTCATGAGCACAAATGCCTAGTGAGGTTTGTGTTCACAAGTTTCCTTCAGCAGGACCTTGATGAATGGCGAGAAAAATGGAGCACACATGGCATCAGACCGGTAAACAGTCTCGCTGTCCCTCTGGCAAACCAAATGCCATGTATGACCTGCCTCACAGGTTGGTTTCTTAAAATTATATTTTCCCAAACATTTATCAAATTAACCTCTAAAAATGTGATTAATTTTTGACCATGAAAGATTTTTTTTTCACCTGGACTAATAATCTTTATGAATCTCGAGTGTAAACAAAATGTTTATTTACATACTTGATGCAGAAATTTAGAGAACAGTTTCAAGAACAACCACAAAACATATTTGCTGCCCAAACACAAAGAATTGCAGCATACCAGTTGGCTGGAAAAAAAATAATGTAAATGAAATCAAATGTGCATATTTTACTCCCAGGTTTGGTGGAACCAAGTGTGGGTTCTCTATCTCCAGAGTCAGAGTTTTACATAACTTAAAAATGTAGGTACTAACTGCCTTAAAAGGTTGAAAGGAAAGAACCCTCATATTAGTATAGTCCAAAGCCTGGTGAATTTTTTTTCCAAAGTCCATGTCATTCTGAAACTGTTCATAAGTTTTGGAAATTGGTATTTTGATTGTGTTTGTACAGGTGCTGCTTATAGGAAAGCGAAATGTCTCCAGAAAAATCAGTCTGGGCTGTGGCTGAAATCCTGCAGGTGGCAGAGTGTTTACCCCAGTGGCGAACATCAGGATGTCCCAGAGGGAGAGACCAGTTTGCTGTTCCTCGTTTGCACACATAAAGGCCCTGAAGACAGATGCATGCTGCTGACTGAATAACATCCAATGCTGAAAGTCCATCCTTGAATCTAGAAAACATTTAGAGCAACCATTACATCTAGGATCCTAATAACGACTGCATCTTAAGAAGCAGGCCCCCAAATCATGTATTAATTTCATTTGTTACATCCTGGTGTTACATTGTCCAGTCAATGTAAAACCAGTCAGCATTTACAAGCAGTCAAAAACAAATCTTTAAGTAAAAAACCCAAATACATAACTTTTTCATTCTCAATAGCAGAAGGTGGTATTAATCACAGCAACAGTGGCTAAAAGGGGCTAGTAGTAGTTAAACAACTGAGGTGGAGTTATGTTGCCAATTTTGAGATAATGGTTTTTGATGCTGCAGAGACATCCAAGCACCGGCAAGACAAATTGAAATGTATAGCATCAGAGGATGGCATGCACAAAAAGACAATTACTGAACTGTTTTATTTGAATATTGATAAGCTCCTTGAAAAAATAACATTAAGCATTTCAATAAAAAAGTGTTTTCTTAGAAAAATAGTTTAACAAAAACAAAAACAACGGTAATTAGTCTTATTCTTGACGTTTATCTTTAAAGGTAGGGGTCACCTCAAAATCATGATCATGTAATATTTGGGTCCATACAGTATTATTGTAACTACCAGTTTGTTATTAGCTGTTGTTAACCTAAATATTTTTCCATTTTACATAGACAAAGATATATAAAATGCCAATTAGTTTATTAAAGCAAACTCAACTGAAAATGAAATTCTCTTTAAAATTATGCAGAGAAGTAACTTTTGTATTGGGAAATGGTTGCGGTAAATGATGTACCACTGAATGAAATCCTTTATGATGTTATTTTAGCCATCCACTCTGACAGGGTACTGAAAGCAACCAGCAGTCTGCAGCAAGCTGGAATGACTGTCAATCGAAGCATGTAGTTCTTCCAGTGTAGCTGCATTGGATGTCTAGGGTAGACAATAATTACCATAAACATTACAAACAACATTTAAATCCAACTTAAGTTAAAAATAGCTGATTAGAAAATATAAGAATTGTGTTTATTTCAAATGTGTACGAAGCTAATCTTGAGCTGCAATCAAAGATCCAAGGAGCAACAACACCATTAGAAACATGTGAATTTATCACAGGGACTACAACCATATTGCAACAAGGCATCGTTTTTATAGTTCAAATAGGAAAGTAGCTAGATAAAATTTTTAATTTTTAAAAGGATTAATATTGCTTGGAATCGTGGGGACGTAATTGTTTTTTCCCCTTTTGTAAGGTTGGGATTAATTAATGTATGTACTACTGTTTATGCATTAAACAGGATAGAAAAGTACTTGAGAGTTGCAGATAAAGAGATTACAGGGACCTACAGTCCAGAACTTGTCTCAGGTGCTAAGAAGAACCTACCTCAAGCAGGGAAGCTCTCGTGGTATCATCAGTTATATCTTCCAGCTTGGCTTCAATGTCAGTGTTTGTTCTTCCTGTCAGATGCTGGAAGAGCATCTCAGACAAGAATCCAGGGCCTGGGCCACCATGAGCTATAGAAGTTGCAATCATCCTTCCCACATGGAAGTATTCATCATCTCTTGCAGCTGTTGACATATTTTGTACAATAAATACAACATTAACAGTTGTCACATCATTATTAGGAAGAAAGAAGAGTAAGGGAATTTTATTTTAGCTTGACTCTTAAACACAAGATGTCCTTGTGAAAAAGTAACAAAATTGGAATAGGCGTTTTGAGTTAAGTCTCACAACATCAGTACAAGCACTGTTAAACATGAGGTGTTTTCTGTCCTCTGGGCCATCAAAGATCCTCCGTGTTCTGAGGCAGTTCATCAGGAGGGTCAGGAACTCTCGTTTGGGACCACCGTTGTCCAGTCCATCCTCAGCTTGGCCCTCATCATCTGTGAATTTTATTATCATCTAATGAGATGGGTCAAATGAAGCACGCTTGAAGCCACGGAGAGCACCGTCCCACACATTGGTTCTGTTAATATTGAACCTGCTGTGAGATGCTGTAGTGATCTTCATTGAGAGTTCTGACACAATGTCTGCAGCAGTTAGGTCCTCTAGGCTGTCAAAGAAGATGAGGTGTGTTGTGTTTTAAACAATAAAGGCACAAATAGTATTTTGCTGCAGCATGTTCCAGGTGTTCCTCTTGCTCAGATTCACTGTCAATAATAATGGGTGCATATACTTTTGTATATGTGCTGCAATGGGAGATCAATTGAATAAATCATTTCAAATCCATAATATATGCATAGTATATGAGGGGCTATAACAGATGTGATTATGGTCTAAACATTTATCAGCAAGGTGGACACAGAAAACAGCAGTATTAGTGGTAGATTAGTGGTAATAGTATGGAGCTTTGATTTCAGAAATAGGGCTAAACTTTTAATATTAAGTTATTGACTCACTTGACTCATACTGATTTCTTCTTGACTCTTAACTAGTGTTAAATCCTATAAAAAACACTCAGGTTAGTTAAAAGGGAGGTTAGGTAACGTCGACACTCCGGATACACTAACATTACCAAAGTTTCTACTATGCTTACGTCAAAAACTTAAAACAGCTGATCTCTTTCTAATACACGATTATGGTCACATGTAATGAATGAATAAATAAAAATACGTACCTTGATGTAGTTTCTCTCCCTGCACTCCGCTCAAACTTCCCAGCAGTTGTGTTCTCCCCTCATCTGTCTCTCGGGTGAAAACGCACCGCGGGCCCTAGAAACCCGGAGCACATCCGTTGTGTCAGTGTTTTCTTCTTGCAGTTGTTTTTGTTTATGCAGCGCGTTTCTGTATTTGCAGCATTTTCTTCTTGTCAAGGACCGGAGCTGGACACGGCTGTTCTAGTCTAAAAGAGCATATCACATATCCACAATGATTTTCTTCTCATTCACAGTGATCATTTCAGGTATACAAAATATAATTATTCTCAGAAAAAACATGTTACTAAATTGGGAGTCGTGTATTAGTCTTCAGGTATCCTCAATTGCCTTATTTACATCTGCAATAAACAGATACAAGAGCCCATATTCAAGTTATCTTAAAGTATATTTAAAGTTTCTTGCTCTAAGGTGTAGTTTTCTGCCTAGAGACACATGATTTTCTACATCAGATCATAGAGCATGAAATCACTCATTGGGATTCAGTATTGCTGCACAGACTTGGCAGGTGGATCTTCTTGTGTAGTTCATTGTGCCAGAGGACGGATACATGTTGGATCATCCTATTATCATTACCTCATACTGCACACACATGAATATGCTCCGGTCAAAGGTTTAGTTGTGATAATCTCTACAGCTTTAGCTGAAGACGCTAGTAATAGTACATCCAGCCTCCGTTTGCATCCTGACCTGTAACCTGCATCGCATTATTTCCAACCTCTGTCTGACAACGTTGCAAAACTAAATGCCTTTACTTTAAGGGGTTTCCATTGTGTGTCTAGACTCTTACTACACCCACGTTACATGGAAATGTAATATAAATATATAAATATAATGCCTATAATTAGTTTTGCAAAAATGACACACACATCACAGGTTTTGTGCAAGATCAGCACTTTTTTCTGTTTAAATCAATTTAAATATTAAAAGTTTTGATAGTTGTTTTGGCAAAAGAAGCATTCTTAAAAAAACTCCCTGTCAGCGTAGCACTAAGCTTTGTAAAATGCATGTAAATGTGTTCATCCAATCAAAATCACACCAATGAGAGCTTTAAAATCACACTTAGTTAATCCTGTTAGGCATCAAATACCTCCTGCATGTTGATGCTCAGCTAAGCTCAAACAGAACCAAATGTTCTGTACAAATTTCAAAATTGCATATTCTCACATCTCTATGTAAAAATATAAAGTCTCTGTGTTAAAAAAAGCATTTCCAGACTGTCACCAAACTCAGTGTCACACAGAAATCCTGTTCTAACGACCACTGTGTCATCTGAGAAAATCACACAAAAACTGCAATAGATTTAGATGTTCCTACTAGTACAACGATCTTCCACAGAGAAGCTGAAAGCAGCAGTAGATCGTGAACATTTAATCACAAAATCAGGCACAAAGACACTTCAGTAAGTAACTGGATTACCTTCCTGTGCATGTGTATTAAAACAAGAACTGTGGTCCAGTTAAGGAGCTATAACAGTAGATAGATTATGCTGTGCATGTAACTGCAGTCAGAGGCAACCAGGCCTTCATGTCTGCAACAAAAACTCCTCTTGGGTCACCCCAACCACCAGAACCGGCTCCTCTCGGAGCCAGAATGGGGATGCATGATAATGCCAGCCTGACACTGGATGATAAGGCTTCCCTGAAGCTGTCAGACTGAAGCACTGTACGTGAAACTTGTTACTATATTTCATTTTGGGTCTTTTAAGATATCTATTATTATTCATTTGTTTAGGATTTAATCATTTAATGCTGTTGCTTTATCGCTTTTATGTTCATGATGGTCACCATTTGTGTACAAAATTGTTTTCCTTCATGTACCATCATGTTTGAATTTATTTTGCAGGGTGACGAAGCTTCATTTACAACAACAGCCTTTAGAATCAATAACATTTATTGATAAGCTCAAAATTCATGAGTCTAATTTGAGCACATAGGATACATCCCACAATTTGTAAAGCGATATATTTTCTTTTTTGTTTGTTTGTTTGTTTGTATAATGAGGCTGTAAAAATAAAACTGAATTAAATGTAAATTTTAAATGATTAAAATTAAATGGCCACCTCTATGGGTGATTCAGAGAGGTGGTCTTCATCCTGGATAAACTGAAAGGGTAAAAAAGGAAAGACTTACGTTCACACCTACTGCCAGTTTACAGAAGCTACTGTGTGTAAGAGAAAATTGATTCACTTGGTAATGATTGATATTTGTAGTCACATTAGTGTATAATGGCGACTTGAGGTCAAGAAACATTCAAGTCCGATCACATCAGTTATGATCTCACTGGCTGATTCACTCTGACCTCTGACAGGTGCCAAATCAGGGGACTGCTGACAGGGCGTGGCCACTGAAGTTAAGCTCATAAGTGGTCAGAACATTGTGGCCCTTCAGTGACCTTTATTTCTGGCTGCTCACCAGGCTTCAGAGCCTGTTTAGTCGCAGAGACCCCGGCAGCGCATACAATTTCTCATCAAAGTCAGGAAAGTGTCAGCTAACTGTGGCTCTCTGCATATTCTCTCTGGGAAGATATGTTTTAAGAGCACAAGAATGTAAACTAGCAGAGATTTGGAGTAAAAGCAAATCCATTACAAAATTTTCCTTTTTATTTCTGGAAAAGCTCATGTTTGTTGAGATTGTTTCAAATCCAATTTTCTAACTATAAAGTTTTCCATTTTTAAAGAAGATGCATTCAAATTAAAGCTGCATGAGATACATTTAACCACTAGGGGGCAAAAAAGCCCTGAAGCAAATTGATTTATATGCACGTTAGACACACCGAGTCAATATTACAATGATGTTAAAGATGAGATACTGGGGGAACAACTTTTTTGTAGGGAGAGGGGTAAATCTATTATTTTTCCCTTTTGGGGGGCTTATAGAAGCCACATTTTGGAAAAGATGGGACCAAAATATATAAAATGTCCAAGCACATTTCTTTTTCAGTCAAATGTTTAAACAGAACATTTCACCAGCCATTCACTGCTTGCTGTTGGCAACAGTTTTAGGTCTGTGATTTAATATGAAACCAAAGAAAATGGGTTGCTGTGTAAAAGACAAAAACACAAAAACAAAATATTTGGAAATCTCACAAAGCAAAATTTTATCCCTAATAGAACAGAAACACTTCCAGAAGTCACTGTCTGTGAACACTATCGTACAAAGAAGAAGTCATATCTGAATATAATCCAGAAACACCTCCACCTTCTCTGGACCAAAGTTAATTTAAAATGGTCTGAGGCAAAGTGGGAACTGTTCTGTGGTCAGATGGATAAAAATGTGAAATTGTTTCTGGAAAGCATGGACGCCGTGTCCTGCAGACTAAAGAGGAGAGGGAGCATCCAGCTTGTTATCAGTGGACAGGTGAAAACCTGCATCTCTGATGGGGTTGCGTCATTGCCTATGACATGGGCAACTCCAGAAGACACAGAGAACACATTAAACAGAAATAAAGACTCAAATAAAGACAAAAAGCTAAAGTAAAATAAGATAAAATGTAAGAAAAAAAAGTTTGAGTGTGAGGAATTAACAGCTGTTTTTACTAAAAGGCGGCAAATAGAAAAGTTTCAGCTGCCTCTCCACATTTAGTTCTGACTCTGGGAACAGAAAGTAGACCTGACCCTGATGACCTGAGGGATCTGGTTGGTTCATAATGAACCAGAAGATCCTGAATGTATTTTTGTCCTAAACCATTCAGGTCTTTGTAAACTAACAGCAGGATTTGAAGTCAATTCTTCCAGACAGGAAGCCAGTGTAAAGATCTGAAGGCTGGAGTTACATGATCCACTTTCTTGGTCTTAGTGAGGACTCGAGCAGCAGCGTTCTGGACTAACTGCAGCTGTCTGATGGACTTTTTAGGGGGACCTGTGAGGACATTATTACAGTAGTCCAGTCTACTAAAGATAAATGCATAGACAAGTTTTTTAAAATCCTGCTGAGTCATCAGTCCTTTAATCCTCGATATGTTCTTTAAATGATAATAGGCCGACTTCACAACTGTTTTAATGTCTTATCCGTGGTCGGGTCGCGGGAGCAGCAACCTAAATAGGGAAACCCAGACTTCCCTCTTCCCGGCCACATTCATCAGCTCATCCAGGGGGAACCCGAGGTGTTCCCAGGCCAGCCAAGAGATGTAGTCCCTCAAGCGTGTCCTGGGTCTTCCCCGAGGCTTCTTTCCGGTGGGACGTGCTCGGAACACCTCACCAGGGAGGCGTCCAGGAGGCATCCTGACCAGACACCCGAGCCACCTCATCTGGCTCCTCTCGATGCGGAGGAGCAGCAACTCTACTCTGAGCCCCTCCCGGATCACCGAGCTTCTCACCCTATCCCTAAGGGAGAGCCCGGCCAGAAAGCACTCCACCCTTTTGTAACTGCTAGAATTCAGGTCTGAGTTCATGACTGTTCCCAGATTTCTGGCTTGGTTTGTTTGTTTTTAAATAAGCTGTATGAAGCTGAGTGCTGACTTTTAATTTTTTTTCCTTGGCTTCAAAAACAATTATTTTAGTTTTCTCTTTATTTAACTGAAGGAAGTTCTGGCACATCCAGTCTTTAGCAACTGCATGTTTTCCCAGGAGTCCGGCTGCTGAGCTAGCCTGCCTGCAGTCCAGACTTTTCACCAATAGAAAACATTTGGAGCATCATGAAACCAAAAATAACCATAAACGATGGTCCAGGACTGTTGAGTAGCTAGAATCCAGAATAGGCCATTCCTCTCCTAAAACTCCAGCAAAGGGTCTCCTCACCTCCCAGAGGTTTACAGTCAGTTGTTACAAGAAGAAGGGATGCTACACGATGCTAAACATCACCCTGGATGAAATGGTAAAAGGTTTCACTTTTTAACATCTGATATCTTTTTTTTTTTTATCTTCTACTGGGAATAAAAAATGGATTCATGAAATTTACTAACCATTGCATTCTGTTTTTATTTACTTTTTACAGTCTCCCAAAGTTTCTGCAATTAAGGTTGCAATTTGCAAATAATTTTTTGTTTAAGCACAAATGATCTCATGAGACGGGAACTACAATTCCAGCCTCATGGGTGAAAGTCCTGAACTTAAACCCTACATTCATGAGGAGATAACCTTCTTCATTGTAGCTTGCTAACAGGATGGTAGCTAACGCAGCTGTAAATCAATGTAATGTGGTATACTAGCATATATCGAGCACAAACAGCGTTTTTTCATTGCACTGTTGATGTTGTTGGACTAAAGTTGCAAGATTTTTAACTGACAACCTCCGTCTGAGTAAAAGTAGCTTCCCTGCTGTTTACTGGTGGGCTCTTAGGCTCCTGCTATGGTTTTTTTCCACCACTGATAGTCAGGCTTTATGGTTCACTCTAAGATTACTGTAACCTCAGCTCAGCTGCAGATTGTCTCAGTTGCTGGGCTTTCTGCAGACAGTAAATAACATGTGTTCCAGCTGAATTCAGTGAGTACAGGGCGGGATGGGCTGGGTGCAGTGTGGTCAGAGTCTGTGTGCTGCTATTATTAACCATGACTGGCGTGGTGCTGACTTTTGATGGCACACATCAGGGAGGAGGGATGTTTAAGGACCACCTAGAAGACTTTTCTTTTATAAGCTTATATTTTTTGCAGGGAATGTGAAGTACACATTTCACTGCTGAAAATCCCTCTCAGTCACTCACACCCCTAACTCTCTCATGACCTCCTTTCCGTCTCAGTTACAGTTTGCTCACAAAAGGATCTTCCTGAAACTTGAATATTTGTGACTCTGTGCACAATTTCTCACATAAGACAAAAAGGGTTTAGTTTGAGCCGTTGATCGTTCAACCATCTCTGTAGCTGAAGAACCAATTATATCTGAAATTGATTCTTCTCTTTTCTGATAATTAGAAAGTCCTGACTTTTAAAAGAACCCATTAACTAAATAATGGTTTGTTTTTGTTTTTATTTCTTAGGGAAATATTTTCAGTGCTTGATCATATCAGTCTTAATGAAAGCCATTATCTTGTTACTATTGGTGCTATTCCTCTGTAGAGACTTGTAACTGCAGCAGCTCTCTTTTACGAACTCTGAAGAAAAAAACAGGTAAATGTAATTTTTAGCTTGAATGAAAATTAAAGTCTTTGTGACAATGAAACCAGGCTGTGTTTAAGAATGCTCAATTTGCTGCTTAAAAAATCAAGTGCAGCAGGGTTTGGGTTAATCATATTTGTGTAAAGATAGTTCTGATAATCATCTGCAGCTGTGCAGATGTGTCCTTTTTGCTTCTGTATACTCCAAAGAGAGATATCCTTGCATTAACCTTTAGAAATAAGATGTTTTTGTCTCTAGCGGCTGCTGTTAACGTAAAGACAGACCTCCTTACATCCACACAGTAATGAGAATCGTTGAACAGATGAAGTGCTGTAAAAGTTTAAACACATTTCTAAAAGCAAGACTAGATTTTCTCAGTTTGTGCAGGTTCACTCACTACACATACAAGTGCCCTGTTTCCTTTAACTACTGAGGCGTTGAACAAACCACCATATGAGCAATGACTGATAAATAAACATCTGAGGCTCCAAATGTCAATATTTTTAAGGGATGATTAATTTGGAAACGACACTAATATTTACTTGCACTGGTGCATCAATGCTTTCTAGTCTCCTCTAGTGACCTGTCAGTCACCTGAGGTGGCACCTGGAGTGTGCAAACAGATTCCAGAGCTGGTCAGTAACACCCTGGCCACCCCTCTAGCTCCACCTCTGAACTGGACAAGTAGAGGACAAAAGAACAAAACCTAAATAAAATAAATAAAACTATCCTCAGAAGAAGAGTATCTGAAAGTGTTGTTCTTTAGAAATAGTAAAACATCCTGCAAAGTCAAGTCAAGTCAAGTCAAGTTTATTTGTATAGCCCTATATCACAACAAAGTTGTCTCAGAGGACTTTACAG
>JBAMHW010000020.1:2294797-2307073 GCA_037177495.1 Rhadinocentrus ornatus | reverse complement strand
GAAAATTTCAGACCCCTCCATGTTTCTAAGTGGGAGAACTTGCAAAATAGTAGGGTGTTCAAATACTTATTTTCCTCGCTGTATATGGTAAGAATCTCACTTTTAACTTTTTTTAACTTTGGGAACCACGGCTCTAAAGAACATTACAGTCTGATCTGAACATCCTAAGTCTTGTAGTTTTTCAGCAGGACCTGGTCTAATGTGGTCAAGGTTCCCAAAAAAGCTGAGGAATCCCCTGTTTGTACATCACAAACCAGGAGCTAACTTCAGTAACGCCAGACTGCCGACTCAAAACTCTTCTTCATCCACACTCAGTGTTCAAAAACTAAACAGCCTGATGTTATTTATCTTATTTAAATGACAAGTTTGGACTCGTTTTCAGTGGAATAAAGTTATGATAATGATCCATAATTTTATTTATAATGAACTCAAACAGACACAAGCAGACTTTGATGCTGTCAGGGACTTTTTTCTTCCACATGTCCTCTCAGATGAGCAGATAAACAGTGTTATATTGTGACTGGGGGATGCAGAAATTCTTTTTATTGATTCAGAATAAACATCATTAAATGTGTAAAAGAGCAGGTTAAAGTTACCTGTAGGACTGCTGTGCATGTTGTGTTGCCGATTACCAAAGCGGCTGTTCCTGCGTTGAGGGCCCATGTTCAGTCTGTTGGAAGGGCCTCCCCGTGGTCCCTTTAGAAGACAGAAATGTCCAAGCGTTAATTTGGGCCCCTGCATGTCATCTCCAGCAGATGGATCAGTCAGACTGCTGTTCCTGCCACTTACAAAGTTTCCTTCTCTTCTCCTATTTTGGCCTCTTGACCAGTTGGAGAATCCTTCATGGTCCATCGGAGACATCCGATCCGACTCACTGACACAAACATTTTCAAACTTTACAATCAAAGTATCCAAAAGAAGTAAACAACGATCATACTTAGCTATTCTAAAGAATGTTAAAACACTTATATTGAACATGAAAACTATATTAAGTGAAAATTTAGTCTATCTTTTAATAGCTTAATTGTGCTAAAACCACCTGTTCTATAAAAGGACTGCATTACAATATTATAACTAATTTAATCTAAATCTAATCTGAGGCTTATTGCTACAGCCAAACAACGTCAGATGGAGGAACTAGTTCATTCTTACCCGACAGGCTCCATGGAGCTTTGGGGGAGGCTGTTTCCTGGTATGGTAACTTGAACTCCCTCCAACTTCTCCTGTCGCCTCCTCTCCAGGTCGTGCCTCAGGTCTCCCGGGCCTCGCATGGGCTGCTTGCGCAAACCCTGTCATTACAGGGTAAATCAGTTTGATTAAAGAGCCAATTACAACTTATTGATAATTAATAATCTCTGATATCTAATTATGATTTTTAGCTTTTTTCCCACCTGCATTGGTCCCATTGGTGAGAAGAGCGTTTCATCATCATCATCCAGTAATGACTCCATATTTAAACTGAAGCCTCTACAGAGAAATCATTTCAGTGTCATCTCTAGCAGAACGTGGACAAACTTCCAATAAGTCTGAAGTCTCTCACATACTGTACATCTATTAGCACCACTTATAAGACCAAAAACAACCAATAAAAAGCCGGTCCAGCAGCATTTGTACCTGTTTGAACTGAACCTCTGGCTCAATGTCATCTCCTGTGGTTCTCCCTCAGAGTAACGTTCTCCTTGTGGAGCTGAGAAACGTTCATTCAAGGTGACTCCATCACCTCTGAAATATTGATCTGTAAACAGAAAAAGACATGTTGAGAAGCCGTTTGCTAAAAGCTTTTAATTCCTGTACTGATACCACCCTCCAATTTAAAACTTCAAAAGTATTTCAGCAGAAATGCTGGTATCCAGTGTAGAGCTGGGTAGCGATTCAAATTTCAAGAATCCATCCAAGTTTACCTTTATGACTGGGGGGTGGGTACATTTTTTTCTAACTCATCCGTTTTGGGGGTTATTTAATCTTGAAATTCGGCATAATTAGGGGCGTGTCCTTTTGATTGACAGGTATCCAATATTGGCGGCATGAAGGGAGAGTGTAGCACAACCGCGGTTTTTAGCCAGCTAACAGCGTGCCTCAGCTTTAGCCTGCCTACCTCCGTTAGCTGGTTAGCTTTGTTAGCTCTTAGCTCCAGGCAGCTCGGCGTTTGATGGGTGTCAATCATCCACCCCCACCTTCACAGTCCCCCTCTCAGCTTCACCTCTTTGCCCATTTTTAGATTTTCCGGGAATGACGACACGCGTGATGCTGCCAAAATGGTGACACTGGGAACCGCCCAATGTAGCTTCAATTCAGCTCTTCAGAAACTACAGGTGACCTCACGGAGGCTCCGCCCATCTTTTATATACAGTCTATGTTCCTACCCAGGGTCATTAAACTGTTTAACAGCATCCTGGGGAGGGGTGGCTGGAGGGGGAACTATAACACTACAGGTAGTGCTGTGGACAATATGGACTGTAAAATCTTAAGCATTTTTTAACTTATGTCACTTTATTTTTTTTTGCCTCTTTTTACGTCACCTTTACTTTTTTTATCACTTTACCTTAGTTGAGTTTATTCCTGACCCTACATTTGCATTTTCATTGATGTTTGCTTGAGTCCCAACATCTCAGATCCATCCATCCATCCAAACTGGCCTGAGAGAAGGCATCTCTATTAATTTAAATGTCTGGATGATGATGGTCAACAATGGATCAATTATTTAAATGTAAGGAGCAAACTCCACTGTTTTCTGTTTTGTTTAATCGTTCGTTGTGTGTGTGTGTGTGTTTGCATGAGAAATAAAGGACAATGATGCCTTATTCACTGCTCATATTGTATAAACAATTTTTTGTATAATTCATGATTATTATTTAAATTAGGTTGGAATTGTGTAAATACAGTTTGAGTCACATATTTGTATTGTTTCTATTTTTATCTTTAATATATAATAAAGCTCTTTCACTTTGTTACTGACTTTAATGTCAATACAACACTAATTCAAAAAGATAAATAATACTGTCTTATCTTTCCTGGTCTGCAGGAAATAATATCTACATTTAATCTAATATATTTTTGTCGTAATTATATATGAAGATGTTTCTTTTTATTGAAAATACAAAAACAAGTTGTTTAGCATTTCATACCTAAACAAATGCGAACACACGACCTCAAACAGTAGTTTGTGTCTTGTTCAAAACGTTAACAGATTGTGTGTGTGTGTTTAGTGTTGACCTTTGACAAGATGCACCAGTGTGATGATTTCCTGGGCAAACGTCCCAGTGTGCATGGCGGACTCCTGGTATGTCCCCGAGTGCTCCAGCATGGGCAGGAAGTCCAGACGCTGGCGGCCCACGTTGACCAGATCCAGAGAGAGCTGTCTGTCTGAGGAGTAACACAGCAGGCTACAGAAGTAGAGGAGGAAGATTAAAGCATCCAAGAACCATTTTAGCAGGTTAAGATAAAAAAAAAGATTTACACAAGTAGAAAATTAGATATTAGCATTTCATAAAAACCTATTTAAACTTGGCTCTGAACTTCACTTCTAGTTATACAGCAGCTAAAATAACCTGACTGATCAAAGCTGGAACCAGAATCAGTAACTTTGGGTCCATAACAGAATAAAACACCAATTTAGATAAATAGAAACCAATTTAATCAGCAGATTTGTATGTTCTTTATAATGTATAAAGGTAAAATGATTCCTGAGTATTAATATGTTTTCTTAAAAGAAGAACTAGTTTTCAGCACATAAGAGCAGAAAATTGATTTACCTTGTCCAACCAACTTACCTTTCACGAGATCCACAGATTACATTATTTACAATATGTTGACTAAAAGGGGGGTTTACACTTGAAAACACAGATTTACACCGAGTCCTAATTTTCCCTAAAGGGTATTAAAAATGTTTTTACGTAGTAGTCAAAGTTGACAGACAGGCGAGCTAAAAAATTGGGTGAAAGTTCACACTTCTGTTTGCTCAATAAAATCTTGAGTTTGACTGTGACTTTGGTTCTCAGCGGATCTTTCCACAGCTTGTTAACCGGTACGTTAACAAGCCTCCAGTGATGATTAGTCATTCAAGAAGTCGTTGACAACTTGTATGCTTCTGTTGTCGGCAGCTGCTTCATCATGCATCATTATCCTCTTCGTTACGACCGTTCCCTTTGAAATAAGCATGATTCCATGATGCCCGTCTTTCTTTCTAACGCTGCAGACAAGCGATGGTCATGACTACCGTCTCTCTGGGGCACAGCTTTGATGATACGCCAATGTCACCAGATATCAGCGTTTGTGATGATCCTTGTTTGTAATGGGAATTTTTCCTTACAGGAGTAAAGATGACCTCCGACAGCTCAGATAAAGCCTTCATTTCTCTGCAGTAAGTTTCTAGTTGGTCTCTTGTTAAAATCTGAGACGTGTCGCAACGTGTCGCAACTTCATCAGTTAGGATTTTTATGTTCAGAACTTCGATGTCTTGACATTAGCTGAAAATGCTCCAATTCCTCAACATTTTCCAGTTAGTTCACATCTTCCATCTCTCCTGACAGGAAACGATGGTTTTCATTCTCATCACTTTCTTCATTTTTTAACGAGGTGAAATTTTCTCCTTACACCTTCATTAGACTTATTTGATGAACATGTTCAAACTTTCATTTTCCATGTCATGTATGGCTTCGTTTACATGCTGTGAAGCTGAAGTCGGAAAGTTAAGCATTAGCTTCCTGTGTGTGCATAACCAGCCTTTGCAGGCAGGTTCAGTTCTTCATTAAACCCAGTTTCCCCATTCTTCCAGTGTGCTGGACAAAACCAAGTCTCTTCCTTCCACAACTCGTCTGGATACACCTGGAGATCTTTCTCTGCATTCACATCCTTGGCTCCTACTGTTAAATTGAGGCTTTTTTTGGTAACACTGTCACTCCACAAACACGTTTCAGTGTAGCACATTGCAGTTAGAAGTCTTTCTTCTGAGGGCCACGGGCATACTCATCCACATTAAATGAGGAAACACGTCTTCCAACACATTTTGATCCTGGTTGGTGCGTTTCCACTGAGCCCATCACTGATAAGCTGGGATTAGAATTGTGGTCCATATCCTTTTGTCAAACCCAAATCTGGCTCTTATCTTTCAGTGGTGCTTCTTAAAATGTGTTGGAACACTCCCAACGTCTTCCTTCTTCTCAGGGCACCAAGATCATCAGTTTCCTTTAGTAACCATATCCTCTTTCATGCTGATGTAAAATTGCTTTTCAAGCTTGCTACTTTGAGCCACCTCCTTTCCGCTGAGCACCGCCTGTCCTTCTCAGCACTTCTTGACTTCATGTTACACACAAAAAGGAAAAAGACATTCCTCTCTCCCAATTGCAACGGCTTTGGATCTTTCTCAGTCCAGCTTCACTGAAAACGGAGGGCTTATCAAACGTGTAAGAAAGCCGCCCTGTTGCCCAAAAGTGTACAAGGATTTGTGCATAGTTACTTTCAGTCACATTATTAGTCTCTTTTCTGTCAGAAATCAAATGTAAAACATCTTCTGTTGACAATCACTGGGTGATCAAGAGCAGCTGATGGTGTTCAAAGCACGTTGCCTTTCACTGTAGATGCAACGTAGAAAACTTTAAAAAAAGGGTCCTGCTTCCGATTCTGGTTCAACTTGTTCTTCAGCATGTGTATGGATGCGCAGGCTGGGGATGCAGTTACCTTCTCTTAACTCTTCTGCAGGATTTTCTGCAGACATCTTTTAGATTTCATAAACTTGATGAATGGAGAAGTGTGTATCTGCTTCAGCCAGTTGTGCACCTGTTGGTGTTTAATGAAATCCTGCCAGGAGATCCTCTTGTTCATACCACCTTTACCTGTGAAGACAATTTCCGGATTGAAAAAAGAAAAAACAGACTTTTCTGTCAGTCATCATCCTTTACCCTTTTTATCCTCTGGAGGACCTGCTTTTCTGCAGCTTGATTTAACATCACGTGATTCCTTCCATTTCAACTCGATACATTAAAACAATCGAACAGCTGAAATATTTCTTTGTGTGGAACAAAGTGCAACTGAAACAGTGAAGTACACGACGCAACAATTTGGATCCGGTTCAATCATCATCATCTTCTTCCTGCACAGCAGTGAAGGCTCGTCTTAAAAATCCTTAGAGCTTGAATCGAAGGCTGTTCCTTAAAATCACCTGAAGTTACAATTTACCTTGAAGCCGAGTTCCTCAGGAAGGGTCAGTTCTTCCTGAGTTAGCTGTTTGGGAAGCAGTGAGATTTTCTTCTTGATGTTCAGTCAGTTCTTCTGTGACTTCATCTTTGAATAAAGACATGAGACTTCTTGGAGAAACATGTGGGAGCATCCTGATCACACGACTTGACAGCCATGATCATCTTTTGAAAGCAGTTTTTCAGTTTATTCCACACACATTTAGTTGAATTAATTCCACCAAATCCAATACTGGCTGACAGGAAGTTGTTTGTCCTCTTCTCTGCAGCTTTTGTAATTCATGTGTCTGCTGCTCTAAGTTTAGAAAAAGAAAATGTGAACTTTCACCCCTCACCCTTAAAATAAAACCCTAAAAAGAACTCTACCTGTTTTGGTTCGCCGGTCGACTCATGTCCACTTTGATGGTTAGTGTTTCCTCTGTAACAACGGTCATATTGTCAGGCTTCTGACGGTTCCATCCGTGTTCCCTCTGACGGGACATTTTAGGGTTCAAGTCATCTTTTTGCAAGTGTCGGTCCAAACTTCCAGACCTGTTCTGTTTCCACTGTTGAAGTCCGCCTTTTTCCTCCCAGTTAGGCCCCTCTTCAAAGGACTCTCCAAAGTCATCCCTGAAAGGTCGGCGTTCTGGTCTCTGCTCTTCACCAGGGAGATCCTGGTATCCCTGGGAGGACTGCTGTACACGTGGTTGATTCCTGGAGTGCTCAGTCCTTCCACCCTGACCTTGGTCGTTCCTCCTCCTTACACCACCCCTCGCCCTGTGGTTTACTGGACCATCTCCATTGCCAGATTTCGTGATATTTGGTCTGTCCTGTGGCGCTAGGTTCCTTCTTGTTTCATGATAGTTGGAGTCCCCCAGATCATCTTGAAAATGGTAATCTGGCGTTCCTTCCCAGTCATCCAACTTGCTGTCTGATGGCCGAAAACGCTTCTGAGGAGAGCCCATTGAACGGGGACTCCTGTGCCGATCAAATTCAGGGTGATGGCGTCTGCGATCCTCAAACGGTTCCAATTGTGAAAGTTCTTTGCTGTCTGCAATGCCACGACCGTGATCAATGACATGTGGGCCTGAGTCCCGAATGCCTCCTCGGGGGAAGTTCCCCCGAGTGCCTCCTTTAAACCCCCCTCTGGGTGTGTCCACTGAGAAACCCTTTGCCCCAAAGTCCTCCTCATCCCTGTACCTGTGACAGCATAAGAAGAGGTGACATGGTTCAGCAAAGATACATGGAACCGTTGCATCTTCACATCTGATCTTTAGTTTAAATTTGAAATTAGCGTCGCAATATTTTTTATGAAAAGATTATTTATGACCATTAATGGGTTTGAAGAAAAAAATAATCAACATAGTGCTTAAGCAGGTAGATTTTGTATAACAAAGTCATCTAAAATGATAAAATTATGAAAATTATAAGTCATGCAATATCTGCTATGCCGCATTAGAGAAAATAAATCATAAAGGTTTAAAAGGACTGCTCTATGAGAGAAACAGAGGGTGAGAAATCTCTTCATTCTTGCTTTCCAGATTGTGTTGCAAAGCATTTCGCTTAAAATTTACCCAAAATGATCGGCGCTATCCATTTCTCTTCTTGGCTTTTTAATAGGTGGTCTTCTCTCATGGTGTGGATTCTCTCTTTGCCTGCCTCCATTAGGACCCTGCAGGGTCCTTCTTCCTCTTTCCCTGTCAACAGCTCTTTGTTCACCTGACCTCATACTAGGGGTAAAGTCTCTGAACCTCCCCTGACCTCTGCCCTGCCCTTCTCTCCTCCAGCTTGGTCCCATCTCTCTCTGTTGGTGGTCTGAGTGAGACCTCTGAGTAGGCGGGAATCGTTCCCTTGTCATTCGCATAGGCGACTGGGACAAGGTCCCTCTTTTTTCAAACCTCTGAGAGTGTTCTCTAAAACCTCTTCTCTCTCTCTCCATGTCAAACCCTCCATCATCCAGGGGAGAAAGCCTCTGGTTTTTATAGTGCATCCCATCATGATGGGGTGATGACCTCCGATGGTAGAACTCCCCCTGGTCTGGATGATCCTGATGCCGAAACTGAAAGTCATCTGGGAAAGGAGATCTTCTCTGGCCTTCTGGGTACATCTTGTTGAAAGAGTCCCCAGGTTCTTTGGGACCTTCTCTGAAGCGATGGCTTCTCTCCTGTGGATTCCTATCCAGTTCTGCGAGAACTTTGTGAGGATCAAAGTCGGGCTCTTCCCATGGGTACTTCCTGAGAAAGTAAATAATGGCAGAACAAAGAAAAAGAAGAAAATGTCACTATGTGTTACACAAAAACAGACTGATAACATTTTGCATTCACAATCCAAAGTGATACTTTCTTAGTTACATAAGTTGGGTAATAGTGCTGGTTTAAGAAACGGATTTATCGATTTTAATCCATTCATAAAACTTGGAGATCAATTTTTTCATATGTCCTCTTTTCCGGTAACATGACCGTACTCTCGCGTGACTTAACGAGGCTCAGTGAGATCTTAGCATAAATACCATAGACAGTATATAAAAGATGGATGGATCCTCCGAGACGTCACCCGTAGGTTTCTGAAGAACAAAAGTGAAGCTCGTTGGGCGTTCCTACCATCGCCTGCTTGGCAGCGTCACGCCTGCAGTCACTTGCGGAAAATACAAAATGGGAAAAGTGGCGGAGCTGAAAGGGGGGCTGTTAGCGTGGGGGTGGACGATTGATGTCTATCAAACTCTTGCCTGTAGCTAAAAGCTAACTGAGCCAACTCGGATCTAACGTGAGCTAACCGACTAACAAAAGGTAGGTGGGCTAGAGCTAAGGCGCACTGTTAGCCGGCTAAAAACCGCATTTGTGCTACAGTCTCCCTTCTTACCGCGGATATTGGATACATGTGAATTAAAAGGACACGCCCCTAATTATGGCAAATATCAAAATGATATATTATTATGATATTATATATTTTTTCTGCTCTGGTGTTACGCTTATAGCGTCACAGTTGTCACGGCAACGCACACAGCTGAACAAGCTGAATCTACGTCATTCTGTGAATTGTTTTATGACTTAAAATGGATCCAATATTCTTTGTAGGCTTTTATTAACATCACATTATCTGAGATCTGAACTTTAGGAATATTTAGAGTGACTCCACTAATGAAACGCTTTCATCAGGACATTTCAAGTTATTTTGCTGCCGTCCTGCAATTTTTTTCTTCTCTTTTCATCACAGTGTTTCTAGCTCTGAATCAGGGGAAACACTATATTGTTATGGTATTTCAGAAATGCATACAGATCAGATTATTAAAATAATCCGATTACTTGCAGATAACTGATTTTGATTGTCAAATAAATGCATTTAGGTTTTTTTAAAATAAAAACTGAGAATCTGAGAATGTCTTTAACAGTGAAGAAAAATAAGTGGCATTACACAATCAACTGTAAATTGGGTAAAATACAATGGCTTAAAATGAGCAATGGATGTACCTGAAACGAGGTGATCTGGATCTTGACATTTATCACCTTTGAAGAAAGGAAGAATTTACTGTTATAATATTGACACTGAAAATGTAAGGTTTTGTACAATCAGGGACAAGAGTGTACTAAAAGGCCAGTAAACCAAAACAAGTCGTGTGAACTACCCTCGTGAGGCTTATCAGTTGTGCAACAGATACAGAATCATACAACACTGAGCTCTTCACATAGAAATGTCACTCACTGCTATTAAGGCTTAGTAACTAAAGTCATTCTCAAATGAGGCAACAAATATTTGAGTTTAAAGCTTTTAAGTTATACTCTTAATGTTAAAATGTACATTTTGGACAATTTGTGTGTGCAAAGTCTTATCTAGGCACATTAAGAATTTAATAATTATTATTATTAAACTACATCACTGTTTTCTGCGTCTTAATAAGCGATTTTTTTTATAGATCAAGAAAGCAACTTAGAAAAGCTAATTATCGCAAGAATAATTGTTAAAGCGGTTTTCGGCTGCAACTTCGAGTCCAAGTCATGTGGATTTCTGTGTTAACTTTGTTGCTGCAGGTAAAATGTGAAATCACAGTTAACCTTAAAGATTTACATACTGTTGCTAGCAGGCATGTCAGGTGCATATGGTTAGCGCACCGGTAGATATTTACCTAAACCTCAGCTAATCTCAACTATATAAACGAGACTTTGCGTTAAGAGACAATGACATGGACTTAAGTATTTTCCCCAAGTTTTCTTATTCAAGTAAAAAGACAAATATTAACATAAACTAACTTGGGCTGGCTAACGCTGATGAGAAGCTAGCCGTTGTCTTACCTTTAACGACGACACGCACAAAGATAACGCAACTGTCGCTGAGATATCGCGACTAAAACCAAGGCAAATGTACTAATATATGCAATTTAAAAGTTTAGAAATGACATATATACCCCCCTTCATTTAATCGATGTAATCAGTGTAACCAATTTTCGCAACAGCTAGCTGCGAGTGTTAACGCCACATTAAACAGAAGAAAATGGCTGCGCGGTCGCTCCTTCGACGGAAATAGTTCAGCGTTTCAAAATAAAACTAGTAGCAGCGCATTCATCGGCTCTGGTGACCTAGCAGCTAGAGAAAATGTTCTTTAAATTGTTTTTCTTTTCCTTTGGACAATAACAAGGAAAAGGAATTTTTTTTCAACAAATGGTTGAGATGAATTTTGAAACTGTCATGAGATGACCAAGTTATAGAGAGGACTCAGTTAGGTTTTCTTTTACATAAAAAAAACCAACATAGTCACTAAAATATTTGCTCTACAAAAACGGTAAAGTGGGCAGGTAAATGGTCAAATCTTTTGGGTCTCCAGGCTGCCAAACGGCTCTTCATTTATTATCACCTAGAGCCTTCTATCTTACCCTAATTTAGCAATTACAAAGGATTTGTGCGTTGGTAAGCTATAAATTATTTTGTTTTTATTAAAGTCTTGTTTTTGTGCATTTTTCTGGTCAGGAAGGGTTAGTTAACATTTAATATTCAAACCTGAACACAGAACCACAACAGTGAAAACAAAGGAAAAGATAAATAAATGCCAAAGACTTGACATTAAGACAATTAGATTTGCTCATTTCTTCACTTTTTCTTTTCAGACTTGCATCAAAATATGGCTCCTCCGTCTTTTACCTTGCCTGTGCCACTTAGTGATGTGCCATGCGCGAAAGAACCGGCTACTGCTTGGTAGTGAATCACAAGAGCCGGCTCCCATCGAGTGAGAGTCAGCTCCCGGTTATTTTCTCTTTTGCTGCATGCTAGCTCTCAGTGCTTATCCCCAGCTCTGCCCATTGCACTGCTTTGTGTGGATTGGTCTGCAAAGACAGGCGGCCAATCACATGTGAGGATAAAGGATCGTACCATTATGTGAAAATGAAGGCGGGGGGCGCTACATTGCAAGTGAGACAGCAGCCGTGAGGAGAGTACGTGAGCGAGTGTGTCGTGTTATCAAATCAAAAAGTGGTTTTGTATCAGAATAATAGCACAAAAGGAGGCAAATATAAGGCTCTTGTAAAATGCTGAACACAAAAGAGGTTTCAAAACACAATTCATTAATTTTTGAGAAGTTAAGGTAAATTATGGGCTAAAAAAGATGCTAAAAATAAAGCTGTTTGGAAGCCAAAAGAGCTGGCTCTTCTTTGGGAGCCGAGCCAAAAGAGCCAGCTCTCTGAAAAGAGCCGAACATCCCAACACTAGTGCCACTACACTATATATATTTATCTTTAATCTTTGGAGCATCTGCCCCCACTTCCTTCTTTCACATAGTGATTGGCCACATGGTGTGCTCATCAGAGCAACTGATGATCTTAACCCTACAGGAATGGCTCTTAATGTGTGTAACAAAGCATTTGCATTTTAGAGCCGGCTCGTTTGTGAATGACCCATCACTAGTATAAACATAAAAGGTGTAGTCCAGGAAGTTGTTAGATTTTTACATTATTGTCCAAAAGTCTTAAGCTGCCTTCATTTCTTCACGTTTTGTATTCAAGCAGCCGGACTTGGGCATAGGCTGCCTTTTCTCTCATTTTTAGTTATCTATCTATCTATCTATCTATCTATCTATCTATCTATCTATCTATCTATCTATCTATCTATCTCTCTCTCTCTCT
>JBAMHW010000020.1:2251162-2273956 GCA_037177495.1 Rhadinocentrus ornatus | reverse complement strand
CTGCTGGGATAGGCTCCAGCTCACCCCGCGACCCCTAATGGGAACAAGCGGTACAGAAAATGGATGGATGGATGCTCTGTTTTAAACCGTACGTAAAGAGAAACAAAATTTTTTCATTGATCTTTCCACAAAATGCGAAAAAAAATTTTTGTTTTATTAAAGCTCTTATTAGCCTTTTTATTTGCAAATCTGAAAGCTAGGCTAAACTCAAACATTCACCTGAGACGTGTTATTATAGGTCTCACATTATACATCTTTTCAACAATTTCATATGGGTGTCAGAAGTCCAACAACGTTGTTTTCATTAACATACAGCGGTGAATAAAGCAAGCTGTGTAGCGTTACTAGAAGGTGGTGGTATAGGCTATGTTGCTAATGTTTGCAATTCAGTAGAATAGAGTTGGTAGCAGGATTTCAATGCTGCGGCTTTGAAGAAGAACAAAAGCTAGTAAATGTAACTCGGACTATTCAAGTAGCTAAAAAATAATAAACAGTCATTTTTACTGAAACTACTGCAAGACAAGACAGACAGAACATTAGAAAAGGGTCGAAAGTACAGCTGTTCGTGTTTGTTTCTGTTCTTTGGTTTCTTTATATATATATTGTACAAAAAAAATGTTACTTAGTTGTGAAGTATAAAAAAATAACATAAAACAGTTGTTTTTTATCTCTTTGCTCAGTAAAAAGTAGAGCAGCAGCCTCAGTAAAATGTGACAGTAATGATTGGAAATGTCTGCTGGATGTTTTGTGTCTGTCTGTGATTGCACTGATCTAGGTGTTGGGGTTGTTTCAATAACTTTGCACAGATAGCTTTAGGGTTATTAAATGGTTGGAGTAGGATAGTGTGTGTGTGTGTGTCAGGGAGCACAGTGTTGTATGAAGTGGACTCCCAGCTGAGAATTATATGTATGCATCACTAAACAAGGCCCTGGGCCAGGAAAACAGGAAAGGGAACAGCCTTTTGTTGTGGTTAGGGTGGGGGTGGAAGAGTGTGGTTGTGTAAATGTAGACAGGGGAGGTGGGGAGATCCAAACCAGAAGCCGACTAGCTGACTTGCTAAACTCAAAAGTACTGCAGCTAAAATCCAAAGATCTAAAGATTTTACTTTAATACACCTTCATAACTGGAGACACATTTCTATATTATTTCAAGTAGAGGTGACTAATGACTTTTAAATGTTCAAATAATCATCTAGATTTGAAATGGTCTGAATAATCTCAGTGATTTCAAATAATATTTTTGCTTAAAATGTCCATCTGATTCTTGAAAAACATGAATAGGAACTATAAAAGGATAAAACAAATTTACAACCACCAAACGCTGCACACACACATACACCGTGAACACCTACACTTCAGGACGATTTAAAAGCCAGTGTGACAACACAAAGATGGTCACACACATGCAGACGAGATCAGCTGCAGGTGGGATGCACCAGTGGTTGAGGGTGGAAGTGGAATGGGTGTGGCACACAGAGTCATGTGGTCTGTACCGTTACGGGACTGGTTGGCACTGGAAGCAGCAGGAAGCTCATTGGGCTGAGCAGAGCCAATGGCATGGCAGGGCGGGGTCTTAGGGTTACCTGGGCAGCAGGTAAAGCAGAGCGGAAAAAGCAAAGCATTCACATACGCCTGTATCACTAACACATAACAAACAGACAAAAATCAACCTTCATCCACACTAAATAGGAATGAAACACACAGGAAAAAAATAACTCATGAAGCCATATTTTCTAACCTGGACCAGTTCTGCCAGATTTCAAATTCTCCCTTCGTCGTCCTGATTTTTAGCCAGTCCAGCCCTAATCATTAATTTGTACTTATTCAATTAAGTCTGCGGCCATGTAAGAATTCACATCTAATTAGTGAAATAAATACACGATCAAAGCAGCTGCTTTTAGAGTTTTTCCTTGGACATTTCCTACTTTTTCATTCATTTTCAGTCCAATCTTTGTAACTGATTATTTTCAGAGGAATGCACATTTTTGTTTTTCAAGCTGCTCAACACTTACCTCCCAAACATTACAAAGAGACACCTAACTCAAGGTGTGATGTCTACAGATAACATAAAAGAAAAACCCATTTTTAATTGTATCTTTAGGCTCTATGTTACTAGCAGCCTGTCACAAAGACACGTATTTTCTTCCCATCTCTTTAGTTGCATCTGTGAAAAATACTAAAGATAACACAGATTAGCTTAAAATAGTGTCTCTAATCAACAAGGCATATCCCAGCATGCTTTGCAGTAAGTTCTTTTAAAAAAAGAAACAAGGAGAAAAGGCACAAGAACTGGACTGAAAATCAGACAAAATAGGTCCTATGGAGCGATGAATCCTACCCAGAACTTGGACCTCAGCGTTATAGAAGCAGCGTGGGATCAAAGACAGAAAACATAAAAAGAAGGGCTCTGGAAAGTCCTTTAAGAAACGTGAAGAACTATTTCTGAAGACTAACCAAAGGAATGTCAAAAAAGCTTGTCTGAGAGGGTTCAGACTGTCACTAGTGATTTTCAATATGTACTGTGTTAACTCTTAACAGTCCATGTTGGTAATACACTCATACAACAAGCAATTCTATGCAAATAGTACTTAGGTTTCTGCAGTACAAACAGGATACAAAGCACCAAATGGCACAACAAAAATGTTCATACAAATCCAAGCAGCTATATCTGAATTACAAATTTCCTTCTGATACAAGCAGAGATCAGGAATCACCAGAGACATTAGGACTAATCTGTCTACTCTTTCAAAGAGCCAATCTGACTATTGTCTGACAGTTTCAGACATATTTATTATCATTTTTTCTAAAGGCTGAACCACTCCATAAAATCGTAATATTTTACACACAGCATCCAGATTCAGACCAAACATTCTGTGATTGAGTAGTGCTTCACTTCACAGGATGAGCTCAGGTCCCTACTGCATTTGCATTATTATCATGCTAAAGTAGCCTGCTGTAGCTAATTTATTAATAGCTCCAAAAGGTCAACTTATTATCCAATCAATTTGCTTTAGTTTTTTTTTAAATTTTTCATACCACAAAGCTTTTTAAACATAAAGTATGTTATGACATAATTCTGTTTAAAATAATCTGCCACCAATACGAGCTGTTTAAGTAAACCACCTCACGACCAGAGGAAAATACAGTCAGCTAACACACAAATACACACTTTGAGTCTGTGTCCTTTAATCAAGTGGAGCTGTAAGATGAGATGCTGATGTTTCTGCTGCAGTGAGCTTTCTTCTGGGTCTGACTGATCACAGAGCAGCAACCCTGACTGACAGCAGGGCTAGAGCCAAAGGAGTTGCTGGGTGGACCCTGATCCCCGGTCAGTGCCAGGACAGCTCAGCTGATGGGTGTTGTAAATAATTGATAGCGTTATGAATGCACCACAGAGTAGAGCCAAGCTGGTGGCGCTGTGGCCTCGTGCTGGCAGACATGAGGACAAAAATCATCCCAGAAAAGACGATAGAGTGAGGCGGGGGAGAAAAAGGCATAAAATAACCAAGATGTATGTTGGCACAATAAAGGTCCTCATGTTGCACTTTGCAGGTGTTTCTGTGTGCAGCCTTGTTGTTTTCAAGGTTAAATGTGTAACATCTGATCTCCTGAGAATTAGACCTGCTTCCCAGCAGAGAAATCAAACAACAGAGGATTGACACAAACACACACCTGTAGCACGTTTACAGCAACAAACACTGGCTAATACCAATGTCATTATATCCAATCACTTGCTGAGACTTACGTAGTTGAATGTTTACACAGTCTCTCCTCATCTAGAAGAGGTTTAGGGACAAAGCGTTGAGCAGCTCCTGCATTGCAGCCTCCACACCCTTTTCTTTCTGCTGCCCTTCTCTTGTACTCCATCTCTTCTTCTCTGTCCTCATTTCACCTGCTCTTTTTCCACAGTTGCCTTCATCTGCTCTGATGTCCCCACCCTTTCATCCCACCATCCCCCTCTTCTTTTACCACCTGACCTCCAGACTTCCTTTCCAAACGTCTCCCCTCTTTTCCAGTATCCACCTGCATGGTTTCCCCAGTTGAAATCATTGTAACTATAACAACACCCCCACTTCCCACTTTGCTCACCTTCCACTCCATCAGGAGGTCCGCCCCATGTCCATCGCTTGGGTCTGTTATCCAGGTGATCCTGGGCCTCTCCTGCTCCACCTCCTCTTCCTCGTCTATCAGCACCCCCACCTCTTCGACGTACCAAGGCCTCCAGACGCTCCTGCTCGTTGCGTTCAGAAACAGGGAAAAACAGGCATTCTCTTACAGAGCCATCGCTACGGCGACGGACACCGGGTGATGCGCATGGAGAAGGCTGCGCCATGGTTACTGCATGCAACGGCAGCAGCCTCGCCCCTGCGTCCCCTTCACACTCCTCTGTTTGCCGTTTGCTGACGTTCGACTGCTCAGTCGTCTGTCACCCAGTGATACACAAAACAGCAGAGCTGCTCCTTCTCTCCTCCATCTGCTGCTCCCCCCACCAGCACTGATTCTCTCTCTCTCTCTGGCTCTCTCTCCTCCACCTCAGAATTCAATTCACCCCACCCTCTCCCTCTCTCTCTCATTCACTCTATACCTTGATCTTCCGATCCCTCTTTAATGACTGAGCCTGTCTCATGTAGCACTTTACCACACAGAAGGAGCAAAATGCAGCTTGTCCGTATAGTATTATTAATGCATATCAATATCTAATATTCATAGAGATGGTAATTCATACGTTATTTCAGGGTTACCTCAGGGTCTAAAGTCCCAGTTTTTGGCTCTTTAATATAAAGAATGGAAATGAATCTCCTTTTTATGATATACTTAAGTATGTAAAAAATATATAATAGTGGAGATAATGTGATACAGAATTATATTTATCACCTTTTTTGTAACTACAAGTGTATAAAAATATTCCAGAATTATATCGAAGCCTAATCGAACTGAACCCATAAAACATGTAATAAATGGGTGGATGACTCTGACTCAGCTGTGCACCATTTAAAGTCCACACATAAATTAAATTAACAGCGTAACCAATGAAAAATAGTTTCATTGAAGGTTTTGCTAGATTCAGCATTATAATGTCAGCAGTTAATGTCAATAAATATTTGCTAATGGTGTTTTTCTGTTACATGCCACAGTTTTTTATGGTATGGGCTCAGCATGCCTCTTTTTTTCTTTTTTCTTGTCATACTAGGGAACTGATACTACCTTGTACTTTTGGGGGTCTATGTTATCTGTGGTTCCTAGCATACCATGCCAATATTATACAATTTTTACACCAGTTTTTCACAGCACCTAAACAGTGATTAAAAGTAACACAGATTACTCCCTGCTGAGGCTAAAAGCTTATTCTAAACCCGCTGAGACATGCTTAGAAAACTAAATGTAATCCCATTTAAGACTGTCTAAGAACTGCAGATACACCACATAATATCTTTTCATTATAATAATAATAATAATAATAATAATAATGCATTTTGTTCATAAAGCACTTTACATAGTACGGCAATCTCAAAGTGGTACTAGCACTGATGGATGCCCAGCATATACAATCACTGCATCAGTACTTAACTTGAATTACAGTTTTCTGATGTAGAGGTTAACTTTTTCTGATCAAAAGACGTGCAGTTCATAGTTTTGATGGTAAAAAATGTGAATTATGTCATTGTGCATTTTTTCATTAAATGACAATAAGGGTCTGAAAATTCAGTCAAACCATTTAACTAGAAAAAAATAAATAAATAAAACATTTGCTATAATGTAACTGACCCATTAAATTTAATTCAGTTTACTTCTAAATTATTTTTATAGCATACTTGATTATATTATTTAATGTAAGATGTAACTTCATCATTCTTTTTAATTGCATATTATTGTAATTTGTCTACTACGTTTATTTGTTTTTTATTAAAATGTTGCATCTATCATTTACTTTCGGCTTTTCATGTGGATCAGCTGTGTGACGTAAGCAGGCAGCTGTATACACAGTATAGCCCTCGATATAAAGTGGATATGCTGCTTTGGTAAACTGTCTATATAAAGGATGAAAATGGCCCTTCTCAGCATTGTGGAGGGGGTTGCTGAAAGTGCATGCAGAGTCACGCACAAACTGCAGGAGGCGGTAGGGGGGAGGAGATAGGGTGGTTCAGAACCGGCAAGGGGGGGGATTTAAAGGGAGCGCGAGACAGAAGAAAAGTAAGGTGGGGGAGTACAGACGTGGACAGGAGCTGATATAAACACAGATCAAAGACAGAGAGAGAAACAGGGTGTATTAGCAGACTGCAGCAGAGGTATCTGATGCATCCTGATGCAGGACTGTGAGAAAATCTGTTCAGTACCAAAATGCCCCAAATATCGTATCCCACTAGAAATACAAGACTTTCCTTTATTACTTTGCCCAGTCTGCAATATTTATACATAAAAACAAAGAATTATCAATTCTATTTATCTATCAGGGGCACTGAGGTGTGTTAATCTACCACATTTACAAGGTAAATGTAGCAGAATGAGTCATAAATGAGTAATTTACATCTGTAGTGCCGTACCTGGATGTAAAAGGAAAACCTAACTAATGACACGGTTTATTTACAGTTAGAGACACTGGCAAAACAGATTAATCCTGAAGCGAGGTACTGCAGGAGAGAAAACAGCTGTATGATAAAGAAAAATTTGCTAAATAATAATCTTTTTGTTAAAAAAAACAAAAAAAAAACACCTGCTAATAAAGTTATGATTGAATATTAGCAAAACACTACAATAAAAAAAGCCTTGAAAAGCTTTTTTGTTTTTTAACTGTTTGTTTTTGATTACCATATATATTGCTATAAACTGTGTGACTGGTTGGGGGAAATAAGACATTTGATTTGCGACAATATGATTAAAGACTAACACAACAAATAATCAAAGTTGCCATTTTACTACAAGTAAAATACAGAGTGGGAGTTAAAGAGGGGAAAAAAGGCAGTAAATTCTCCCAATAAAAAGCTCAGATGCAACCAGTATTAATTCCTCTTTTATATTTTATTAGAGCTCAACTTTTCCCTAAATAATCTGCGGCAGCTTGATCCTGTAGCTTTGTTTTCCTGTTCAAAGGTTAATATGTGCATGTCCCTGCACTGCCAACATCACCAGTCTGTTCCAGTAAACTGCACACGATACGCCAAAGGTGATGTCATCCAATCAGTAAATCATTAGGTTATGCATATAAAATGCAGGAGGAGAGAAAACAGCCCCTTTCGAATCAATAGTGACAGTAACCCCCTCTCCCTTCCTCTGACTGGTGAACCGCTGAGGATCACATTGTCACTTGTTAACCCTTTATGTGCTGCTCAGAATTTCAATAAGATCCTGTTCTTTATGATCTGAGTTAAACCGACAAGGTTACCATGAAAAACAGCCAATAATTCACAGTGGACTCTGAAGTTATTTTCCTCAGTCCAGTGATCTCCACTCATGACTCATTCAGAGCAGAATGACATGCATTTGTGCTTCACTACTTCTAAAGAAAAAGCTATAAACAGAGCAATTTCAATCATCTCTGCGATCATTTTCAGCACTTTTAATTTTTCAAAAAAAGTGTCTTTGATTTACCAAAGAATTATCTCACATCTGCTTAATAGTAAATCCACTTTACTTTGATCAAAGTCCCTAAAATACCTTGAGAATCATCCTGTCAAAACAGAGCAATACAACTGGCTTTAGACTTTTATTCCTTTTAAGTAAAATAATTTTAAAAAACTTTTAAATTGGACATCTTCAATTTCAAGATGCTGAGCAGACTAGATTCTTGCTCTCAATTGGACTGAAAAGAGGTTATGAATGCATCTCTGCAACTCAACATCACAGCTGATCTTACATCATTAAATCTGCAGTCTGCCATTTTTGAGCAGCTGTGTAGGTCAAATATTATCAGCTGCTAATGGAAGGGCTTTAGTACTCTGGCTGGTAATCCAATATGATGGTACTTTGTCCTTATTATAATAATACAGTTTATGTCCCCTACATATGCACATGTGTTGTTGGCTTTGAACAGCCAAGCACTCATGGTCTATTTAGACCATCCATGGAGGTCATAGAGTAGAAATACCTAAACCAGAGGCTGTGGTATTATCTCTAACAGATATGTGAATATAAACATGTGAGACCTGGAGGCAAAGGACAATATTTTTAGCATCAGAAGCTTTTTTGCTTGTAGGACCTGTTATTCTGAGTCATACTAACCAGTTGTGTCTGTGCAAGCTTTGGCTGCATGCATGTAAAATATCAAGAGAGTAAAAGAGCAAAAAAACAAGTTTAGTACATATTTCCTCAGAGAATCATCACAATTTTCAATATAACAAAGTTCTGCTCAAAATGGATGATTCATGATTCAGGTTACCACCGGTAAAATAGTTTAAATGTTGTATTCTGATTCAATTAAGTAATTTAAATATTAACATTTAATCAACATGAAAATCGAACTACCAGCCTTTAAGAAGACGGTTTAAGCACCAATTTTCTGTCTCAGATTGACTTTACTTTACTTGACTGACTTAATTTTGTGGCAATCAAGTGCTTTCAGTGTGGTTTCAGTGTGTTTTTGGTGTCAAATGTCATCAGAACAATCCTGCATGACGACATGTTTCTGTATGATTTGTTGTCTGGAATCTCATCACTAAAGAATGAGCTAAAAAACAAATAATCTAATACTCTGAACATAAACTTCTCTGAAGTAGGACTTGTAATAGCACAGCAATTAAGCCAATTAAAAAGAAAGCCCCGATACTGAAGATGAAAACTTGACTGTGAGCCCAACATAGCTTGTTAAGACAATAATGTCACTTCATAATACATCCCTATGTAAATATTGCCTAACTCAAGGAGAACATATGTGTTGTGGCTTAAAACACCATACAGAAAGCTAGCCAAACTTTTCATGTTTCACATGAATGCACACAATTGGTCAGCTAACAGAAAATCATTAATGCTTCTGCATTAATCACCTGCTACTTCCTCAGACTCTGGCTGGGCATAACAACACTGACTCAGTAACCCATCACCACAATTAATTCCTAGTTAGAGTTAAGAGAGATAGCAGTAAAAAAGTAAAAGTGATCCCTGGTGGGATACAGTGCTTTTAATCAGTGATTCTTTCCAACAGTACTGGTAAATGTTACAGAATGTGAAATGGGTGAGTAGGATGAAGGGGTCGTAGATGGAGGAACACATAACGTGACCATTTGGAGAAGAACACGGGGCATAACTGATTTAATTAAAGGACATAAAAGCTTTGTGAGCTGATGGATAATTCACTATAACTGCACTGACCTTCAACTGAACTTTATCTCAACTATTTAATTGTTCTCTGTTTTTGATTTATCAAATGTTCTCTTCATTTATTTTTTAAAACATTTTAAAATATCTATTACTTTTATATTTTGTGCATTATATTAATACTTTAAATTCACAGCTGACTGGATAGAAACATCTAACTCAAGCTACCATTATAATACAACTGGTTTCGATTACAAATCCACAAACATGTTGACAACTGTTGCTTATTGTAAATGAATTTTTAACAAACAGACATTAGAAAAAATGACACTTATGGAAGGATACCTTTTTTTCTAACTTGGATAGGTGATTTTTTAAATTTAAATTAGAATTGTAATCTTATTTACTTGATAAGCTAATTTTCACCTATTTGTTTTAATGGTTAACAACATAGAACAGGTGATTTAGTGTACTTAACAACCAAAGATTCATAACACAAATCAACAAGTCACACTTTAAATATTCATCACAACTATTAAATAATCAATACAACTTCACCTTGTCTGGATAACAATTTCTTTATCATTACCCAACTTAAGCTTTATTGACCTCGACTACAAAGAGTCGAGGTCATGTAAACATAAAGTTGGGTATTTTGATAACTGCTGATTTTTCCATGCTTGCATCCCAGTTTTTGATAGTGCATCCCCATCTGGTTTAACATCAGAAAAAAGCTCAGGTCTCTGCTTTGTTTACATGGCAACAGCAAATCGAACCAAACCAGGATAGCACTGGTGCTAATCTTGCTAACAACTATAGCAATTATTGCTAACAACCTTGCCAACTAAATTGGGCAATGAAGGTGTAAGAGCATGTTAAAGAGGCACTGTGCATAATAAAACAGTACAAAACAAAACCTGAAGTCAACAATGACACTTTTGAACCAGATCCAGTCAAGTCTTGAGTGTTTTTTACTAAAAATGTTTTTTAATAAGATTGCCTGTCTGTACAATTAAAAATGTTGGATACACCCTGTCTGTGCATTTTAATGTGAACAGATGTTGTTTTTATATAAATGGTTTACAATGTTCTTAGCTAGGAACCAGAAATAGGAACATATCATTAGTAAGCTTTAACCTCTGACCTTTTCAGCCTCTTGCTGCAGCCGTCTCTTCTCCTCGGCTGCTGCCCTGCGCTGCTTTTCCTTTCTCTTCTGCTCCTCCATCTTCCTCCCTCGCTCCTCAACACAGCGTACCAGCTGCTGCTGCACACGACGTTCCTTATCCTGCAGTACCTGCGACATCTCTGCACACAGAAAGTATGTATATAATCTAGAATCTGAATCTTAAGCTGATTTTCTCATTTTTCTACTCCAAAATTTGCAATAAAGATATTTAAATCAGAGAATTTTATGTGTCAGTCTAAAGTTTAAGTGGAGCTTATTTCTGAACGGATTTTCCTTGACAAATTAAAACAACACTATATAAGTTGACATTCATTATGTTCATTTCTAGAGCCATTGTTGCTCTGTAGTATCCCGAGGTATCCCATCTTTTTTCCAGTCTAGGGCATCACATTACAGCAACGTTTTGCTTTACAGGACAAATTCACACCAGCAACTGGATTTCAACACACTGGCTATTTTGAACCCACAACATGACTGATTCAAGAAAGACAGCTTAAACTTGTTAACACTTTCCACTGCTAGATGGCAGATATGTGAAACTACTCCACAATCGTGAGGCTACAGTGTATTCAGAACTGGCCAAGAAAGAACCACTTTGCCCCCCAGGGGAAGAGGGTGTAACCATAACAAAATAAAGGATGATATACACTGTATCCTGCAGGCTGTTTGAACCAGAGTTTCTGATTTTCACTGCTTTCTGACTAAATTAGTCTTATTATTTTTTACTGAACTGTGGCTGTCAGTGGGTCTGAGAGTAAGCTGCTAACTGTCCTGAAGATGACAAAATTGATTAATCTCGTCTCTTTTGGTCTGTAAATTGTTGCTGTCAAATTCAGAACCTTCATGTCAGATGTTACAGCAGGTAAATGTGTTTCTACAAATAAAAGTGACCTTTCCCAACTTTTATGACCCCTGCTGCAGCACTGAGTATTAGTGCATCCAGGTGTTGACTTTCCATCTATGCCAATTAGTACCGAAACTGATGATTACGACTACAGCAGTCATTTAACTGAATGCTTATTAAACTCTTTCCCACTTACACAAAAGTCAGATCTTAACAGGTGTGCGCAGGTTTTCTCACCCACGTAGAAAAAAAGCTTGTTATACTGCACCCACAGGATCAAAACTGTACTTATGACCATATGTATACAGGAATATGACTAAACAGGTTTTTATTTTCTACATAAATACCATACCCAGCATTTGATGAAAATTTCGGGCGACTACAAAAACTGAAATACCAATGTGGCTCTACTAAAGATTATTATGAATCTGTTATGGCGTGTCATTATACTGTAATGATCTGTAGGGTGACTGACTTTCTTCTTCATTTTTATCCTTAACTGAGGCAGGCAAATCTTCAAAAGTTGAGGTAAAAAGGTTTTCACACTACTATGCCTTTACTACAACACTTTCCTTAAATATTATTGCCCATTATCTAAATAAATACTTGAATAATTTTAATAGTTAAATAAAATAAATATTCAAATGTAAAACTTGTGATGTTGAAAAGAATGACATCAAAGCTACCTACACCCACCAGCACTATGGGTGTGTGTTTCTGTGCCAGAGACAGATGAACAGGACAGACCCCACAGAGCTCGCCAGCTGGACGGCTGAATATACCATGTGTCTTCTCTCTGTCTTCCTGTCGCTCTTTTGCTAAATGTAGCCGGGAGCTTTGAGACAGGTGAATTGCAGTGTTAAACACGTTATATTTCTCTGTCTGCCTCGTATGTTTACTGTATGTGAATCTGGTATCAGAACAACATGGTGTTGAGTTCTTTAGTCATTTCAACCAAATTAAAAGTAACAAAAAAAATCACCTTTTGTACTGGGGACCACATATTTGGATGCACAGTTGTCCCTCGCCATTTCGCAGTTCATCTTCTGCAGTCCCGCTGTTTCTCGGATTTATTTTGTATGCAGCACTGCATATTTAAGTACATGTAAATCCTATTTCAACCATTCTATGTCCAAATTTTACTGTAGGAATCAGCCCACTGTGCTTTGTTTCTTGGTTGAATGACGTTACAGACGAGGGTGGGGACGCAGTGCCAGCAGAAAAGCTGGAATATATTTTACGGGGTCAGCAATTATTAAGAAATTCACGTTGTTAAATATGTGAGTGTATAAAGTGTGTGAGAATGTTGAAAATTATTATAGTTTGGGAAAAGGTCTATAAACACTCTGAGGAGGGATAATTAGGCCTTAACGTGCATTTGAATTGTGAAAAATTAAAAAGGTCGTCATTTCACGGATTTCATTTATCGCAAGGTGTTTTCAGATCGTAACCCCCACAATAAACGAGGGACCACCGTACTCAAAGATACTAAATGCAACCTATTAACTCTGAAAATGCATGCTGTCCCTTTGTTTAGGGTCATGTCAGTCTGAACAATCTCATCCAGAATGATGTTCAGATCTAGTGGATTTCTGTCACACTACTATCACAAGTAAAAATTCCCAGCCTCCTAATTTTTATTATCATGCTGCATTCCCTGTACCACAGATTGGAAATGCAAAACGATTTTCTTCTTGCTCTTTATACAATTAAACAGTTTACTCAAATCAACAAAGTAATAAGCTACTAAGTTTAATAAACCTCAAATCATAACGCATGACAGCACTGTCCCTGAAAGAGAGATTGGTATCAACAGTTCTTGGTCAAAGTGTTTGTAGTACAAATAGTTTGTTGTATTACTCTGAGATCAGTTTGAGTTTGCAAGTTGTTGGCTGTATGCTCTGTTATAAGCTATAACGGGTTATTGGGTGTAATATGTGTGTGTTTAAGTGGGCTGTCACTTATTCTTCAACGTTCAAACCTGTCTGAACATGGGTAACTTTCAATTACATTAAACCATTCATACAAAATGGAGAAAAAAAATACTTTAAACTTTAAGTGGGCATTGACACCAGCTTTACGGAACCAAATCTTAGTGCATTTGCTTAAAAATTCTGGTTCAACTGAGGAGGTATGAATGTGCAATCAAATCAGAAACAAAATCTGGAATCAACTGAAAATGTAGGTCTCGGTTCGCTTCCTAAGATTCAAATACAGGAAGTGGACGACACCTCATGTGGTAGAAACTAAAGTCGTCCTGCAATAGACAATAAATGATCAAGTTCTCTTGTACATTGTGTGTCTTGTCTTCTTCAGAAAACCACTGCTGGCAAGTTCAAGATTATGTTAATCAAAAATCTTGGTTTTGTTTAGCTAGGTGCAGTGTGAAAGCAAACTTGAACCAGCTGAATGTTGCAACTCCCCTACAAACTGAATGCCCAATCATAATGAGCTTTGTGGAATATTAGCTCAGATGCTTCTCATTTCTCACACGCAGAATTGTTTGTATTTGTCCACTCAAAGACAACGTAGTTATAATGGTGGCACAAATATGGCAGCTGTCATGTATGTGGACCCACAGCAAGTAGATATAAATGGCTTATTCTAAGAGAATAAAAACACAACAGCAATTGAAATAAAGTAATTCCAATAGAAACACAGTTTTTATTGATATATATACAATGTTTCTGTTGTTGACCTTTGATTTAGTTACACACTGCACTTTTAAGACTTTCTTAAATTGTGTCAACATGTGAAAAAAGTGTATGCTTCCTCTAAACATTTTTTCTCTCATCTAACAAAAATTAAATGACTAAATAATACAAAAATTAAAGCTTATTTGAGCTGAATCTGGAATGTAATTAAAATGTTCACACACTTGAAGCATACGTGCTTTCCTGATGCTGCCATAACATAGATTAAGAAACACTAAGAAGAAATTAAAAGATTGCAGGATTAGATGTTTACCTGAAGGGCTGGATGGTGATCGAGAAGGAGATGGATGTCTGTTGGTTAGCGGCAGTGCAGGAGGTGGGACCAGAGCTGTGATTAGAGTCAAATATAACACATGATTCATGCAACACTGATTAAAAGCCAAATACGATTAAAAATGTAAAGCTACAGCGGTGAATCTTACTCCTTTTTCTATCAATATGGAAGTGGCTTGAAAGCTAGCAATTGTCATGGTACCTTAATACAACAAATCTTCTGTCAGTCAATGTATTGCTTTTGGGGTCAAGTGTCTATGTAAAACCCCTGAGTGTAACCTTCAGCCCTCTTCCTGTCATCTTTTGAAATGTCATTCTGTCAAATTGACATGAAAGCCGCCAGAAGGCATCCATCGACAGATGTCTACATGCAAACAAATGGGAAACAGCTATAAAAAGGTTATCAACATGGTCATTAGATATGCAAATACATGAAAAATCTCGGCTTAGTTTTCTGCATCCAATGGGTTCGGCTCTTGTTTCCACCAAGATCAGCAGAATCACCAGTTAAAGGTGTGACTCTAGCAGATACGTGTAAATATATAGTGAATAAAATCATCAGAGTTAAAGAGCATCCCTTACAACAGTCCACAGTCAAGGTGGTTGTAGTGGAAGATGTGAATATGGTCATACAGCATTGAATATGAAAAAGAATAGCTGACTTAATTATAAGTTACAACGTGACAACATGCTGACATTACACATTTTTATACCACTAAAGCCAGACTAAAAATCCTATTATAGCTAGTGATCCTTTCAAGAACTTAACAACTTAAGATAATAAGCTGCATAAATAGAAAATTTACAATAAGATGCATTGCAAAAAAAGAAAAAGAAAACTGCTACATTAAAAATAGGATGTATCCCTTTTATCTTCTTTGTCAAGTGGTAACACCGTGTACAAACAAAATTATCACCCATTTCAAGACACTAACTCTAAATCACAAAGGTTTAAAACAAGACCATAAATATTTCTCACCTGTCATGGCTAGAAGCCACTTGGGTCATCGAGTATTTTCACCAGAAGAGCCTGACAAGAGCCACAACCCTGGACGTAGAGACGGGAGACCGTCGGTCCACACAGCGGTGACTCAGGAAAAATAAACGGGGAGAAAGTGACGCATGGAGTGCAGAGCATTGCTAGAAAGACAGAGCGGGGAGGGGAGCTAGCATAACCTATATTTATTTATTTGTTTATTTTGTACCGTTCCCCAGCTAATATGACAGGCACCCACAAGAAGAACGTTTGGGTCTACTTTCTCACCACCTCCATAAATATACTTTTTTTTAGAACATTAACAACGAAATTAAACACTGCTAACAGATAAATATGCTTGTTAATGACCTTTGTTTTAATTTAAAACTAGAAACAATTATCATAGATTTTCTTGGTATTTAACGTGCTTTTAAAATAAAATAAAGAAATCAGTAACCGCTTAACAGTTTGCTAATTTACATATTAATAAGCCAACTCACGCTGCTATTTGTCGCCTAGCAACCAAATGGGCTTCTGCCTAACAACTATAAGCACCGTGTCGGAGTGATACATTTCTCTTTTCACAATTTAAAAAAGCCTCCAACAAACGTTCACTGCACTTGAAATCATTTTCAGGTCCATTACTGCAGTTTCTAGCCGCCACAAATCGCCCCTCTATCCTCCTGTCACGTGCCCGCTGCTTCACTTGATGCGGCTGTCAAACTGGCTCGTGTCAGAGCACACGTGCCAAGCACAAGCGAGACCCAGCGGCAGAGTTACGTCATAGTTATTGCAAACAGAGGCCTGGCCCATGTAATATGGGTCAGTGCTGTTTACGCTGCTCACACGTTTACCGAGTCATGTATGATGGCAGCACTATAAATAACAACAAAAGGGTTGCTTCCTAAAAAAAATACAAAAAAAACCCCACCAAAAAAACAAAACATGAAAACAGTCAGAACCACTTACTTTGCAAATAGCTTTCACGATCATGTGCTGCCCTTTTATTATATCTTCATTGTCATGTCTACAATATATATTGACTTACACACACACACACACAGATGCAAGCACACACAAAACACTGGATGAGTGCAAAATGCTGAAATTATAGAATTGTAATTGTGGAATTTACTGCAGTATTTTACTCTGATCTTCCTTTCTAACAAGAGCCTGACTGATTCAAAGCACTGCTGCCAGGAGACTAAGCAATGTTAGAAAGTTTTAATCTGTTCGCTGGCTTCTAGTTCATGCTCGATCTGATTTTAAGGTTTTATTATTTAGGTATTTGTTTTGGTCCCCAAGACAATTTATCAGTTTGTTATTCATAGTTTTGTACAATTATTCATTTTATGAACAACTGATTACAGATTTTTTACAACTAGTTTTGACCACTTGCTGATGCAAGTACAGATTTCACTGTATTGTCTAACTCAAATTTACTGATTAACATAATCCAGGCATTTAAGAGGCATTTAACTCAAGGAATAATTGTGTGACTAGTAGCCTGTCACAGAGATACATGATTTGTTCACATTTCTGTTGTTACATTTATAAAAATGTCAAAAACAACACAGTTTGACAAACAGAAAACTCTCTCTTTACCAACAAGGTGATTTTTGAAGTGCTACTGGTGTGCAGTGTTATTAAAACATCAGAGGAAAATGGACAAGTAGAGGACCAAAGAAGAAATGTCAGCACATGGGCAGTATCTGAAAGTGATGTGATTGACTTTAATTTTTTCATTGAGATCTGGCGTCCCCCTCCCTCCTCTCTGTTCTTCCAGCACAGTAGGAGACTTTTTTCAGCAACACACTGACCTAGGGGAGCCCACTCCACTAAAATAACACAGAATTGCACTTTGGGAAGCAGGTTGAGGCTTTTTTTTTTTTTTTACCTTTTTTTACGTGACCCTTTCAGGGATGACATCTCTTGGTGTTTGTCCATTTCACCCACAGCAAAATCCACTACTGAGTGTAAATACTGAAGAAATACCTCTACTTTTTTTCTTCTTTTTCCATCAGAGAGAGGTTATTTAAATGTTTGTCAATTTATTAGAGGAGTTGCCAGATGTCAACTGTAAGAAGGAAAGCCAAAAGAGAAGGCCCAAAGTTCATACTACATGTGTGCCATTTTTTGGTGCCCAGAAGCAGTTTGGGGGGTATGAATGCTCAAGGCCTTTGATCAAGGGCCCACACTGGTTAACCTTTGTTGGCACACCAGGCCCCAGTTCTCCAGACCCAAGCACACCTCTGTAACCACTAGGGCATCACTCCCCATCTAAATAAATAAAATAGTTTCCTTGTCCTTTTATTTAAGCTGTATGACCTGCTCTCCTCAGATAAGGAGTTTCAGGACAAAAGCACTTCAGGTTTAAGTTGACCTGTCTCTTATTTTTCTGTAGTTTTTAGTTTGTTGGTTTATTTTACAGGGACAATGTACATTAATACACACTATGTACCAGAATTAGCCAAATTGCTATTTTCCATTTGCAGTCCCTTTTAAAGTTTAGGATTGTTGCCCTTCACTCCACTTTTTCATCTGAAGACGAGGCTGCTGCCGTCATAGTGCCCCCTGCTGGTCCTGGGAAGGAACTGTTAGACAAATTGTAATTCAGGAATAATTCCTCTGTTTCTCTGCTTTGTGCCTCTTTTAAATGTGTTGTCAACCAACATTGCTGAGACAAGTGTTACAATTCCTGACGTTATGTTTGTCATTCAGTAGAAGCACTTCCTGATTTATCCTGCATCTACCTACTCAGAATTTATGCAGCAGATTCAGTTAACATTAGTGAGGCTGTTTTAATCTTTCTAAAGAATCTTATTTTCCATTTTTATGTATCTATTAATTCTTGTTTAATTTATTAATTTGTTTATTGTTTGTTGGAGCCTCTGATAAAAAAGGTTTTCAGTTATTAAACCCTTTCACAGTTTGGATGTGAACACAGTCAAAGATGGATTTAAACCTAATAAAATTATTTATAAATAGGTCCTGTTGAGTTGGAAAGTCACATATACACATATTGTTTCTACACACTAACCTTATTACATAGTTATAGTTACATAATAACCTTATTAGTGTTACATGATGAAAAATCTGAAAGCATACTCACTGTGTCAGTGAGAGGTGAAATACTGTTTGCAGCTTAGTTCTGCAGCCAGCAGTCCCAACAGGACAGACACACGCAAAGCTGAGAATATACTTTATTTACAATGTCATGATCATGATGATGTCATGTTGTTCTTTGCTTCATGAGCTCAACTCCAGTTAATAAACCCAGAGACATTTCTTCATGTAAAAGCTTCTTCCTCCACCTAAAGTTAATGCAACAGAAAAAAAGTTGTTAAAAAAGTTGAGTGAACTTTTAAAAAAGTTTTAACTTTTTTCTTCTTTTTTTTGTTAGTATGGGGTACTGGGTAGGTTAACTATGTTCACAAGTTGCCTCAACTTAACTGTGTGAGTAAACCTAAACAGTCGTCTCCAGTTTGTCTAACTTTATATTTCGTTTCTGATTTCCACTCTTAATTTAAGTTGACACGAAACTTTTTCGTCGAGGTTACTCAAAACTGCTTTACAGCTGCTCGCTTACTGACAGGTTCCTTATCTACTCATTCTTTAGTTGGACCGTCTCTATTCCATCCTCCTTTTTCTATACCTGCTTAATCCAATGCAGGGTTGCAGGAGGCTGGAGCCTATCCCAGCGGCTACCGTGCGAGAGGCAGGGCACTCCCTGGATAGATCACCACTCCATGGCAGGGTCGGTACAGAGAGATGGACTGCACTGGAATAAGCAAGTATAAAAATGGATGGATGGAATACAGACTTCCCTACTAAAGAACGACTAAACTTAAAAAGTAAGGCAACCATTTGTAAAACATTTTAAAGCAAACCAACAAAAACAATCATGTGTCGACCTACATTTAGAGTGTAAATCTAAACGAAATAAGACGGACAAACTGGAGACGACTGTTCAGATGTACTCACACGGTTAAGCTAAAGCAACTTGTGAACATTAGTTATTTCAATCTTTCAGAAATATTTTCAGCGTAACAACTTGAGTTGTTTCAGTTCAAAATACACGTGTAGACCAAAATGGTCGTCATAAATTTGTTAAATTTAAGATTTTACCCTCTTTACTGGGGTTCACACAACACCAGAAACCCCTTAGTTGAATTTACTTAAACTAAAAAGCTTTGCAGCTGGATGCTATACTATTTTATGTTCACCCAACTTTTTTTCTCTTTTTCTTCCAGTGTGGAATGGATGCCCCTCCTCTTCGTTAGTCCAGGTTTTACAAAAAGCTTTCCAATTATCCATGGAAGATGTCTTGTCAGCTGGAAACCATGTAGACGGTCAGATTGAGCAGCAGTCCGGAGAAAACTACAAGCCACCAGACATCGTAGTTTTCCCTTCTCCCTCCACTGTTGTCTTCTTCTTCTTGTCTGAGCCAGAAGCCTCTTCATCAGCCCTCTTCCTTTTCTTTAAGGGACCTTCCTGTGCTGGCCTATTAAGTCCAAACCGGCAGAGTTTTTCTAAACACACATCATAATACTGATTTAACATCCTAAGATGGTAAAATCACTTAAGTAAGATCACTTATCTTCCATGAAATAAAGAAAATCCAACATTCAATATTAAAAAAAAAATTCTGGGAGTGTGTCAGTTATGTTTCCATAGCAACAGTTTATCCTGAAAATTTCAAACACACAAAGATGACTTACCCTTATCACAATCTGTTGCATCTTTTTTGAGGTTTATAACTCTCCTTTACTTAGATGGGGGGCCCTCACAGGGTCTGCATGGCTCTGCGTCATCTCTCCTTTTCTGTTGCTGAGACATTGGTGGGTTTATCTGTCTCTCGGCAGATGGTAGCGCTGCGTCCAGGCATTCAACCCTTCTCCTTTTTGATAGGCTGCAATTTAGGTTTCAGCAGTTGATTAAACAAAACATTGTTTATGTCTCTTTAATCTTAATGCTAGTACTTTCAGGAATATGCACTTGTTTACTTCTTTTGTGACGGATGCACCTATTAGTAGTGCTAGAATCCATGACTGATTAGCTTACAATTTGCAGTCTTCATCATTATCATCATCATCAGTGCCTCTTGGTCTCTTCTTTGCTTTACTTCCATCAGACTGACCCACAATGGAAGAACCCTCAGCCAGGCAAGTTCTAAGGTTGGATGAAGATGTTCTGGTCACAGCTGTCTGCCTCCACATCTTCACCCAAGACTTTCCAACCAATCTATGGTGGGAGTAGAGAAAACTAAACCATAAGATCATCTGAGCTGGTTTTGAATACTTCCTCATATTGATCAAATTCTTAAGGAGATGTCCCACCACGTTCAGATCACCCAGGCAGGAAATTGTACAGATGTTGCGGTTAACGTGTCCCACCTCAGTCACTGACTGGAAAACAAATGCCAGAGTTAACTTGTTTCTTCCAGTTGTAGTGACAGATCAAAGCAAGGATAAAGAATCTGGACAATAAATTAAAGCATTTAAAGCTGTCAGTTGATGTTACCATGAATCTCCACGGGTTGGTTTCTTCTCCATATTGTCTCGTGAAAAAAAAATCTTGTATACAGCCCCATGTTTAACAGCCGGTCTGGTGGCTTTTTAATTGTGCAAACAATATGTCTCATCTGTAGGTACAACACAATGTTGGGTCACTCTGGGGACAACTGAACATTCAGAGTCTATAAGTCAGTCTTCCATAATTCTGATCTTAGCCGAGTCTTTTAAAGGTTGTTTACTTTCTTCATATACAACTTGCAATACAAAGACCTTCTTTCTGATAGCGGCATTTCTGTTGTGTTTTCAGTGAACTGACTTTAGAGTGTTGTACTGACCATATCATATTCTCAGCCTCAGTTACTCAGGAGAAAGCTTGTGAGGTTGGGGGTGGATCCTCTTTTTGTCACCTGGATCCATAATTATCTCACTCAGAGGTCACAGTATGTTAGGCTGGGAAAGAGTGTTTCACAAACCTTGGTGAGTAACACTGGGGCACCACAGGGGACTGTTCTCTCGCCGTTTCTCTACACACTCTACACTGCTGACTTTACATACAGATCTGCAGCGTGCCACGTTCAGAAGTACTCTGACAACACCGCTATTGTTGCATGTGTGAAGGGTGGGGATGATGGCGAGTACAGGGAACTCATTGCTTTCTTACTGACTTTGATGTATAAATATCTTTTTGTTTGATTAAAGTGGGTGGGGGGCTGAGCTGTCCAGTCCAGGTTCAGAGAGGGATGAGACAGGGGTGTCCGCTGTGTGGACAACTGTACACCATTGCTATTGAGCCACTCTTACGTCGTTTACGCTCCCAGTTATCAGGTCTTTTGTTGCCGGGTCTGTCTCACCGACTTTCGCTAGTTGTTTCTGCTTATGCTGACGACATCACGGTGCTGGTCAGGGATCAGAGGGATGTGGATTATCTTAAGAGTAGTCTTAATTCTTACGCTCAGGCTTCTTCAGCCTAGGTCAACTGGAGCAAGAGTGAGGCTGTACTGGTTGGACAGTGGGCTGACAATCCCATTCCTACTCTGCCTGAACGCCTCATTTCGGGGAACCAGGGGTTGAAGGTTTTGTTTTTAGGTGTTTATCTGGGGAGTGAGGGTTTCCAGAAAAAAGAATTGGAAGGTTGTCACGGAGAGAGTGTGTGCTAGGTTTTCCAACTGGAAGTGGTTGCTGCCTCAGCATTCCGGCAGGGGTAGGGTTCTTTTGGCTAACAATTTGGTCACCTCGACCCTCTGGCACAGATTGATTGTGCTGCCGCCACCGGAAGGCCTGCTTTAGGACGTACAGAGAACACTTGTGAACTTTTTCTGGTCTGGGCATTATTGGCTGAGAGTGGCAGTCCTGTATGTCCCGGTCCAGGAGGGGGGACAGGGCCTGATTGACATCGTCTCGTGTGTGACGGCCTTCAGACTACAGACAGCCCAGAGACTGCTCCATAGTCTTGGATCACCGTGGATGGACACCGCCTGTCTGTTGCTAAAGAAGGCGGGGGGCTTCGGCTATGACAAACATTTGTTCCTGCTCCAACCAAAGTCTCTGGATTTGACGGGCTTGACACCTTTCTACCGGTCAGTGCTGCAGGCATGGCAGGTCCCTTTCTTTGAGCGGGAGCCTGTCTGTACTTCAGGGTTCTGGTTGTTTGAGGAGCACGTGCTTGGAAACAAACTGTTTTCTCCCCCGATCCTTACATCTGTCTCTACAGTCCCGGATGAAGGAGGCAGGCTGTGTTAAACTGGGCCACCTCCTAAAATGCCCTGCTTCTACTCTGGCTGGTTTGCTGCGGATACATTCGGATAGACTGATACAAGAGGTCTGTGCTTCTTTACCAGAACCACTGAGAGCGTTTGCTGAGAACCGTACTCTGTCTGACCAGTGGGATGATGAGTATGAGTATGTTTTCCCCTCTCTGGTAGTTTCTCCTGCTATAGAGCAGTGGCAGGAGAACCAAGAACTTATCTATCTATCTATCTATCTATCTATCTATCTATCTATCTATCTATCTATCTATCTATCTATCTATCTATCTAT
>JBAMHW010000020.1:2235077-2251062 GCA_037177495.1 Rhadinocentrus ornatus | reverse complement strand
ATATACTACCGCTCACAGTCTACAGTCTACACATTGTTAATGTGGTAAATAACTGTTATTGCTGGAAACAGCTGTTTTTAATTGGAATATCTACATAGGTGTACAGAGACCTGTTTTCAGCAACCATCACTCCTACGTTCCATTGGCATATTCTGTTAGCCAATCCAAGCTTATCATGTTAAAACGCTAACTGATCATCTGAAAAGCCTTGTTCAATCATGTTAGCACAGCTGAAAACTGTCGTACTGATTAAAAAAGCAATAAAACTGGTCTTTCTTTGGCTAGTTCAGTATCTGGAGCTTCAGCAGTTGTGTGTTCAATTAAAGTCTCAAAATGGCCAGAAAAAAATAACTTTCTACTTAAACTCTTTAGTCCATTCGTGTTCTGAGGAATGAAGGCTATTCCATAGGAGACATAGCCAAGAAACTGATGATCTCCTACAATGGTGTGTACTACTCCCTTCAAAGAACAGCACAAACTGGTTCTAATCACACTAGGAGGAGAAGTGGGAGGCCCCGGTGCACAACTGAGCAAGGGGACAAGCACTTCAGTCTCTAGTTTGAGAAACAGAGACACCTCACAGGTCCTTCATTAGCAGCTTCAATAAATGGTACCCATAAAACAGTCTCAACGTCAACAGTGAAGAGGTGACTCCAGGATTCTGGTTTTCTAGGCAGAGTAGCAAAGAAAATATCTGACACTAGCCAACAAAAGGAAGATGGGCAAAAGAACACAAACACTGGGCAGAGGAAGACTGGAAAAAGCTTTTATGGACAGTTCTCAAAGTTTGAGGTGTTTGGATCACAAAGAAGAACATTTGTGAGACGCAGAACAAGAGATTTGTGCAGGGTAAAATGGATATTAAATAAGTATGGCTATCACTCCATTTTGCAACGCCATGCCATACCCTGTGGACAGCGTTTGATTGGAGCCAGTTTTGTCCTACAAGACAAGACAACGACCCAAAGCACCGCTCTAAACTATGCAAAACTCTAGGGAAGAAGCAGTCAGCTGGTATTCGGTTTATAATGGAGTGGCCAGCACAGTCAGCAGATCTCAACCCTATTGAGCTGTTGTGGGAACAACTTGACCGCACGGTTTGTTCGAAGTGTCCACCAAGCCAGTCCTTCAGGAAGTATGGGGTGAAATTTCCTTGGATTACCTCAACAAATTGAGAGCTAGAATGTCAAAGGTCTGCAAGGCTGTAATTGCTGCAAATGGAGGATTCTTTGATGAAAGCAAAGTTTGAAGGACAAAATTAATTCAAGTACTAATCATTATTTCTAACCCGTTTTGACTATATTTTCTATTCATTTTGCAACCCATTTCATTAATAAATTGTCAGTTTTCATGGAAAGAAACATATTTTGGGTGACCCCAAATTTTTGAGCAGTAGTGTATGTGTGTGTGTTCGCTTTTTTTTTTTTTTTCCCAGTTTATGACTGCTTGATTTCTGGAGCTGCTGAAACAGAATTTTGTGTTTGCACTGTGTAGTGAGCAAGAACTTTTTGCTAAAATACGTGTGAAACTGAAAAAAACTCTTCAGTGGCCTTGCTCTGTAAAGCCATTTCAGATTCCAGCACCTTTTATTTTTATTTCTCTTAATAAAAGAATCAAAATTGAACGAGCGGATAGCTGGAAACTTGATAATTGTGAACAAAGAGGTATGATTGTCTTGCAGAAACAACCCTGCAAACTGGCCACAACAAACTTAAATTTGACCTTATCTAAAAGTAATTGTACATTTTCTGCTTGTAACATTGTACAAGCCTAAACACAGAGCTCACTCTTCCAGGACCAGCTCCAGCAGCGATGACACACAAACTGCAGGCAGATCAGTAAATGGAACAAAAAATAAAAACATGCTCAACTGGTGGCACTGAAGGCCTCTCCATTCACACTGCTAGATCAAAAGCTTCGTGAGGAGGCTCATTGAGAATATTCTGAGCTGCAGATTACCCCGCAGGGGTTTATTCTAACTCGATGCTGCCACCATCAGACCGGCACAGGAAGTGCGTTACGCACCCAATAACCACGATGCCAGGTCAGTGGAGTCAAGATCTTTATTGAAAACCCAGCCTTCTAACATCATTGGACATTTTATTAATTCAGAGTTACAGAACAGCAGCAACAGGCTCGTGTGGTGTAGAGCAGTGGTTCTCAAACTGAGGTGCTGGGCCCCCTCAAGGAACATGGGCAGGTGTCCAGAGGAACGAAATAAGGAAATATATATATACTCTGCTGTGTGTGTTTATATACATACATATGTTTATATATAAAATCACTGGTTTTCTAGGAGGTGTGTTAGACGGATAATCCTGCTGTGAGGTTTTACTAGTGGACTTTTTTGTGTTGAAGAAGTTTGGGAACCACTGGTCTAAAGGTGAGACTAGGTGACCAACCAGTCGAGTTTTGCTGCGTTTAAACAACAGAGTGAATTGCAGAGTTCAAAACAGAAAAAGGAAACAAAAAATAGACACAGAAATAAGGAAACAACAGAAGTACATTTGATGTTTTTGTTTGAATTCCAGGAGAGTGGTTGCCTTCATTTGGTCATGGGTCCAAAACTAGAAAACTGTTCGTCGGCGGAAGAGGACTTGAACAAAATACACACTTAAAAAAAAAAAAGTACAGCTTTCCAACTGTCTGACAGGCTACAGCTACAACAATAAAGACTGCCCAAGAAGATAAAGAACATGGTTTATCTTTTTATTAGCGAATCCAGAGATTCTGTACGGTTTATAAATTCCACATAGTGTGAAATTAATATAAATACATTTTTAAAAGATGATGCAATTGCTATGTGATTTATTTGCAGTCGTGGTGTCTGCCTCTACAAAACAGTGTTTCTTGGACAATAAAAGAAAAAGGGGAAAAAAGTCAGTGAATGATGGAAAAATGGCCATTTTGCTAATGTTGGAAGCAAAAAGGTAAAATTCTAACAATATTCCAGATATTCACCTCAACTACGATGCTTGAGATCAGCCTACTCAGATTCTCCAATCCAACTGCATGAAGGCAGGAAAAGCAAACTTTACTTTAACGTGCATCACCGTTAGTCACCAGGCAGCTCGCATTCAACCATGATAACAAATCAAAGTACTGGTGGTGCTTACCCCGCGTGAAATGCACTTAAAAGTTCCCCAAACAACAAAGACGTCTACGGATGGTAAACAAACTGATGAACATACTGTATTTAATAAACTGTGTTGAACTGCCATAGGCTGAATTTAATAAAAATAATTATTGGTGCGCTGAATCGGCTCAAAATATCCCAATTGGAGCATCTCTAGTAAAATCCCACCTTCCTCCTCCAGAAGCAGGTTTTCAGATCTGGGGAGAAAAAAAGACCAGGGGAAACAAAATTATTTAAAAGGTCCCATATTACACAAAATTCCCTTTCTAAAATGTTTTTTTAACAGTCATAGCCTCATAGCCTGCTGAGGCCCAAGAATGAGAAATTTCTGTCCCCTCTCGCTTGCTCCACTTTTTCACAAATGTGTGCTCAAACAGGTGAGTTCGAGATATTTCCCTTTGTGACATCACCAAGGGGAACCACTGCCCCCGGTCATTGACCCGCCCCTCCGGCTAGCTGAGCCTGCCCTCTAAAATCGCCAGCGAAAGCCGGATACTCTCCCAGAGAGGTGCGTGGAGTGGGCATGGACAGGCACCACTCATGAATATTTAAAGGTTCAGACACAGAAAGCCTGTTCTCAGAGCTCACAGGAGCCACTTTTGGAATGGCTGAAATGAAGGACATGGCTGAATCTGGGGTAATACTCTGACACCCATTTGAAATTGCTGATAAAATGTATAATATGGGACCTTTAACCACTATTAAGCACTTATGAGGTTTCAAGAATTATTGCATTTACTATAGTTTCTATTTCCTGTAAATGATTCTCTGGTCTCATTAAGCCCAGAAGTTCAGGGCTAAGATGGGTCCATTTATTACAGGGGAGGATTAAACGTTACCAATTACCATACTGGAAACGGTAGTGGCACATTTCACACAACTGGTAGCTGCAACCTCAGGAGCTAAACTCACAAACTACACAACACTAAAATCATACAGTTAACTTACATCATCAATGTCCTCGTCATCGTCACCAATGTCATCAAACTGGATCTCATCATCGTCCCCAGGCCCAAAGGTGTCTGTCTCATTGATTTTAGCTGTGGGCAGAGTTGGGTGTTAGAAGAGAAATACAGATGTTGCATCTACTAGAACTGGATGACTGACTGATGACAGAAAGAGAATGTGATAATAATGTGCTTTAAGAGTTAATGAGCACAATTATTATCCAGTTTAGGTTTACAAGGTAGCTGGAAGTTGTTGGACAAATCTTAAGACAGACCCTGTGGAAGTAAAGCTGTCCTGTATCGTTCTTGTTTTTTTTTTATGTACATAAACTTTATTAAGACTCCAAAGAGTGAGTCAAATTTTAAAAAAGGGAGGAGAATATATATCTTAAGTCTGGGACTTGTTTCCCCACAGAGCAGAGGTCTGTACGATGTAGATGTATTCTCTTATCCAGGTGATTTAGGGTTAACCCTGGGTTTTCTGTACTACGAAGCGGCTTCACTTCTTACCAAGGTAAATCACCATGGTAACTCACGGTGAACAGCTGACCTGCTCAGGAAGATTATGCTCGGGATAAGAGATCAATGAGTATAAAGGCACCAGGTCCTGACAAATCAGTTCTCCAGAATGATGGCCGACCATTCTTAAAAGATCCCGTCGAAGTGCGCGGATTGTAAAAGGAGTGCTTGGGAGAGAAATAGTTTTTAGGGACAAATAATGATTAGATTCATATCGTGCTTTTTTTAAAATGCACCCAAAGCGCTTTACACTGTATCCATTATTCATTCACTCCTCTATCATACTTGGTGATGATAAGCTACATGTGTAGCCACAGCTGCCACCGAAACCGAACATTCACCCACATTCACTCACCAGCGCTGCCGACACTGGAGGCAAGGAGGGTGAAGTGTCCGATATTAGCCCTTTTCAAAATGGCCAATATCGGCCGTTGTTTGGCCGATTATATGCCGATTTGGTCTTACTTTCTCATAAAAAAAACAGTAAATGCTGTTAAGAGTTGGAGTCTGCAGAATGATGTCCTTGCGGCGTTTGTCCACTGGATGGAGCTCCGACTCCTTTTAATCCCAGTCATCCCACTGTCTTTTCTACAGGGTTAGCTAGCCAGGTTACTTTCAGCAGTGGACCAAGTGGAGCTTGCCGAAAGGTAAGTTTATAATAATGTTGTGAAATTATTGACTCTGCATGTCTCCGGGTTCAGTTTTACTCTGTAATGTGTAATGACGAGTGTCGCATGATTCGTTGTGTCGGTCAGCTTTTTATTTACGCTGCATAGCTTAAGTCATGCCCTTTATAATGTCTTCTTGGCTAACTGCTGTAAGCGGAACTCTTATTTTGAAGTGTGAAGCACCGGAACAGGATGTGCATGTAAAATGTTAGAGCATTGCAACTTCGACTTGTAGCCAAGAACCGGCTGATATCGGCAGTTCACACATTATGTGTGGTTAAGTTATTCCTAAAAAACGACCAGTCATAACACCCGTCTATGTTAGTAATAACATCGCTGTTATCCCAACCTAGCATAGCATTATAGCGCTCATCACTCCGTCGGCTGCAGGTTGAGGCGTATTTTAGGATATGCGAGTGCAGGGGAGAGGAGGTTTATCACTGCAGCACCGGAAACTTATTACCGTCAGTCTTTACCAACAGTCATGTCTCCCTTAGTTTTATTTTGTCAGAAAATACTAACATGACAGGCAGTAACAGCGACTCACTATGTGTTACAATTAGTGCCAGACCATGTGACCATTATATATAAAACACAACTCTATCAAAGTTGACATCTTTTGACATTTGAGAAAAGCATGTCTGGTTTTTATTTTGGTTCATATATGATATATGCCATGACAAAGAAAATATTGTAGTAAAGAAAATGTGATTTAACATTAAAGGGCATCAGAACGCTGCATAAATAACGTTGTGCCAACTTCACTTAATATAAATAAATATAAAAAGGAAAGTGAGGAAGCTCTCTGCTCAAAGTGTCTGTACCGTAATAAAGTGAAATTGAGTGGTCAGAGCTCTGTCCCTTTAAATAGTCTGATTATTTATATTGTATAATGTCACGAATTTACGCCTTATCAGAGCCCGCAACTTTCTGCCAGCATTCATTCCTGGCTGTTGCTATGGCAACAGTGTTGCTTTTGGCCTGGATGATGAGATTAAATTCTTCATATTTCTGTTAAATAATTGTCTGCTTCTCCACGGTGAAGTACGTTGCTCTGCAAGGTTCCTCTATGTCTGCGATTCATTAGACGCTGCAAACTCCACCCCTTTTATGTGAGCGCACACTGCTCGAGATGGGACACCCCGAGTTAAATTACAGAGTTGATAACCAGCTTCGTAGTACCGCTTATCTTGATCCTGAATGTCTGGGTAAGTCAACCCAGGTAACAGAGACATATCTGTAGTATGTAAATCTCATGGCATCGTACAGACCTCAGCTTTCAGACAATGCACACGCGCAAAACAACAACAACAACAAAAAACAAACAAACTATAGAGTGAGACATTGTCTTCTTTTTCCATCTCTGCTGAGAGTTGCAGATGCGCAATAAAGTTCTCCAGGGGAAAAATATGGCAGCCGACCAGGGAATAAAACAGCGCCAGAAAACATGAAAAGTCTGCGATAACGCCATGTTAAACTTACTAAATAAATTAAACACATGAGATTAGTAAAGTCGACCTTGCGTACCATGGAAGTACGCCTGCAATGCTCGAACATTTAAAGAGGAGGCATGTCAGACTTAACCTCATGAAAGATTTTAAAGCTGAAATTAAAAGAAGGGCCATTTAATAATTATGAGATACATAATCCGATTGGTTGATGACTAATCAACTATCAGAATAGTCATTAGTTGCAGCCCTAGTGGAGCTGACGACTCACCGTGCTCTGGCAGCTCTCCGTAAGCTTTCAAGCTCCGAGCCTCATCTGCGTTGTACTTCAGGATGACATCAGCTTTGTTATCCTGCAACACAAGTTGAAGTTATGTGTGTGTGTGTGTGTCCAGAAAGACCAGCCTAAAAGAACAAAAAATCTAAATGACTCAGCTCTCTTGTATATGTGTGTGTGTGTCTGTGTGTGTGAAAGAATGGGTGTGAGAACTTAAAGGCATTAAGTTATTAATGTCTTTACCGCGGGACAGTAGGAAATCTTGATTCCTTTATATGTCTTGTAAATTTTTTACTTTTAAGGGAGGAAAAAAATCATAACCCTGCTGAAACCAGATTATGAATCAGTAACATTAAATGCAAATTTTTTAATTTTGATCTAGAAGCAAATTATATTAAATATAAGACATTTATATTTGGTAAAATATCTTAAAAGCTGCATATGTACCAAGTACAAACCGCTTTTCTAGTTTTCTCACTAATTTAAATGAAAAACTGCCAATTCTTCATCACTTAGCTGCCACAAATTATGGGCCCACTTTATAAACTAGTAAATAAACACCTGATTTAACTTTTCTAATATGCTGAATGATTCAATGCCAGCTGTTCTCAACGTTGCCAAAAGTGGTAGAATTCACAATTTAAACAGTATTATCAGATCCATTTTGAATCAGTCAGGTTTTTGGTATTAAATGCAGGTGCTGATCAATCCCAGTGTTTGCAGCATCATTCATTAATACTGCTCATACTGTGCTTTGTTAGCATTTTGTGTACATTACCAGACTGTTAGGACAACTTAATTTCCCCTTGCGGATGAATAAAGTTATCTACCTAGCTACCTCAATGTTTGGAAATGCCAGTCAGCATTCCCGTTGTTTAAAACAGTGTTTATATACCAGAATGGTGAAATTCAGACACAATCTATGTAGATAAACTGTCTGCTTGCATTATTACAACACAATCTCAGAATATCCCAAGCAGATGGGTCAAACATGCATCTGAAGACAGGTTTAGTTGCGTAATGTCAAGGCTCTGTGGAAAACCAAACAAGCTCTTAGCTGGTTCTTTAAAAACAGGCTTAGAAGCATCTGGCTCCACCAGTGAGTCTGTTTTGCTCGAGTAGAGATACTTATGCTGCTTTTGCCTTTTTAAATAAGAGCCAGGATCAAGGCACCTTAGGGCTGGACAATAATTCAATATCAATATATATCGCAATATACTTTTATTCAATAACGGTCATATGAGTTTTGAACAAATTTCCGATATTTCGATTTACATACTGTACAAGATTACAGTGTTTCACTGACTGGCGTTCAAGCCGAACAGAAAGAGCTGCAACACATTGGCTACGTAAGTGATGACGTACACCACAGACACGGAGCCTGACCAAGCCCAGCAGCAGTTGGCTGTGCTCAGTGCAAGGTAGAAGGCTAGGCTAGGCTAGGCTCCAATGCTGCTGGTTTTAGCTACAAAACGAGTGCTCATGTCTGTAATGCAAACATGACTGAACAAGCTTCTACAAGCGAAGAGAAAGAAGACGAAGTTGTTGATGAGAGGAAAGACTAACTCGGTGGTACGGAAGTGGTTTGGCTCAGTGTCGCCAACTTAGCGACTTTTTCCTGTTCATTGTCACTCCGCTCTAGCGACTTTTTCTGGTATTATTAGAAACTTTTGGGGACTGACGCCATCAGAAGATGAAGCACCAATTATTTCTCACTCTTTTTCTGTTTTTTTTTGTTTTTTTTGTAGCAATTCTGAGCACTTATTTTTAAGCCTAGTTGAAGCACCTTTTTTTAAATCTATAAGAATAACATAATAAACCCACGTTGTAGTTTAAAGTTAAAGCTTTTATTATTGAGAAAGGTAAAAGTTTTATTTGAGCTTTAAGGATTTAAAATTTCTTTGTTTGAAGGCTAATTTAGCCTTGCTAGATACAAATAAAAAGATGAACATTAATTTATTGTACAGTTTTTATTTCTAAAAATGTTTTACTAAAGGAGTTTCATAGACTTGGCAAAATAAATTTTAGTTTTACAGCATCTGTTGTGGCCTTTTTGGCAGTTTTTATTTTGTTTATATCGATATCGGAATTATATAGTATCTACCGAAATTAAGAAATATATCGTGATACAAGTTTTGGCCATATCGTCCAGCCCTAAGGCTCCTCTGCATAAGTTCTGGTTTGTCCCTACACGTTTAGAAAGAGGTGGATGAGGAGCTTATGTTCATTGTTTCAGCCTAAAAAATAATGTACGCACATTTTATCCAGCAGGAAAAGTTCTCAGGAATTAACTGGAAATTACAGACCTGGAAAACGTGTGGTCCTATTTTAAAGTGTTGGAGACATGAGGCTGTTCATTTATGTGAAGCGCCATATGAGACGAGTGATATTCATGAGATGTCAGTCTAATCTGTGGCTTCTGTGAGCAACTAACACACCTGGTAATCTCTCAGCCCGACCAGGATGATGTCTGACGTGTTAATCCAAACCTGGAGGGAAACAAACAAGGCAGACATCACACAGAGTCGCACAGCCTCACAATGCACTTTGTGACCCTCACACACACACAGTCAATTGAGTCCATACTGCCACATTAACGGTGACTGACTGACTGTTGAGAAAGCGCTGATGTGGCATTACGTCATGAGGTTTCCTGTATGTGTGTAGAAAAGGTTCGAGAGGACGGCCGGGATATTCCTACCTTTTTCCGGAGTTTTCCTCTGATGTGGCAAAGCCGCTTGGTTCCATCAAAGCACATGGCCTCCAGACGTCCATTCCCCAACATTTTAATCACCTGAGCATACTCTGGATGTCGAGAGCGAGCAGAGGATGATCAATTTTAGACAGAGTAAAACTAAAAAAAGTTTTACAGAAACAAAAACAATGAGGACAAGCTGGAATTATCTGTAATAGGCAGTGTCACTAATAACATCTCTACAAACCTTCTTATGAAACAAAACACTTTAAAGTGTCATCTATTGAGAACAAAACTTAATGTCACCTCCATAAACCCAGTTTAAGACTTTATATCAATCTAAAACAGTAAGTAGTGGTTTGATTGGTCAAAGTCTGAAACATATTTGAACTCCAAGTTATTTATGAGAGGATGATGAGGCCATAAGAGAGCTGAAGAATGTAAATGGATGAAGACCAGTGTCTGAATAGGAAAGTTCTACTGCAAGTTGTACAACAGCTGGTAAAGAAAAAGAGGGAAAGCTTATTCACAAAATTAAGCAGAGATGCAAACATAGTATAAGTTAGATTTAATGGAAACCTTCTGAGCATTTTTATGTTGTTTATTGTAACACAATTGATGACTTTGGGTAGTGATGTGAGGAGTCAGGCATCCACCTGAACGCATTTAAAACAAAAGATATGGTTATTGATTTAAGAAAGCAAGACAGTCACAGAGTAACTTTAACTAAAAGGTCAGATAACAGCACGTGCAATCATTAAGTACCTCAGGACCATAACTGATGAAAAATTTAACTTTGATGAAAACTGCAAAACTCACATTTCCACGTTGACCTAACAATCTTGACTGTTTTATCATTCTGTTAGTCTGTTTTATCTTTTTGCTTGGTGGCATGGTTGTCAGACCTCTGTTGGAGATGAAAACTCACTGAACAGCAGTGAGGTGGTCCAGGCGTCTGATTAGCAAGTCACAATCTTGTCCACCCTCCCTGTTGACCAACCAGGTACAGAGGATGGCTTTATCACTTCTTAATAACAACTCCCATCCTCTATGGAGGTGAATTTCAGCTTCTTCCCTCTGGACAGAGGTTTTTAGTCTAAAGGTGCAGAACAAAGTTATAAAAACAGCTTTGTTCCTGTTGCTGTCTTGAGCTCACCAAGTAGTGACATTTGCACTTTTATTCTTTAACTCTATTTATTATTGTGACTTTTAAATTATGTATTCTTATGCTTTTTTTATCCCAGACATTGTATTTATTTCCCTAAGGTTTTCAATTGTTTGTTTTTTTATCTATCTCCATCACTTATTTTGTTATCTTTTTACTTGTCCTTTGTTATATTGGTGACTGGCGGAAGACTGAGCACTTATTTGTTTTGTTTTCATATTTGTCCTTATACTCAATCAAATACCCGTCTGTCCAGTGTGTGCTGGCTCTGGTTAACATGAACATTTATACCTCACATCCTCAAAGAAATTTCTGAAGTCTAAACAGTGTGAAGTGCGCAGGCTAAGCTGTCACTTTTTTAAACCACAAAGCCTCTTCCACTGGCTCAACTAAACATTAACAGAGCTTTTGGTAGCATCAGTCACTTCAGTTGTTAGCTGATAATGCCATAATTAGAGTTTCAGTATTTTCCCCTCTCATAAGTCTTGGACTTCACCCTCTGAAGTCAATATCCAAATTTGTGGTGTTTGTTATTTACATGCCAAAGTAAAGAAGCAAATATTCACGTCTTACAAGTTTTTTTCTGGAAATTTTCAAACTGAGACATTAAAAGGATTTTAATGTCTCAGTTTCTGGATATATCAAATTTCAAGGGGTTAAACTTACATATTTTATTGCAAATTTTATTTTGTCCAAGAGATGTTCGTGTGTCTTTAATAAATTTATGCAACACACCTGTCACATTAGGTGTGAAAAGTAAAAGCGTTAGATTGTGATGTGACAATTAAATGAAAACAGAACCAAAAACTCACCCTGTCCATCCTCTTTGAACACCAGCTCCCTCTTCTCAGACTCATTCTCGTTCTTTCCACGTCGCCTATTTTTACCTCCTTTACCTGTAAGCAAAGTCAGCAGTATTTATTGCACATCTTCATCTCAGGATTAGTTATGCCAGTGTTTGGTGGGCAAGCTTCCTAGATATATCAGCTTCGTAAACATGTTGAAAAGTTTTTTGGAAGATTTCCTAAATTTAAACGCACATTTGAGAAAGATGAGAAATATAAAATTCAAGATTTACTCCTAAAACCAGTGTTTCTCAATCCGCGTCCTCAGGAACCTCTGCCCTGCATTTTTTTTTTTTAGTTCTTTCCAATTCCAGTACACGATACAGATTAATTGAACTGCTCATTAAGTTCTTTGTAAGCCTGCTAACAAGCTATTAATTTGAGTCAGGTGTGTTAAAGATGGACACCTCTAAAACATGCAGGGCAGTGGTCTCCCGAGGACCAGGATTTAGAAACACTGACCTAAATCAAAACAGCTAAACAATTATTGCTACTAATTTAAAGACAGTTAGCAGAAACCAACCAAATACATGTAAAATACTTAATATCCTTTAGTATGAAATTAAAGTTTAAAATTAAAACTTAAAACGGCAACACAAGCAACGCCAATCTGTTAGCCTTGACTCAACTAATTGTCTTAATATCACAGTCCAATATAAGGTGAATGTACGAAGTAGGTTTAATTATTCATGGGCAGGTTCTCTAATGTGACCGTTATCTAAATGGAAGCCTAATTAGCGACATACCTTGGTATGATATGTTAAAGGCAATTTGAAAGAGTATGTCACGGACATGACAGAAACCGTTACTACCGTCAATGTCGTCGTGCTTGTTAGCTCATTTAAGATAGTAGTGCGTTAAAAAAGGATCTTCAGCTAAGTTTAATAACACGAGACAAGAGTAAAATGTGTCATTAGGATGGATTTTATTAAAAATTGACATGTCACAGGCCAGCCGGGGTGTGGTTTAACTAGCTAGCAACATGCTAGCCAGTCAGCTAGCAGCGGGATTACAATTACGTTTTATTCGGTAGCTTAATAGGACGCGAGAAATATTGACAACTTTCTGGGCGTAAATTAAATCCATAATTCTAATAGGTCAACACACGTCTGGTGACGATATCACACGCACACATCGGCGACCACGGCGTAAAGGACTCCCGACATATGTTGCTAACCAGCGTTAGCCGGTTGTCACGTTTTCCTCACGGCGGGCTCAACCAGCGAGACAATTAACACTAAAAAACACTGGCTCACATCTTTCGTCGCATCTGAACATATTTCGTGGTATCTTACCTTTATTTTTTGGCATATTCTTTCACACCTCGGTCAGCTTAGCCTCGCTCAGTCGAAATGCTTAACTATTAAACAATAAATGTTTAAAAGGAACAGAAGGAAAGCGCAGATCAACACAGAGAATGCTAGCTGGTCAGTGGTCACCACCGAGTCGAGACTCTCTCCCCGCTGGTGTGCGCATGTGCGGACCAAGGCATTCAAAACCGTCTTACTTTATTGGAAAAGTTGATTGTTACAAAGACAAAAGTCGTTTAATAAGCAAGGATAGTTTATGGATGTGTCCACATTTCAGTTACAAGACGATTCGAAGTGCTTTACATAAAATATTAAAAGAACTACAGCAAGGTCCAGAAGGAGCATTACAAAGTACATTTAAAACAAACATTAAAACAAAATAAATGGAATCAAATAAAGACAGAAAAAGCTAAAATAGAATAAGATAAAATAAAAGTTACAGTATGAACGGCTGTTTTGAGAAAAAGCAAATAGAATTTTTTTTACCTTGATTTAAATTAGCTGAATTTCAACAGACCTGCAGTTTTCTTGGCATTTGTTCCACATGTGGGCAGCATAAAAACAATGCTACCTCTCCATTAAAATTGAAAATTGCACATTTTTTTATTTTTTATTTATTTTCTTTTACAAATGTGCATTATAAATACCCATTTTGGCATGAAAATTTCATACATCCTAAAATAGATACCGGTCTGACCACGATACACGTTTGCACTGCATGATGGTTAATCCTAAATGTCTAACATAAGGATATTTATTTATTTGCTTACAAATATTTCCTACATTCATCCCTTGCTCACTTTTCTATAACAGCTGCTGATGAATGATGGTAATGGAGTGCTCTCTGGTGAGTTGAAGAATAAAAATGTTTAGCTCCGGCTTGCTCCTTTACTCTACACACTGAATTTTCACCAAACTGGTAAAGTCAGCTTCACACATGAGGATTAAGTACATACTGCAACTCCAGGGTTTGGATACGCTGAAGTTGCGCATTATCCAAACGAACCTAGACTTTTGTTCTGTTGGTATAGAAAATAAAATTATTGAAGGAGTTGAGCTTTAGAATTTCTATTTATAATTTTTCTGTAACTTATACATGGAGGTGTCCATGTTTATGCTTGAGAATAGACCACTGTTGCATAAAGGAATTGATACAACCTATTTTAAAGCTTTCACTTCTTTCTCCTTAAACTTATCTGTCTCTCTCTGCAAGGTCTTTTAAAAGTAGTGTTTTTTAATTTAAGATAACCAGGCCCAGCTATAAGTTTCTGTTATTCCTATTAGTTCTTGGGTGTCAACATGTGAGGTAAATGACAACTTCCAGCATTCCTATACTGTGATATGTGGTATCAAAGTTTGGTATCCACACCTTACAACACTGTAAAAATTTCTTGTCCTTTATACTTTTTAAATTGATACTTATTCTTTAAATTTGATATATACATTACCCCTTTTCTTGGCTAAATTTTAAACACCCCTGAGCATTTGTAGGTTTTTATGAAAATAAATGTTGACAAACATTATCATAGCTTGAAATTAAATAAATTTTTAAGTTATTTATTTCTTGTCTTTATTTCGAGCCATAGGAATGGATGTGTTGTACGTTTTAAAACAAATATATTGAACATTGAAAATAAGTACATCTTACACATATCCATCGAATACCAATATTTTTTCTATATATGACAAACATGTTCTCATTTTATACATACACACACACATACACACACACATGTATATATATGTATACACACATATACATATATACACATACATATATACATACATACGTAGGTACATACAAACATACATACACATACACACACACATACATATACATACGCATACATAAATACACATATCAAGGGCAATAGAAGTAAATAGTTAAGCATAAGTAATAAAAATGTCAATTAGATGTGTAACTGAATGAGGCTCTTTGCTCTAAACTCATTCTTACAAATGCTATGTCTCTACACATTGACAAAAAGTACACAATATAGTAATTTGTGTATTAGATTAAATGACTTTTGGTTAAACTTGAAAAGAAAAACTTTTGGTAATATAATAACATGCTAAAGTGTTGATCCAGCTCTAATTTGTTTTGTTTTTACTTCTTGGTCTTAAGCAATAGTTTTCTGAAAATCTCCCAATGCCTTTTTTTGGACTGTAACGAAGCAGAGGTTTGTTACATGGACTGTTTATTATAAATTATTGTACAGTTTGTTTATGCACTTAGAAAAGAGGCACAATCGCACACAATATTTCTAATTGTTTATTAATATTTGATTTTGTCCTGCAGGTACCTGTGAAAGACAGCCATTACTAGTGATAGACAGGAACATGGTGTGTAGATGTGAAGTGTTTTAAATGTAAATTAATAGTGTAATGGTGTTTACACACCTCACTCATGTTCTCTCCAGGGTGTTTGAGCAAATGGGTTTTGGGTGGCCTGGACACTTTTATAGTTTGGGAGAGACCATGGGGCAGAGGCGTTAGGAGTTTATTTGTATATTGGTTTTGGGTTGACTTTATTTTTGGGGTGTTAAATACTGTAGGTGTGTAAATATGTTGAGATTTTGTATAAGAATTTTAGCAGGAAATTGACACTGTTTTTTTTTCAAATTTATTTTCAGTCCAATCTTGCCCTTGACTAGGGATGGTGAAACCGAGTCCTCATGAATCATCGAGCCAACTTTGAACCAAATGCATGAAAATGGCTTGCTGTTCTGAACCATTTGACCAAGTCCAAGAGCTCCATCTGCTGGCTGTGGGCGCCTGATGCATCAGAAGGACAGCGTTGACACTTCACATCTGTCATCCCCGTCTCATCTTGGAATACGTGTTCAATAAACGATACATAATCTACCATCTGAGTGAATATTTATGTTCCGTTGTTCATATCTTATTAGATACACCTTATGGTGCCCCTGGACACATCATCAGTGATGTAACCTGGGATCACAGGGGGTTTCGGG
>JBAMHW010000020.1:2216334-2234977 GCA_037177495.1 Rhadinocentrus ornatus | reverse complement strand
TTTCTGTAAAGTCCTCTGAGACAACGTTGTTGTGATATAGGGCTATACAAATAAACTTGATTTGATTTGATTTGATTTGATTTGATTTGATTGCAGCGGGGAAGAAACAAATTGCCTCACCGGAAAACTCACACAATCCTACCTTAACCCTATCCAGGAGCACTGGACCCGAGAATTCGAGAAGCACAGACAAACTATCCACCCTCTCACCATTAAATGTCCTTTGCAACCTCTTGACCTTAGACACTTCCACACCTTGCATGCTACGTTTCAGTTTGTCCAAGTCCTCATCCAGTGGAATCCCCGTAATAACTCCTCGGCTAAATCTAGTCCCTCCCAGCACCCTTGAATGATCCACTTTCTTCTTGAAAATGCTGTCAACCTGTAGTGCTTTTTTTTTTCTGTTCTTCCATCTTAGACACTATCAGCAAACTACCATCCGAGTTTTAGCCAAGTCAACATCACCAAGTTTCTTCTTCACTTCCCTCGACAAAGCTATAGGGCTAAGCACAATACCTTCATCTTCTTTACAAAACTTAAGAATGAGTTTAATTTCTTCCCTCACCAGTTTTCTACGCCCATTAATTAATCCGAACTGATATCATCCAGGTACCTCTTGCCACTTTGACTATACAAACCGCCCTCTACCCGACCCATCCTCCCAAGCTAGACACCAGGGTCCAGTCACTGAAATCCATGCAATTATCACCAGCCCCCACTCCCGCGGCCACAATCTGTCCCAGTCACAAACCAGTTCTACTGTGCAGCCTCTCCCTGTCTCAGACCTGACTTGTCGAGCCAAACTCTGCCCTTCCTCACACATTTGCCTCACCGGCCAGCATTAACCCTCTCTCTTCTATAGTATATAAAGGCTATGCTCAAAACCCTTCAGTTACAAACACAGGGGTGTATATACAATTGTGACCCATTAAAACATTTACCACACATTAGTTTTAACCACCATACCACAAAATACAAATTACATCCCTCTTTAACCATTTACCTAAACCACAAAAACAACTTGTTCTGACAAAGCAAAAAGAAAACTAACTACTTCTGCCCCAATCACCCCCTCTCATCCGGCCACTTGGTTAGTGCCATCCAAGCTAATTAGGCACACCAGGCCCCTGTTAGCAACACTCATGGGTGCTCCTCCATGATAGTGCTGATCTCAAAATCACGTCAAAGAGAGAGTGATTAGAGAAAAACACATACTTAATATAAACAAAATCAATGTATTAACCAACTAAAATGATCCATGTTTAGTGGATCAATACATTAACTAAAACAATAAATGAATAAATGGCATCAGGGTGTATGTAGGGTGTAGATATGTGTGTGACCACATACTGAGCACCTGCTTAGTGAGGGGGTGTCTGCAGCTCCCTCACAAAAAGCAATAAACAAAACACAACAAAAACAAATATTGCGGATCAAACCATCTAAGAGTCAAAGTAGTTTTTTTTAATTGTAAGAAAAAGGAACTTAATACATTTAATCAGACTTTATAGTCTAACTTTACATTGTTTATTGATTATACAATTTAAAGGAAAAAGAAAACCTCAGGATTGTATAAAAAACATGACAGAAGCATGTTTAAGGTTTTGATGGTGATTGGAGTAAGAAAATGAACTGCATGGTCCAGCTGGGAGCTGATGTCAGTGTACAACAAGCCAAGGCAGATAGTCGCCCTTCCTTAGTCTGGTTCTGATGGAGGTTTCTTCTTGTTAAAAGGGATGCATCGTGCATACTCAGGATGGAGGGATTGAATCAAAGTTTTTAAATGATCTGTTGGTTTTAACCAGGAAACATTTTAAGAACTGAATCCAGGGCTCCAGACTGCGACCAAATGGTTGCATTTTGCGACTAAAATGTGGGACAGTGCAAGTGAATTTTTCTTCTACTCGCACAATGCCGATCAATACATTTGCCGATCTTTTTCTTGTAGTAGTTATAATTGAATTTATTTTGTCGCTAACAGACTTCTGCTCCCCTCTTCTGCCAAGTAGTTCACAGTAATGCACAAATTAGCTGCTGGTTTGCCAAGTCAAACTAACTTCACTATGAAGAGCTGGCAAAATGGCAACCCAGACAGACTACTTTTAATGAGTTGCTGCCCTAATGGTCTCATTTTAGTCTTATAACCTTCGTCTAGAACCTTTTGTAGCTCGAACCTCTCTTTGAGTGGCAGGAAAACCTATTTTTACATAAAAGGGGAAAAAAAGAAAGAAAACTGACTCTTACTCGACGAGAATATCACATGCTTACACTTAAGTAGCTAGTAAGCTAACATTAGCATAAACTAAGCTTCCAGCCCCTCTAACCAAGGTAAAAGTCTCTCAAACTGACGAATCTGCCTCCGTAGCTGTAATTGACGCCATCAACACGTTATCTAGCAAGATGGACGGTTTGGCACGCAGCTTCGTGATAACTCCATCATGGTTGCTAACATCTCCCAGTTGGTTGAAATGAATGCAGAACCGATTAAAGACTGTAAAGTCAAACTCCAAGCTTTTGAAAACGATCTTCCTTCACTCATTAAGCAAAATAATGATCTGAAGGAGAGAATTTTAGAACTGGAGCGTTACCAACGACGGTGGAACTTGAAGCTGCAAGGTCTGAAGGAGAAAAATAATGAGGAAATCCACAAAAAAGTGATCAGTATCTTGGCCAAAATTGCTCCTCAGTCGGCCTCTCCGCTGGAGTACACTGTGGATACTGTTCACCGTTTAGGGAAAAGAGAAGAAGGGAAACATTGCCAGGTAATTATTCAGTTCACTATGAGGCATATGCGAGACAACATCTGGAGATTTACGAACAACTCCCAAATCTGCAAAAACTTGGGGGATTCACTTCAAGGAGGACTTTTGTAAGTCCGACCAGGAGACCCGCTCCGCCATTTGGCCCAAAATAGCTAAAGCCCGAGCAGAAGGAAAGAACGCACATTTCAGTCATCAATGGCGTGAGAGTCTCTCCAGACAGAGATTTCTTCAACACTATTTTGTGGAATGCTAAGACTGCTGATACACTCAGGTGCCCTACTTTGTTGTTACCTTTTGGGTCCACCTATTTTCTGACCCTTTGTTAGTGTTAGATTTATTATTGTTTTCAAAGTAGGCAGTTACAAAGACGTTTGTTTTTAAGTCTCTCTTTTTAGAGACTGATTCTGACTGGTTATTATGTAAGATACAACGTTCTTCTGTTTTCATGTTCAGCTAATAATGGTTTAGCTATTTTTTCTTATCAGCCTTTTGAGAAGGCTTTTCTGGTGAATGAAATTAATAAAAATGTTGTTCTGTAGAACATGATTTCCTGTTTCAGGCTCTGCATCACTTTGGCTTTGGCTCCAATTTGATCAATATAATCCAAATCTTTTATCAGGATACGAAAAGCTCTGTATCTTTAGAACATGGAACCACTCAAAGATTTATGATAAACAGAGGGATTAAACAAGGCTGTCCAATCTCTCCTCTCCTCTTCATTGCAGCTGGAGAAATGCTCTCTATTCTCATTAAACACTCTAACGTTAATAAACTTTCTATTGTAGGAGAATAGCTTTTCATTAGTCAACTGGCGGATGACACTGCACTTTTTCTAAACAATCTTAACCATATTCCCCAAATTGTGCAAATAATTGACGTATTCTCCAAAGCATCAGGCTTAAGGCTAAATATTAATAAATGTGAAATTCTCCCCCTAAAAGATTTTCCTTTAACAGTAGCACATAATATAACCGTTAAATCCACAGTGAAATATCTAGGTATGCACATTACCAAAAATAAAGAAACTTTGGAAAACTTAAACATTTGGGAAAAATTGAATATATGCAAACAACGTCTTAATAACTACTCAAACAGGGATCTCTCAATTTTTGGGCGAATTTTTATTACAAAGTTGGAAAGTATTTCTAGACTTATCTACCCAGTGTATTCTCTTTGTATCCCACCCAAAGCTATTAAAACTATTAATCAAATTCATTTAACTATATATGGAATAGGAAAAGTTATTATATTAGGAAAGGGAAAATGGTCCAAACTTATGAATGAAAGCCATTGATTTTGAATGTTTGAATAGAACATTGAAGATATACTGGCTATAATCATTTCTTAATTATTCAAATAGTCTTTGGTATCTCATACCAAATTACATCTTTCAGAAATTTGGTGGAATCAATTTTTTTCTTAGATGTGATTTTGATTTAAAAAGATTACCGGCAAACATATCCTCTTCTCATTAACAAGTATTACTATACTGGAAACTACTCTATTCCCATAATTTCAGTCCTCATAAAATTCCTATCTGGAACTGTAGATATGTCACTGTGAAAGGCAAATCACTTTTTAATAAAAACTGTTTTGCCAGAGGGATTTGGTCTGTGATGCACCCTCTAAATAACAGAGGGGAACTCATATCCTATGATGAATTTTGTACAAAATTTGATTTGCCAATGACTCCAAATGAATTACTCAATCTTTCCAAGGCAATCCCTACTAACATCATTATGCAAGCATGTAATTTTTTTCAAGATTCATCCTGCGATAATCCCAATCTTTCCAGTCTTCTGTTAAATGAATATGATTTTGCAGGTCCCAAACTCCTCAATTCAGTATTAAGAAAATTACTTGTTGATGCTACTCATGGCCGCTACTCTTCACAATTCTTGACTTCACAACATTTTTCAGTTGATGAAATCCGTAAAATAAGGACTAATTATTTAAAATATCCCATTTATCAGAAGACTAAGGAGATACACTTCAAAACTTTGTCAGCTATTTATCCGTCAGAAGAGTTTCTAAGACGTCGTTTTGGTTTTGACTCTAACTGTTGTATATTTTGTGAGAATTATGTTGAATCTACAGAACATCTGTTCTTTGAATGTGAGCACAGCAAATCCTTTTGGGAGGACATTCATTACTGGCTTTTCCCCCAAAATTATGGCCTTGCCTGATTTTTCACTAAAGGACATAATTTTGGGCATTTGCTTGATGGAAAAAATTATAGACTGGTTATTAACACCATTATAATCCTTGGGAAATTCTTTATACACATATGTAAATGGAAGAAAACCCGACCCTCGGTTCATGCTTTCCATGGAGAACTATGTCTCCTTCTCTCCTCTCTCAATTTTATGTACAAGAAATATGCCCTTAACCTTAAAAACTTAAAATAATAATCTGCTAGGGTTTTTCATAAAGATTTAGGTCCAGAGTTATGTTATTTGACTGTTTTTAGTTGTATTTTTTTTTTTTTTTTTTTCTCTCTTATAAGTGTGTTTATACTTGTCTGGTCTGGGCTTTAATCGTTTCATTAGACTTAATGTCATCATGCCACTTTTGTTGTATATGCTGTTAAATACTAATAAAAGTTTAAACAAAGAAAAAAAAACTTCAATACGAGAAAAGGGGATGAACACCAACGAAGAAGACGACAGCCAAAAATGCGTGTGAGCGGGAACAAACGACCACTGGCTAATGTGTGAAAAGAGACGGGTCTTGTGGGAATTTATTATTTCTCAGTGTTGCCAACTTAGCGACTTTGTCGCTATATTTAGCGAGTTTTCAGACCCCTCTAGCAACCTTTTCTGGTATTATTGCAGGCTTTTGGAGACTGACGTGAATGAACGTAGTTTACTCTTCCCAATGAGGAGCGGGTGCTACGCACCCCCGTCCAAAAGCACTTATACAGGCTGAAAATGAAACGCACAAAGCTGCTGCTGGAAGATCCTGCCGTCAGACTAATGTTTATTATTGAAGAGTGTGGACAATGAAGGATTTAAATTTTTCCGTTCTAAACATTTTTAGGTTGTCTTTTTTATTTTTATCAATCTTTGCCTTTCCCACAACATCCCTCTTTATGGCAGCATCCATTACAACTATATGTACTAGGCTGATTATGATAATTAGCCACTTCTAGTGACTTTTAGGACAGCTAAGAGCTACTTTTCTTACGGAGGAGTTGGCAACAGTGGCTGGAGAGGAGTATCAGTCCCTGTTTATTATATCATATCATGCCCTATGGGGGCATGATGGTGACAAACCTGCTGTTCTGCTTCGACTACAAAGTGAATATCAAATCAAATCTGATTTGATTTGACATGTTCTATGTCTACTTGTTTTGTATTAGTGCTGCCAGTAAAATGTTTTTTTTTTTTATGTTGTGTCAACTGCTGCACAAAAACAGGTGAATTGTAAACATTGTAATTTCTGAATTAATTGTTCAAGTATTTATCACTAATACAGTGGAGGAGTGAAAGGAAATGTGAAAATTTGCTATGCAAGGCAATTTCAGTGTGCACCCCTAAATCTTCTGCTAGTGCTTCTAAAAATTTAAGTTAGGGGCCACTGTGCTCCTCGTATAAACAAGTTAGTCTGGAGCCCTGGAATTTCACTCCATTAAACTGAAGTAGAAAAAAATAGACTTGAGTTGGAATGAATTTGTGCAAATTTGTCTAATTTCCATGATATTTGTTAACCTTTCAGTCCTTTTACTCATTAAATTGCATGACTCCTTGTGGGCCACATTACAGAAGCCGAGAGAGGCCGTGCTTGCATGTTTTTATAACACTGTTTTCTCATGATGGGTTATTAAAAACAAGCTTTGTTTTCTCCAGATAAATTATACAAATGCAGGGTTGCGAGGGGGGTAAAGCTGTTTCTAGTCCATCACAGAACAGACACAGAAAGACAAACATTCAATCAGACTCGTACACACTACAAGTGCGATTTAAGACTCAAATCAGCCAAGCATGAATGTCTGGAATGTGAGAGGAAGTCAGGAGAGAACCCGAGCTGTAAAATTCTCTTTGTTAACTAATGCTGGGTTTACACCAAACGATTTTCACAGTTGCAGACTAATAACGGAGGTCTTTAGGAAATCTTGGAAATCTTAGGGGTCTTACCGGAGTCACAGCACGCTCCCGGCATCTCGACCCTTAGATTTAAGGTGGTCATGTCATCTTTCCTGAGTCTTGGGTCTGCGACAATGTCAAACGTGTTTGATATGATCACAAGTCGCAGTAACGTAACACAACCAACAACCAATAGATCAGTCTGAGACTAGGCTAAGACTTAAAACTCTAAACATTTGTTTTTAGATGTGAGCAGGTGTGAGCTGGTAGTTTTCTAGAGTCTTTTGCAAATCTTTTCAGTCTTCAGATGTAAGCCCAGCATAAGGCAGTGTTACACCAAAATCTGTGACCCATCAGAATCTGTGACTACAGGGGGAGACAGTGTACATTTCTCTACATGTACGTCCTATGACGAGGGAAGTCTTGAAAACACTTGTATTTAAGCCTGAGTTAATTATAATGCAGAGACAGTCAAGTCATATATTTAAATGGCTATCAGAAATGGTGACCTCTGTGATGCTATGTGAGTCACGTATTATGTTAGAAGAGTCCAGACTATAAGAGGTAATTTCTTTAACCCTGTAACTTTGGAATCTGATGTCCCATTATATTGCAGGTATAGGTACATTCTGATGGAAGTCAGAAATGGTGACTTTGGTCACCTCATTATAGAAATACATGAAGAGAAATGTACACTGTCTCCCCCTGTGGTCACAGATTCCTTCGGGTCACAGATTTTGGTGTAACAGCGGTAATAATATCAATTTTGATGGCAGTCAGAGAATCGGGCTCCAGAGAAGAGATGTCCTTGTTGAACATGACAGCGTGGTCTGCAAACAGAAAGTAAAATAATTCTTCCCATAATTTTATTGAGAGATTCACCAACTAATTTACAATCATTAGTAAATAATATATAAATGGGTATAGAAAAAAACTAATTTCTGTAACATTATTAATATGAATACTCACAAGAACCACCTGAACAATCCTGGATATTGGTTTAAAGCAAATAAATCCTGTTCACTCATGCAACAACTGCCACATTGTGCTCTCTAATTTACATGCAGCAACATGCTAGTTGCCCGCTGACAATTGGCTCCTTGTCAGCAGCTAGCTGGTTACAAACTTCCATAAAACGCACTAAACGTTGTATCCACAATAAATTATGATGACAATAAAGAACAGTGAATTTGTAGGTAAACTTAATACTTACAAGTTATTCATAAACGCGCGGTCAATTCACGCAGCACATAACTGCGCTTCGTACTTAGTAAAGTATTACCACGTGTAGCTTAGAGACAATGTTGGAGTCTTCACAGACTTCAAGCAGCAACTTTACCAGCACATTGAATTCTGCTAATATATTTGGTTTTACCTGTGTAACAAATAAAAAATGTCTTAGTTGTAAGTAACAAAACAAGTTTTATTTTTTATTAAACATTTTGTTACTATCAGCCTGTCACAAAGACATGTTCCCGTTTCTTTACTTGCAGTGGAAAAAATGCCAAAGATAAAAGCTTGTCGGGCATAAAGTATTTTTGCTGCAACTGAAAACACTAGTGGCACTAGTGGAGGACAGAAGCAGAAATGGCAGGCCTGATCTGGATCCTCAGCTGTTCACCCACACCCCTTAGCATTTTATAAGCAGTGACAGAAACAGAACAAAAGGCAGTCAAGGGCTGAAGCAGAGCTTTGAAAAGTCTTTAAAAAAAATGGTAGTCTATTCCTGAAGACTAATTTAAGAAATTACAAGCAAGCTTGTCTATGATGACTCAGACTGAGATAAAGAATAAAACGGCTCAAACCAAAACTTGACGTTCAAATTTCTTAGAATATCAAAAAGTATGCGTTTGCCTTTATGCTATACTTTAATAACATTAATGTTAGCATATGTTTCAATAAAAAAAATAAAAATAAGTGTTGCGTGAATACCACTGATTGCTTCTGTTATACGATATCAATGGATAACGTTAGTGCCCCTCCTTGCCACCAGGGGGCGCGCTGTCCCCCAGAGGAACTGTTGCAGTCTCAAAAGAAAACAGACGCTTTAGAGGTAACTCTACACAAAATCAACCCTCTGCAACTATTAAATGTTATTATTTAATCACATTTAGGTGACCAAATAGATTCTATAATTTAATAACTTCATAGCCAACAGGATCAAAGCCAAAAAGTATTTCCGGCTGGAGCTCTCTGTTGCTTTTCTCAGGACATTAGCAAGCGTGTTGCTAAGCTAACGTTATCTGCAGGAGTGTTTTTAGCTAGTGTGATGCTAGTGTTAGCTCCAGTGGCTGACCAGTAGCAGGGTCAGTCGATACGACTCAGTCGTTGGTTTAAATTGAGAATAAAAAGTGACTGAACGAATAGAAAAAGTCATAATCATAATTTAATCAAGAAGGAAAAACATTTAAATGAGATGTCCTACTGCAATTTATTTGGTCTGCATTTGAGGCTTTGTTTTAAATACATTTGACAGAAACTACAAACAACAGTAATTAACCATAAAGTGTAAAATAGGTTCAAACCCTAAACAAGAGATCAAACGTTAAAACGGTCAACGCTTTTCAAGCTATATCACTGCAATAAAATACGTTTAAATCTACCCATTTTATAGATTTTAATAAAACATACGAACTAGATGACATTCTCACTTTTTTATTTATTTATTTTTTTGAAAACCTTTTCTTAGGTGAAACTGAAGTATGAATATTTTTGTTTTAATTCATTCTGTAAAATCAGATTTTTGCTGTCAGTAAACTTAAAATGTTGTTTTTTTTTCTTCATTCCCCGTACATCGTCTGAGCAGCTGTCATTAGAGGTGGAGATACATCTTCAGTCATGGCTGGACATGGAAACTGGGACGGCACGGGTGGGATGGACCAGATAACTGTGGTGAGGATAGATGACACTCACATTGCAGAGGACCAATCAGACCTCAGGGGAAAGATTAAAGCCAGCGTCTCGGAGTACTACGATGTGGAGTGTACCATCCCTGCAGAGGAGGAGGTTGCAGGAGAGGAAGAGGAGGATAGCGTTTATGTTATTGAGTATTCAAATCCTGAAGAGGAAGGAGAGAGTTACAAGTTTACGATGTCAGTAGATCAATCAACTCAGGCTGGAAAGCCTGTTACTAAACATCCAGACGTTAGAGAGAATGCTAGACCCAAGAGGCTGGAACCAGGTGTAAACCAGAAGAGGAAAATGATGCAGGTGAGAAGGGAGGACATAGTGAGCAATAAGAGTGTGCTGGAGCTTGGAGAAAATTACAGCGATATGATGGAGACCAACTCGGCCTCAGATAAAAAGCTGGTGTGCACAATGTGCCCGCCGCCTGGCAAGTTTTTCAAGCGAGCATCGGGATTGGCTGTACATTTAAAGCATGCGCACACCTTGGCGGAGAAAAAAACTTTCTTCTGTACATCCTGCAAACAGACGGTCCGCTCGCAGGTCGAACTGGACACACACACAAAGCGGCACGCCAACAAGGATGCCGTGTTTACCTGCCACCTGTGCTTGGCTGATGTGGAAAATAAGACTGGATATAAAGGGACCAGGTGGGGCCTGAAGAAACACCTGGTGAAGGAACACCCAGGCATCATCCCTAGCTGCAGCATCTGTAATAAAAACTTCAAATCCCTCGTTTCATATCTTGCTGACCAGTTTAGGCACGTCGGCGTGTCGCCGTACTACTGCGGCAGGTGTCAGATCTATGAAATGACTCAAAGGGGTCTGAGCATTCACATAAAAAATCACGACAAGAAGACGGAGCTGAAGTTGGATGAAAACCACCCACTAACTCTTGGAGTGTCCAGCAATGCTGAAAACTCAGCTACCGACGACTCCGACTTCTGACCCTCCAGGTTTTTTTTCCAGTCCTGTTTTAAAGTTTTTTTTTAGACTAAAGCAGCTCCTCAGTGACCTCTTCATCAGGCCGCTGACAGATGTTGATGCATCTGAAAGTAACATAAGACACAAACGTTAGTTACAATTAGGAAACTTCTCTTTTGCACAATCTCACGCAGACCAGGTGGCATCAGGTTTTTACGTTTTCTAAATTACTGTCCAGGATAAATATAACACAAGGAATTCATTGCTTACTCCACAGTTTAAGAGGAACGCTTGTTTATAAGAAGAAGAGTCAAAACTGGGAATAAATTCAGCTTAAAATGACATAAAAGTAGGATTGTTGCAGTTTGATAGTGTTCATGGTAAGCTACAACTTCAATGATAACTTCACTGTTCATATTAAGTGTTATTTTTATATACCTTGGATCAGTTAGATGATACATTTCTTAGGAAGGATGTTGCAGATATCACACGGAAACACAAATAACTAAACATTCATTACAAGGCAAGTAAGTATTAAAAAAAAAAATCCAGATTTTTCTACAAGTCGATGTTATGACTTGAAGGAGGCTACATCACAGAAACGAAAGTATTGTCCGATAAACAGTAGACCGACCATAGACCTCTTCTAGCTGTGCAGGTGGTTTCAGTCACGTCACGCCATCATCTGTAGATGTCCATGAGTGTGTACTAGAGGTGCTCGTAAACCTGCAGGTCATTAACAGCTGAGAATCTTCTGGTGAAAACTTGGCCTTGGTGAGCTGCTAAAGGATCTTATTTTAACTTTGAACGTTGATGATGAGTGTTTAAATGCCTTTCTGATTATCATTTGAATTGTTTATGAAATAAAAATGCCATAGGTTAAAGGTGACACTGCAGCTGTAGTGCAATGTTTTGTATTTCATAGGGCAGTGAACCCTGTAAATAACTGACAGATGTGCTAACAGTTGGTTTTTTTTTAGCTCTTGATTAACATTTTAGTCTCTTATGTGATATTTTTGCTTAGCCAAAAGGGGATTCGAAGGGACAGGGACCAAAAAAATGACCAATATATAAATATACATGGTGAGGGTAAGCGTAAGAAATAAACAATGTGTTATTTTTTTCCTTTAATCATCACCCTTTACATTTACCTTTGGGAAACTTCTGTAGTGTTAAGATTTTTTTTGTTTTTACTTGGGAACTCAAACTGTTTTTTAACTTAAAATTAAAATAAATTTTAATAAAAGAACTTCTCAGCAAACTTTACTATAGAAAAGAAGTGATGAAGGTGCTATACTAGTTTGGTTCACAAGCTCAAAACATGGCAGAAAGCATGCATTTATACTGGACATTTATTGTTTTTTTATGAATTACAGATTTTGCAATGAAACATTTGTTGTGTTTTTTTTATTTGCTTTACTTGAATTTGTCTGTTTCATCCATTAAATGGAAACTCCACCATTTTTAATTTCACTTATTCTGTCAGGTAATATCAGGTGAATTAGGCTGCAGTTATATTGTCTATATTATATCAATTTTAACATTAATATATTTTTATTGCTCCTAAGTAAGTGACTTAAGTTTGATTTTAGTTTTGAAATGTATTTAAGCTGAAGTTGGAGGAAAAAACTTTATTGACACCACTGTGAACTGCAGATTTCCTTTATTCAATGTCACAGTAATAACTGGCTTTTTTTAATATTACAGAATATTCGAAATTTGGATGCAACTCCTGTATAATAAATAAATATAAGTCCTAAAGACTTTAGCAGCACAGTGCAGGAAATTTCTGTTCATGTTTTGTTGCACATTAGAGTTGAGCTTTTTATTGACGCCCTCAGCAGAACATTTGTAGGACGACAGGAGGTGGTGGGTTTTCAGAGATCTGTTTAAGACTTTCATCTCCAAATACCAACTCACTGTGTTACTACATCAGTCCCACTGCAGCAGAGTGAACCATAAACTTGACACTATTACATTTTGTAGACTGTGTTCTTTTTAAACGTCTGTAAATAAAGTTATTTTGACAAAGTCATTTCGTGTTGAAGAGCTGAAGACTGCCTCATCAGAGTAGAAGAAGTCAGAAAAGCTGGATACATGAAGGGAAGCTTGGATTTGTCTGTAGCTGGTCAGATCCACCATCACTAGTTTAATAGTCTGGATCTGGAGTCCCAGGGGATCTTAGCTCTGTCATTTTGTTCCACATTTCTCTAAAGGTGACTTCCAACTCCAGCGTTCCTGTAACCTTGTCCTCTTGTGTGGCCATGACTGGTGCCTCTGTGCTGTCTTTCTATAGGTCTTGATATCAGCCGCTTCTTGAATGGGCCAGTGGAACCATACTGGTTCTTCTTTCTCTTCTACCACTCTGTACAATCTCAGTGTGACGAAATCCTCCATGTTCGTGAGGCGCTTCCTTGTCTTCATCAGTGGCTCTGTCTTCTTTAGGTTTTTATACCAGCGGAATATCTAAGAACTGGCATGGCATGTGTCTTGCCATTCAGCTGACCCTTCAGGTGCTACCAAACTCTTTGTTGTTGCCGACTCTTACAGCCGTGTTGCCATTTTCCTGTGAAACTAGTCACAAGAGTCATACTCTTAGTAAATGCTAGCAGAGAGCCTGAAGAGTCCAGACATTGTCCTCGTCAAGAACCAACAAGGGTTGATGACCAAAGCTGTTTGTTACAAAAACTTTATAAATGGGAATATTATCAGCTGGAGATTTTCATTTGTTTCCCTGTCACTTTTACTGGAATATGCCTCCCCTTTGCTTCTTTATTTGTTTATAAATTTTGATTTCATGGTTAAAAAAAAAAAAAAAAGGTCACAAATTATCAAACACAAGAGGCGTTAGAAGTGGAAAGCCACACTTCTGCTTTATGTGTTAAAAAGCAAAAACACCTTCTCAGCTGATTATTGTTTTTTATTGTTTTCAATAGAAAGACCAACTCTCACTGCAGGTATAAAACAGAGAGCTGGCGTAGCAGCAGGGCTGAACATGTCTGACAGGATCGGATAAAAGAGGAGTGAAATGAAGAGAAGATCCTTATAATTACAGAAATAAAAATCATCCCATTACACTTTATTATCCCAGAGCTGTACACGCACAGAGGCAGAAATCAACACTTAATATATTCAATATATTTATATAAAAGAAAATTTATATTTATCCCTTTAAGTCGGGACATACAGATGACCACAGAGAGGAAGAAGTTTTCAATCGTTCACTCGTCCACACGTTGCCGAATCTCCACCAGTTAAAGAAAATTTCAGCCATGCTTCCAAACTTGCTCACCTTCTCAGTCTGAGTTACATTTTTTGACTCGCTGGCTTAAAACTAGATTTAAAGTAAAGACTGCAAAGCAAGTAAAATAAAGAAAGAAAAGTGGTAATAAAAACAATTTTTGACAAGTGTGAAAATGACGTTTAAGTGACTTTTTTAAGAGACTTGATCAGGTTCAAGATCAAAACAATGACTCAAGTCAAAGGTTTTCACCTCAACAGGTTTATTTTTAATCTACTAATTTAGATTTATTCTCAATTATTTGACTTTTATTCTACATTTTATCATCAACCTCTTAAAGTTAATAGTTTAAGCAAAATTTAAAATCCAATTAAAACAAGACTGTCATCATTGTGATCTCATGTACACATTTATCTCAAAAGATTTCACATTTAATCTAAAAGGTTTTACTTTCACGACTGAAGTTTCTTTTTTTTTCTTTTTCACTGGTGAAAACTGACCTCCACGGTCTCCAGGTTGCTGTCTGATAACGTTTTATTTATTTTTTGAGTGGCAGAGCTACACACAGGTACAGATTTATATCATTTTACAACATCCACTGAACCTTAAAGGTCCTGAATACTGAAACTGTGGCGCCTCTGAGGGATCAGGATCCACACATGAAGCTTTGGAAGGATTTACCAGGACGCAGCGCTCCCTGGCAGCCATGTTAGAGGTCATACTGAACACATAAACAGATCTGATTAAATATACCGAGGCTTTTGTGATTAGGCATCCACCTTTCTTCTGGCTACAGAGATCCTAAGACCTGGAGTTCTAAGGTCCAGCAGTCCCATCAAAAACAATCTTCAGCTTGAAGTCTTATAAAATAAAATCTTTGTCTGCAAGGATGGCAACGGTTTTCTGCTGTTCTTGCATAAGAAGTTATTGATGAACTTTCTATTGATTCTATTGTGCATGGTGCCACCAAATGTGCAAAAAGGTTGCAGTATTGTGCTACTCATTAAAAAAAAACTCCATCCTAGTTTTATTCCTAGCAAAGAAGGCAAACCAAGAATAAATCTTGCAGTAGAGTGGCTTCTTTTCTGTAATTTGTTGAACTAATCCTTTCTTTTTTCTTGACAAATGGACCTCCGTAATGGTGCCAAACAGGATTTGCAGGCAGATGTGAAGCCTGAACACAGCTGGAATGTTTTTCTGCTGAATCTTCAAAGGGTTTGCTTACAGACACAACACAAACTGCACGTGGACCACACATCAGCTCACAGGGTAGAAACACAGTCAGGACAGAAGAGTTTGATTCCAAAACATGAAGGTTGTTTTTTATTTTGAAAGGAAATGTTAAAGTTAAGACTGTAAATGACAAAAATAAACCATAAAGTCAAAACAGATCCATCATGTTTTGGAATTAAACAAATTTTTATTTAATCCACACAGCTGGTCTAATCAACGCTCCCGTTTCCTGCCCGCTTGACGTTTGTGTGCTTTTAACGTCCACCTCCCTCCTTCTGCGCTTATAAAAATGCATCATCGTGATACGTAGAAACCTGAGTTGCTCATGTTTATATTTACAGTTCTGCTGCACAGACGGAGACCATCAGTGGGCTCATACAGACGGTAGCAGGCTGATCCGGGTTCAGATGATGCTTAGAAGCAGGAAACTCGTACACGCTTTTTATTTTAATCTCATATTCTAAACATCAAGTTTGTTCTGTGTAGGAAGGAAAAAATAGAAATAGTTTAAATCAGTGGTGCTCAGCCATTTTTATGGAAAGTTTCCTCTTTTCTGCCTGTTTTGTTCAGCAGGTAAAAAACTAACAAAGAAAAAAACTAATGAAGACTTAATAATTCCACTGATTTATTTAATGTATTTAAAAGTAACAAAAAAAACCCAAAAACTGTTAAACAAATTTCCCTTAAAAAAAAAAAGATAAGATTCCTTGGTATCTTCTGTTGACATTAAAGCAAATATTAAACAACTTTAAATGATTTAGTTGACAAAACCTCAATAATAATAAAAAAAAAACCTAAATGACATGTAAATTTACTTAAAAAAATTTAAACTTCATAAAAGCTTAGTGGTTGAAGACATTAAAAAACTATTCATGCACTAGAAAGTTGCTTCTTTTAAGAGCAATTTACCTAAATAATTTAAACATCTTAATTCTAACATTGTTTGTAAATATCAACTAGGTTTTCATGGTAAAGTTTATGATCCACAAGACAAGCAATCTGACCGACTGCTTCCGTTTCTTCTGCCGTCTTTGATTGTTAGTTCCTAAATTAAAATATGTTTCTGTTATCAGATTTAACGGTTTCTAAACTCGAGGAGGAAGAAGAAGGGAGCACCACTGATTTAGATTCTCCTGCTTTTGCAAAAATAAAAAATCGGTTTCAGTTCTTTACTCGTCAGATAAAATAACTATAAATGTTGGAAAAAGAGCAGACTTTCTAGATAAAGATTAAAGTTATCACAGTGTCAGTACTTTTACGGGCAAACCTCTTGTGGCCACCAGAGGGCAGCAAAAGCTTTCTGAACAAATAAAGAAACAGAATCAGCTTCATTGTAAATTCCAGACCTAGCATATTTCCCTTTTCTCCCTACATTTTTGTACAGCTGATTATTATATGACTTAGATATTGAAACCCCAGTTGAGACAGACACTCCCAGGGCCAACGCAGCACTTGTATCTTTGTTCTTTAGTTTAGTTTTTTTTTTTTTTTTTTTGCTCTTGAATGATAAAATATTGGAAGCTTGAAGTCTCTTTTGCCTCCAAAAACTAATCCTTAAAACAAAATCTGGCTCCTGAGAGACTCGTCTTTACCTTTGGAAGGCAAACAGCAACAGCGCGATTCCCGCTTTTCTTTTCTTTTTCTGCAGACGCCGTCATCTCAGAGGCTACATGAGGTTTAAATGCAGGATCTACAGCTACGCTAAACTTTGACAACAATGTGACAATGAGCCTAGCTCTTTAAATGCATACTTTAGATTACCTTGTTCCTATGATTTCCCTCATCTGGAGTTTAATAAATACAGTCCTTTCATTTTATGCTGACATACACTCGGCCTCTGGGTCTAAGAGGCAGCGCTGATTGTCCGAAGCAAAAACACCGCAGGACTACGGTGGAAAGAGTTGACAGGTTTTCCTTACAGCTCCATCCAGCTGTCAATCGATGAGCTAAAGTGAAGACTCTACAGTGAGACAGCAGAGGAGGTCCAATCAAAAGAGCCGGTTAAGGTGCAGGACAGGGCGGGGAGAGGGGTGATGAGAGGTGTTCTCCTGTTGTGCTCCTATGTGGCATTAGTGGCTCCCAGGTCCATCAGTAGTCTGTCCCGCCGGACTGGACCGGACCAGAGAGGGGAGGGGAGAGGAATAGAGGGGTCCGGCGGTGGTCAGATCGAGGTCAGAGTTGCGAAGAGGTGGAGGATGTGGAGAAGGTCACAGAGCAGTGGAAGTGATCTTCTTCATCCCCCTCCGCTGGGCCAGAGTGGAGCAGCCCACCGGCTCTAGGACTGGTGGGACGTTTCTGCTGAGAGCTAAGTAGGTGGCCGCCATCGCACCCTGGAGAAAATGTGGTGAAACCGTTTGTCAGAGTTTGTGACATCTGATCAGGGACTACAGAAGTTACTTTTATAGCAACAGTATTAAATGCACAATGAGTATGAATTACTGACATCTAGTGGTGAAGATGGGGATGGCAATAACTTCAAATACAAAGCACAGTCGTGAATGAAAAAAGAGATATGAATGGCTCCTTCTATGATTATAATATCACAACAGTAATTTTAGTAAAGTGATTAGATGCTAACAGAAACACTGTTTGCAATAAAGTGCTTAAGTAGTAATATTGCACCAACATAACTTAATGAAACGGGTCTTATCTCCACAATAAGAACCAAGAACTGTTACCACTTCACACCACGAGATGACATACACGTGTGTCTACAAATTGGAAATTCAAATTTCCTCTGAAAAAGCACCTATGGGTTAAATTTTTTCCTGTCACTGACCTTTGATTCTGATACACACTGCACCTTTAAATGTGGGGCTAAAACCAGCAAAGTAACGTTGAATAAGTCAGAACATTAATATATTTTCCATCATGTTAAATCAACTAATGTATTTAATAGTCCTCACTTTCACTGATAATGATGGGAATACCTTTTATGAGATATTTCTGAAAAAAACACCTCAGATGTCTAAAATTTACATATGTCTAAATTTATCTGATTTCCGTTACTGGTTTTCTGGTGGAGCTGATTAATCACCATTTCCTTATGGTGCACAAAGTGTCAGAGACAGTACTTCAGCCATGATGTCAGGAAGGAAATAAGATTACAGCGCTTGTATTGGCATGAAAATATGTTTAAATTTGTTTTAACTCGGATTTATAGTAATTTTTCTGACAGCTCATTGTACATAAAACTACACTGAAAGACTGACTGGATGATGGTGGGCTGATCTCTTTACAATTGGGCTGTGAGGTGTTAGATTTGCATCAATCAAGTGGCACAGTGGGAACAAATCCATAAAAAAATATATACACTGCTCAAAAAAAAAAGGGAACACTGAGGAAGCAACACTGATTGAATAAATTCCACCTGCTGTTGTGCAAATGAAATAGACAACAGGTGGAAATTATAGGCAGTTAGCAAGACACCCCCAATAAAGGAGTGGTTCTGCAGGTGGTGACCACAGACCACTTCTCAGTTCCTGCTTTCTGGC
>JBAMHW010000020.1:2186946-2210967 GCA_037177495.1 Rhadinocentrus ornatus | reverse complement strand
GAACATGCAAACTCCACACAGAAAGGCCACCAACCCCCACATTTGAACCTCCCCCAGCCGAGGCTCGAACCAGCGACTTTCTTGCTGTGAGGCTGCGGTGCTAACCACCACACCACCGTGCAGCTTCAAGATCAGATTCAGCATGCTGTTCTTTTACTGCATGTTACAATATATTACAGAAATAAGCTGAATTTATTTTAAGTATCTGAGTTTTTTATGTTCTGTTTAAACCTTTAGGAAGGAGGGAAAATGGAACAAATGTCAAAACAATGTAGCAACATGATTCCGGGTTTGGGATCATTCAAAAGTTCAGCTAAAAGGAAAAAAAGGGAATGTCGAATACAACAAACAGGTCAGTGTGAGACGACTGAACTAAAATATCTCACAGTGATGGTTTTTAGCTGCGTGAGGAAGACATAAATCCATTAGTATCCATCACTTAGTGCTCACCCAGTTAAAGCATAAGCAAGTAGCACTTTGAAACATCTACTTCCAAATTATACTTGAAAGGGTTTGAAAACAAACAGACCTTGAATCTGTACATCATAATAGGACGAATCTGGCAAATCTGTACATCTTTACACACAAATTAGGATAAAAAACAAACTACTATACATAGAGCAGAATGTAAGAAACTGTGTGTGCTGAGCTTAACAAATATATTCACAGTAGATATAACAATACAAAACAAAGATCCAACTGGGCTTTCAGCACCTTTCACTTAAAATCTTTAATGAGAAGAAAAAGAAAATATCTGGACTGACAATGACATGAATATTTAAAACCTTCATGGAGCTCTTTTTAATGTTTTGTTGCGGCTTTTAAAGAACTGCGGAAACCCTGATTGCATAAAGACTGGAGCAGAAGTAATGTTGCCATTGATTGTACCTTGACTGCGTACTCCATGCCAGTTCCTTTGTGTATGCAGCGCTTACAGATGGAGTAGGAGCCGACGCCGATGTCCTCTTTTATTTCATAGGCATCAGAAAACTGGGAGGTACTCCGGTGAAGCTGCCGCACGTAAACACAAATCACTTTCAATACCCAACACTCCAGGGTATGAACACGTGAAAAGGCAGATGTGAAATGAAACATCAGAAATTACTTTTTGGTCATGTCGAATTATTGTCCTAACATGAAAAAACAAGTGCTTTCAGATAAAATATGACTAATTCCATCAAATTTATAATTGGTGACAAGTTTAGTTGCATAAGTGTTGAACCTGTTCTCAGAGATCTCTTATTTCAATCCAGAGACATCTGGTTTAGTTAATAAACTGTCTTTTCAAGCTTTTGCATAAATCTGATGGAGCCAAAAGGTTAGAAAACAACTTAATGAGGACTTGATTATATTAGAAAGGAAAAGTAATTTTAAGCCAGATTAAATGACCAATGTGCTACACTGCATTAAAAATCCTAAATAATCCAAGATTTATTTGCTAATGATCATGTTACATGTTATGTGTAAGAGTTTTTATTATCTCTCTATTACATGAAGGAAAAAGGAGCCATCGGCCAGGGAGGGTGATTTTCAGATTTTCCTAGTCTAAGTCTAATTCATCACTGGGTTCATCAAACCTAAACATGAGCAAGAATTGTGGCAGCTAATAATGGAGGAGTGAAGTTCCTCTGATCGTTTCCAGGTGTATTTCAGAATAAAACTGATCCAGTTTAATGGCATGTCGGCAATACTGGAATCAGACATTAAAATCAAGACCAAGAGAATCTGTTTGTCAAATGTTTTGATCAACGACGTGTGTGTGTATGGTGGCTCTGAATGTACAAATGGCTCAAAGAACCTTTACTTGATGCAGAAAATATGTTTAACTAGCTAACATTTCTGAACATGCAACAGTGTTTATGTGCAAATAACCTTACATATTCTGGGACCTTTATTGTGAATGTTGAAATCTGTCCACTGAGATTTAACCCATATAATTGGCGTATATCTGCCTCTGAGATACAGTGAGCTTGCACGCACCTGTACAATAGTACTAGGAAGTGGTTGTGTTTCTTCCTCTGTTATGGCCACAAAACTAAATCCTCTGAAGAGCTGATGGGCGTTGGCACTCGGTGGGACCCCTGGTGAGTCTGAAGAATGCACAAAAATAGCCGTTAATCCTCACCACTCGCTGAAATCAGATTTTCCTGAGAATGTAGTTCAGCTCTCAGCAGAGGTTTAGGTGCAGGAGGAGTGACGGTGGTACCTCTGGGTGTCTTAGCTGTGAACTCTGGATCAAAATAGAACGTATCGTCAGGTCGTCCTGCAGCTGGTTTAAAAGGAGGGTGGATCTCTCTGCGGTAGAGTTTCTAAAGGAGAAAAAATAAAAAGTAATAAAAGCAGGGTTAGGGTATTTTATTTCTGTGCTTGTTTCTGTACAAAGTTAAACAAAATGGCTGTTTAAATCCCGAAGCTCACAATGTTAATTAAATAAAGAACCTTACATTCCAGTCAATGGTGTTGAAGAACAAATGCCTCTTGATCTCCTCTACGCCGTCTGGTCCGGCTCCTGTAAACAAAATAATATTTTGAAATTTTCCTCTGGGATAAGTCAAGTATTTTTTAAATTAATTAAATATTAATATTAATTTTTATTACCCTCATTAGACTTATGAGGGCAATATAAACTGAAATAAATAACATCAGAGCCTCAACAAGACAAGTCAGATACCTAGATACTCTGATGTTATTGTACAAATTACCAAACACATTTCCTTGATCCTTGTTCCGACAAACCAGTGAAGATGGTTTAACTTGTTCTGCACTGAAGGTTGGGGCCTCTTGCATTGTTTCATAGTTTCAGAACTTATAATAAACAACTATGTACATAAATATGTATATACTGTATGTAAGTTAGATTTTTTTCGTGGCTAAGTACATTTAAAACATAAAACCAAACATTTTTAAGCTTTAAATCTAAATATATAGCACAGATGCATTAACAAAAGTAAGCTAATATCGATACAACTTAACAAAATATTAATTAAATCTTATTTTTGATCAAATTGTGCAATGCCTTGACATAGAATATAAGAAAATCTGTTAATAAAGAGGACAAAGAAAACCAGGTTCATTGTGCTCCTGGTGCTTCAATACTACAAGATGAGAAACATCAAGTTGCCGTGGTTACTGGTCTCCTCAGCAGGGAGGGCTTTAGAGGCCGAAGCACAGCAGAGAGGGAGAAGTGTGTAAGTTAAACTTTGAAGGTCTCAAGTTTTCCACGTTATGCTTTGCAGTATAAACTGTTTGGTGGATCTTTTGAGGACAAAGCTGTGTGTTGATAAAATCAACAGAACTTCGCTTTCGATCAAATATTTTCACATACCCATACTATCATCTATTCTCAGGATAGAAGTGAAAAATGTTTTACGGTTTCAATAAGGTACTGACGTAGTGCAGGGTTGACCAGCTCGGGTCATCTTTAGATGTTTCGACTTACATCTGAGAGTAATGAGGTGGTTAGGTAGTAGTGTTAAGGGTCTATTCCTAGGACCCAGCTGGAAGGTGTTAATATTCGCCCCATTGTAAAATGTCCCTTGTGGGATTCAACTCTCGCATGGGAGATAATTGCCCTGCCAACTGAACTATTCAGCCGTTGTTGACAACAAGCTATCCATTTCATTTGAATCAGGTGTGATGGAGCAGGAAACATCTAAAACCTGCAGGGCAGCAGCTTTCAAGGACCAGAGTTAATTCCTGATATAGCATCACATCTTTTGTTGTCGGACAGTGTGGAACATGTGGGTAGACATCTATGTAACACAAAGCTAATGACATTAAGAACAGAAATTATGTGTCAGAAAAAGCCATAATTTTCCCATTTATTTGCCATCATGTTACTGGATTATTTGTCAATCTTGTCAAGAAGACCAGATTTTTACAGCTCAAACATTGGATTTCATGCTTCTGTTGTTACCCTTTATCTCACTAATGTAATGAACAGGCTTTGGACAATAATCCTTGCATGTAAATCTCCAGGTATTGAGTCGTTATGTTGCTTGCAGCCCATTTTACATCCCTAGCAAGTTTCATGCATGATTGTTTTACCGAGTCTGTTGGCAGGGTTGCGTTTGAAAAGGTTTCTGAGGAGACTCTGAGCTTCTGAACTGAGAAACTGTGGCATTCCCAACTTAGCTCTGCACAAAAAGAACAGAAAAACAGGATGAGAAATAGAGCTAAAAGGCACCAGGCATGATAAATTAAAGAGAAAAACATATTGAATATCCATATTATATATCTAAACTAAAGCATCTGAAAGACTAGACACTATGTCCATGTCAGAGGAAGCAAAGTCAGCCTTCTGGAGAGTCTACTCAGCATTTTCCTGCGGACGGATGCTGAGAGTGAAATAGAAACGTAGGAAGCAGGAGGGGTTAACATTTCCTCTCAGCTTTGTTTGTAATTTCTTCTCTCAACATAATCACATTCTCTATTTCGTTTCCACCTTCCTCTTATCTTGCTTTTATATTCTCTATAAGCAACTCTCTTCTACTCTATCCATCCAGTCATCATCATCATCTTCCTCTTGGTCCCGAGTGTCTCCATTAATATAAATCCCTGATTCTCTCCTGGGCTGCCTCAGCGTCTCGTACTTTCTCTCTCCATCTCTTCTCAGATGTAATGTGTGCTATAATAAAAGCTGTTATGAGGAGATTGGATGTGAGTGTGCAGGCAGTATAAAGTGTCTCACTTGAGGATCATGGTCATCGTCTCTTTCCGGTCTTTGCCTTGAAAGGGCAGCGTTCCCGTCAGCATCTCAAACTGAGAAAGAGAACAGAAATGCATCATGGTCAGAGCTTCATGTTTGATCCAATGAGTTTTCTGCAGAGACACGCTTTGTGCTGCATAGTGCTGCAGACAATCTTCTTTGATGTATACGTGTTTGCATCAGCACAGATATTTTCTTGTAGTAATGACTATTCATTAAAAACTAAAAGGATTTATGGTTACTAGTTATCTGAGGTGCTATATTAATAAACGTGGACTGCCTTTTAAAAACTGTAGCAACCTGAAAATTTCAGATAAACACTGGTCTGATGTCTTTTGTAATTCCATCATGATTTATGTAAGAAGCTCTGGTAGAAGCAGATATGTGGGAGCTGGTCAACCTCGTCTTTGCCCAGTAAAAGAAGATGCTGTCTGTTCTAAAACAACCCATTTCTGGCTTGACCCAGTTAAGGACACTTAACTAGGTCAATCAGTGATCGATTTCTTCACATCACAGGTCAATTTGTTTTGCTTCATGAAAAAAGGCTGATTTCTATTTTTATCCCAAGATAACAAACTAATGAGCTTGTAATTTCAAGATGACACCATTAAATTAAATGCATTCATTTTTCCCAGCTTCTGCAAGTGTTAGCTCAGACTGAGTCTGAATGGTTACAACATCACAAAATCCAGAAACACTCAATCACAAACTGGCCAATCACAAGGGAGTATTTCCACATAACCGTGCTGCAAGCAGGGGCGCACGTTACGGTTTGGAAGAGGTGAGCATTGAGCCTCCGCAATGACGCCAAAACCGACCTTACGCAGACGCAAAGCGAGTATAAATCCAGCTTAAACTGTGAACAAAGCTTCACTGTGATCTAATTACTGAAGTGGAAGAACTTGTCTCTGAACACAAACAGCTGGAGGCGGCAGGTCAGCTTCCAGCGATGGAGCATCATCTCCTCACCATCAGCACGCCGTACGACCACCAGTCGGCGCTGTGCGTGTGCCCTCGCCTGTTCACCACCTCAGGAGCCATGTACTCCACCGTCCCACAGAAGGAGTAGGCCTTGTTCTCGTGGTCTATTGCCTCCTTGCTGAGGCCAAAGTCTGAACTCAGAGACATGAAACACATTATTTGAGTTTAGGACACGAACCAGCAGGAGAGCTGAACGTGGAAACACACACCACTGACAAAGCAGTGGAAACGAGCAGCAGGAGTACACAAAGGTGTAATATTACGCACCGGTCAGCTTGATGTGTCCATCTTCATCGAGCAGGATGCTGAAACAACAGGAAGGCTTTTTTTAATCCAGGAGTGACTTCATTTCACTGTGTGTGTGTTTACACATGCATCACTCATTCTGTGGGTCATAAAGCTTTTCATACTGTTACAGTGACATGGGAAAAATATCTTCAGGGACAAACTGCAAATGTAAATCTTAAATGTTTTGCATGAAGCCTTGTTTTAATTTAATTAAATATAAAACTTGCTTAGGTCTATTGCAGCACATACTAAATCTGCACTTTCCACATCTGATGCAAGAACTTAAGGAAATAACCAAAATTTGAACAAAACTGCATGAAATGAGGCAAAAACCTTTAGCTCCCTGCAGCTTTCTAAAAGAATATCAATCAATGAGCCTCCTGGAAGGACCATTTTTCTAACTGCCTTAGGGAGCTCCATCCTTCTTCTCTGAACTTACGACCTACATATTCATATAGCTGTGCTGCACGTTTAACACGTGAAGTTGTGGATTACTTAGCTGGAGAGATCAAAACAGAAAAGATTGCACATTTTATTTTGTGAGAAAGTAATGGCTAAATAAAAAATGTGTAGTTTGCATCAACTCCTGTACCGGCTGTGGCTTGTTCCTCTGCAAACTGACATTAATACATATTTCCCAGATCTCCAGAAAAACTACCATGTATGTAGAAACTATTTAGAAAAGGATGATTATACTGCACAAAAACACAAAAAAAAATCATGTAACCTGCAGCTAGACCAAGAGTAAGGTCATCTGTAATGTTTCTTTATGAAGTTTACACATGTTAGCCTTCCTTAGTCAATTAATACGCTGACATGGACAAATATTTTATCACATTGTTTAGAAGTCCTCCATGCAAACGCATCTTTTCTTTACTATTAGCTGTCAGCTGTAACTACACTGACAATAAATAAGTGGAACAAGGGGAAAAGCAACAGTCTGTATTTGTGTGAACGTGTGTGCATGTGCATACTTCTCAGGCTTGAGGTCTCTATAAATGATGCCGAGGCCGTGAAGGTGATCGAGGGCCAGAGCGAGCTCTGCCAGGTAGAACTTCACATCTTCCTCTGTAAACATCACCTGTAACAAAGAACAGCTATAAAAAACAAAAAGGCTATAAACAACATTTAGCAAGTTGTACACACATTCAGTGTGTGTGGGTTGTGGTTTGAGTAACAAGACCAGAAAAGCACCATTTAAATGTGGTCTATTTACCACTAAATCTGCAGAAGAGCAGGTGGTTTTACATGAATGGCATCTAACTCAAACACTTCAAAGTCAGCTTTTCTTTTGTGGGAGATCACTTGTTTTTCTTGGCAAAAAGACAAATAAAGGAAACAGCAAACATAAACCAACAGACGTGACAACGTAATTAATGATAGGAGGTGTTCAAGAACAAGAAGATTGTACCGTTTTTATGGATTATTAATTCTTTCCTCTTATTAGAAAGTGTTTATATCACTTCATCACATCCCTTTTACTTCTCATTAAAAGCTTCTTAAACTTTACGACCTTTTTTATTGGCTGAAAAGACAACATTACAACAGGAAATATGTTTTTATTTTTCATTGCTGTGGGTAGTTTTTATTTGGTGGATCTGCATGTGGCCAGCAGACGTAAATAACTCAAATTAAGTCGGTGCAATCTGTCAGAAGATTTGTGAAATGTTGTAAAAGTATTTGTGGACGAAAATGTGTCATTTTATGTTTTCTAAGTATGTAAAACATTGTTGTGTTATGGATTTCAGGATTAAATAAAAATAAAATTATATTTCAGTCCGCCTGTCGGTACAGATTTTTTAGACTAAATAAACTGATTTAAATGACACACCAGTCGAACTGCTCTTTAAAGAAGCTTTAATGTCTAGTCTCAGCTTCTAAGCTTATTTATTTAGTCATAAGAAGATGATTTTCTACATTATTATTTACTTTAAACTGGATTTAAGCTAAATGTTCTTATGTTTGTTCTCTCTGTAGTTTGTTTACGTTTTTCTTGTCGCTTATCTGGTACATTTAAGTTCATATTGTGACAACTGGCTCATGCATGTTTTGTACAGGAAAGCGGGTAAACAAGCAGCACAAACCTGTCAGTATTTATTTAAAATTGGTCTATTTATTTAAAAGGGGTAGCAAATTTGATTTCTTAATTTCTTTTTCAACCTCACTTCCAAAAGAGTTGGGATGCTGTGGAAAAGATGAAGAAGAAGGGACGCTACACAATGCTAAACATCACCCTGTTACATCACAGATGAGTTGCTGCCATCAAATTATTATGTATATATATATATTATGTTTATAAAAGACATGATAATGTGATGTGAGCTCAGCTGTAAAAATAAAAACATTACTGTTTCAGATTGGGGGTTTTGCACAATTTTTGCATTTCCTTTTAACACTCCTTAACAACAAACCCCTAAAAAAAACAATTAGATTACTACAATACATCACTTAATACATCAGGGACCGCTTGACCCAGTATGAACCTACCAGAGCCCTCAGGTCATCTGGATCCAGTCTCTTATCAGTTCCCAGAGTCAGAACCAGACATGAAGAAGCTGCTTTCAGCTTCTATGCTCCACATGTCTAGAACAAACTCCCAGAAAGCCTCAGATCGGCTGAAACACTCAGTTTATTTAAATCCAGGTTAAAGACCTGTTTTCTGCTGCATTTCACTAGTTTTTATTTTGAGTCCAGATCTGCATCTGATTCTTTTAAGCTGAACATGATCATGTTTTAACACTGTTTTTCCCCACAGTGGAACTTTATGTGTTGCATTTTATCTATTTTATTTTAGCTTTTTCTTTCTGTTTTAATTTAATCTATTTTTTATTTCTTTTGATGTTTTTTATTGCTTGTTACTGCTTCCTGCATCCCGCTGTAATGCTTTTAATGTTTTATGTAAAGCACATTGAAATTGTCTGGTATATAAAAGATGTTATAGAAATAAATTTTGCCCTGATATCAATACATTTTAAGGATTATTCTACTTAATATTAATGCCTTTTGATGGTGAAATTACAAGCATATCTGAAATACAGTGATATTTCACAAATAACTGATAAACGTCTTGTTGTTTACTTTATGAAGCTGATTATTAGGGCGCAGCTGTGAAACTCTACAACACAGATTATGCTTCACTTCTCTGATCGTCTTCCTGTGAGCCGAGATGATACAAAACCAGTAACACTATGGTACCTGCTAGATTGGATCAGCGACTGAGACGAAGTCAGAGCTGTGATTGGCTGATGGGGTTAAAGTAGCTTAAACTTGTAACAGTTGATACAATCTAGCAGCAACTGTTTCCCATTACAGGAAAATAAACTCCTGATTCCTCGTTTTTACTTCTTGTATGTGCTTTATTCTCTTTCTGGTGGTGTTTTGTAATCTAACCTGATCTCTTAGAGTGTAGACTAATGTCAGTGCTTAACTGCAGTTACCTCCTTAGAGAGACGAGTGAAGAGATCTCCCCCCCTGAGAAAATCCAGGATCAGGTAGAGCTTTCCTTCCGTCTGAAACGCTGCAGGAAGAAAGTGAACCGAGATGAGAACTAAAAAAGGGGACATTCTGATTGGATGTTGGCTTGTCGCAGTGGTCTCGTATTGGCTGCCCCACCGTAGTGCAGCTTGACGATGAAGGGATGGTTAACCTCCACCAGGATGTCTCTCTCCATCTTTGTCCTGACCCGGTCACGCACTAGAGACACACACAGAATGGAAAACACATTAATCACCAGTTAAATCCTTATTTTGTTTTTATTTTGGCTGCAGGGACACCCAGATAACAGCTGATGAGTAAGTGATTCAGTGGGGAAGAAAGTAAAAAAGACAGAAAAGTTAAAGGGGAAATTAATCAAGAAAAATAAAAAAAATAATCAGGTTGTATTCCTTTCTGCCAGCAGATGGTGTATGGCTTAAGTTCAATGTCATTTCAAGAATTTATTCCCCCTCTTTTCTCTCCACACCTCTTTAGCCCTCAGTAGCTTCCCATGAGAAGGTGTGAAATTCTCTTTTGGGTAACTGAGATAGTCAATCCACTTGTGAAAGAACTTCAGAAGATTTCATCCACAAGAAAACTCTCTTTTAGAGCAAAAGCCTCTCTAATCGTTCTCTATAAAAAAGAAAAACATGACACACTGATGCACAGATCCATGAAAACGAAAGATAAACACAGACTAAATTGTGGGACATCTGCACATGACTTATGGTGAAAATGTGCAGAGAAAGTATCAATAAACCAATCTATTGCTTTGTCTGCAAAAATGCAACTCAAGTACTTAAACTACTAGTACCTTAAAATGTAAATTATAAAAATGCTTGATTGAACATTTCCAGCACATTTTATCCAGAACAACTTATAGGAAGTTCCTTTTGCAAACACACACTTTTGCACATCAACTTGAAACTAAAATTTAAGGTTGCAGAGCTGAAGAGAGTCATCAGGAAGCTCTTATAGTTTTTACTTCCACGGGGAAAGCTGCAGCTTCCTTGTTTAACATCAGCCACAGCTGGGCCCTGTCTGATGACCCACATGTGGATTTTGATAAAACACCGTGTATGAATATATCAAGCGGTAGACTGGAAGATTTTATTCCTAAACATGGACATCCCAGATTATTGGCCCTCGTTTTGGCATTGCTTGAGGGTTTTAATTTGGGTAAACGACATAATTTGAATAAAGAAGTTTGGAGAAGTTGTTTTAGGTTGTATTTCAAGGTAATTTCTACTCCTACTTAAACAGAAATTTGACTCTGACAGTGTTTGCTTAATCTGTTTACCCATACCCCTTAGAAGCTAAGACTCAGCACCTAAAACAGAAGTACAATTTGTTCTTTAATCTTCCTCCACCAGCTCCTGCGTAATCTTTTTGTCCCTTTTAAACTGGACACACTGCAGACAGACTACTTTAGTCTCCACACAGTGAAGATATCATATCATTTTTATTTTTGTTTCTAAGCACAAGCTACTGTATCACACTGATTTTTAGTGTCTTTATAAGCAGGCACAGAGGGACAGCTACCTGTTCTGGCCTCAGAATAGCCACAGTGAAAATAGTTCAGTCAAAATATCCCTTTAGTGGTCAAATTCTTAAAAACCCACTAGATCGTTGCCGCCCCCGAGTGCCATTGCTTATATTGTCAACAATATCTCAGTAGTGTGGAACTCTGTGGGGAAAATTGTGATAGATAGTTTACCCTTTAGGTGATCAATTAAAGTTTTCCCAGGAAGTTATATCCCATCCAGAAGGTTTACAATCCAGCCACAGAATGTAGAGTTTATTCTGAGACTATATATAGTGAAGTCACAATGAGTAATTCAAGATTACATGACTATTCATCACATTTTTGTAATAAAAAAAAGATTACTATATTACTGCTTTGCTTTTAAGAGACCTCTATTTTTACCCGGAAATTATGATGAAGCAACTTCCTGTCAAAATTTTAACCAATTAGAGAGCTTAAATTGACAGTAACATCCAATCAGGAGCAACCAAAGATCAACATGTGACTAGAACGTTGCATGTCTGTCTGAAAAGAACTAAAATAATGGTCCTTAATGGCTGGAAGTAAGCCAAGAAGATGCACATTGGTGGCAAACACGAGATGAGTTGAAATTGGTTTTGTGAGGACATTAGGTAAATCACAGCATAAATAAATGTAAATACCGGTTTACATATATATATATATATATATATATATATAAGCTGAAGTAAAAATAGTTTGTTGTGTTTTTGTTTCAATGACAACATTTTTACTCCTGAAAGCCAAAACTTGAGAGAATGATGTGCAGATGAGAAAAAGCTCGGTCACTGTTGATCTGTGTGTTATTTCTACAAAGTTCTATTAATGCTAAATTCCATTTTGTTTGACAGCTGATGTTGCTTTAAAAAATAATGTCTGGATACTAACTGGGATTAAAAAGGTTGAACTTCTATAATACTTTTTACATAATAAAAACCCAACAAAAAACAGTTGGAACAAAAATAGTAAAAACTGTTGCTGAGTTTTAAGTAGAGCCTGACCGATTAATCGGCAGGCCGATTAAATCGGCCTATATTAGCCCCATTCAAAATGGCCAATATCGGCCGATGTTTTGCCGATTATACACCGATTTAATTTTACTTCCTCATTAAACAGTAAATGCTGTTAAATGTCCGAGTCTGCAGAATGATGTCCTTGCGGCGTTTGTCCACTAGATTGAGCTCTGGCACCAGTCAATTCCAGTCATCCCACAGTCTTTTCAACAGGGTTAGCTAGTAGCCAGCCAGGTTACTTTAAGCATTGAATCGAGTGGAGCTTGCCGACAGGTAATGACAAGTGAAATGTGCTTCGTTGTGTCGGTCAGCTTTTTTTTTACGCTGCATTGCTAAAGTCGTGCTAAATTAGCTTAAGGTGCTGCCCGTTATAATGTCTTGGCTAACTGCTGTAAACGAAACTCTTATTTTGAAGTTCGAAGCACCGGAACAGGATGTGCATGTAAAATGTTAGAGCATTGCAACTTCGACTTGTAGCCAAGAACCGGCTGATGTTTTATTCCTAAAAAACGACCAGTCATAACACCCTTCTATGTTAGTAATAACATCGCTCTTATCCCAACCTAGCATAGCATTAGCTAAGTGGCTGGTAACTGCAGAAATTAACGTAAGCGTACAAAATATCTGAGTACAGAACTCACTCCGTCAGCTGCAGGTTGAGGCGTATCTTAGGAGAAGACATGTTAATGCAGGGGAGAGGAGGTTTATTTAGTTTTACTAATTAGAAAATAGTTAGAAAATACTAACATGACAGGCTATAACAGCGACTCACTATGTGTTACAATTAGTGCCAGACTATGTGTGACCATTATATATAAAACACAACTCTGTCAAAGATGACATCTTTTTGACATTTGAGAAAAGCACATCTGTTTTTTATTTTAATAATAATAATAATTGATCCAACATTCATTTTTACAATTCATTTATAGATGGACTTTTTTTAAAGTTATATATTTTAATTTCCCAGTTATTCAAAGCTTTGTTATATGTTTTGGAGATTCATCTGTTTAAAGTGGTGGTGTAAGCTTTAATGAACCAAAAATTAGGTTAATTCATTTATTATATACATATATTTTTTTTAAATCGGCCGATTAATTGGTAATCGGAAATTTTTATTGCCAAATATCGGAATCGGTATTGGCCTCAAAAAATCCATATCGGTCGAGCCTTAATTTTAAAGCTTAACAGTAGCATTGACTCCCTCTCATGGCATCAGTTTGCTAATTGTTCAGGCTTTTTTTGCCTACTGGAGATCAGATTCCTTCTCCCTACTAAAAACTAACTGTTTAATGTCACAGTGTCAGATGAATTAGTGAACAGGAGGAGAAGATGGACTCATCTTGGCCCCATATGCTTTGAGCTCTAACCTTTGAGCCATCTGGAAACCCACCAGCTGTTGTTGCTGCTATATGATCTGCAGACCTTCACCTCAAACTGATAAGTTTTTTTGTCTTTACAGAAAAGAGAATGAGGATTTTTGTCTGTCTTATTGTGAACAAACAGACCAAAAGTCAATCTGCTGCTGTTTTGGGACACTCAGCTTGGTGCCCATTATTAAGTGGGTGCTGGCAGCAGCAGGATGGTGTATTTAGGATTGGCTCCAAGCAAACAGTGTGTGCTCATGGCAGCAACACCGTGGTTCAGTGACGCGTTTATAGACAACAATGGAATTCTATGGCAAAGTAAAATAAATTATAGCATGGTTTATGACAGAAAAATCCAGAATATGTGGAATATTTAGTTTTTTTTCGTGATGTGTTGAGAGAAATGCAGATAAAAAGCAGCTTCAGACTGGTCTACCTTTCAAAGTGGCTTTCTTCAGGACCTTCATGGCGTACAGCTGACCAGCATCCGGTCCTGTGATCTTCCTCACCAGAAACACCTACACACACACAAACAAAGCGCAAAATAAGGTCAGCCGCTGATGCTTCGCCTGATGAAAGATGCTATACCAGCAATGTAATGTGTGACGATGAATCAGAGGATGCTGGAGGTGGACTGTGTTGACCCTATTTTCCAGATCATACTTGATTAGACTTACAGATACACACATACGCAGGGCTCATTGTTCATTCATAAAGACGATGATTCTGAGCAGGAATGTGAAGGACTCATCTCCATGGCAACCGCCTCTCAAACACCAGTACGAGTGAAACATTACGGGGATTTAAGTAGAAATTAAACCTACACCTACACTTAAGACCCACTCACACACACAAACTGGCAGGGAGCCAAACACACACACACACACCTTTCCAAAAGAGCCTTGTCCCAAGACTTTGCGGAGTTCAAACTGCCGCGGGTCGGCCTTTTCTGATCCCTCCTTGACATGATGGGTGATACTGATCTCTTTGATTGGCACGTCATCCTGAAAAACAAAAACACAGATATAAGTTCATTACTACATTTAGCTCTGAGATTGACACTTCTATTAATACATAAGTAAGTTTCTGTACAATTACAATCTTAAATTTGTAGAAAAAACTGCTGACATTTAAAGTGTTTCTCATTTGTAGCACTTGTCATTCTTACAGCATGCTTGCATGCTTTATTTTCATAATTTGATAAGAAATTAAGAATATTAGACAAAAAAGAAGATAAAAATCTGCTCTGGCTTACAGAACAAAGATATTTTAGACTTTAATGTCCAAGAATTGATTAATATTAGTAAAAATAAGTGTCATGAAAATAATAAATACATATTTGGCAGACAAGTCTTTAATTTAAGTATCAGTTTATAAAACATATACAGTATAATTAAAAGTTCTTGCACAGGTGAGGTACTGCTGTTTTACAGAGTTACAATTATAACTGAAAGAGGTTTTATCAATAACATCCGGTTTGTTTCTAAAATAAAAGAATTTGCTCTTTTTTGTCGTATTTCCTTTTATTTGACACATTCACTGTTTGCTTTGAGGCTGATTCAACACAGGAAGCAGCAAAACCGGGAAGGCTAGAAAACTGTGTGGAAAGCAAACATTTGGCTAGGGCCATGTCCTCAAACTCTCAGTAAGTTCAGAATCGGTAGAAAAAAAGACTTTCTTTGTGACAGACCCGTTGTGCTGTGTAGCTGACAACAAAGACTAAAACTGAAGTCATCGTATTGCTTTTTTACAATAAAGCTGAACCTAGACTGCAAACACACAAAGGGAATATTGATGATTGATGGAAATCAATGCAGAACATACAGCACCAAGTTATTTTAAAAGGGTTTATGTACATTTTGTTTTGTGTTGAAACTTCAAGAATTGTCATAATATCTAATCAAGCCTGAAGAGTTTCGTTGACCATTTAAAGAGTTTAATTATTCTTCTGCTTTTAGCAGTAGACAGAAAGCTTTCTGCTTCTCAATGTTTGTAGATATAAAACTATTTCTATTCAACATGTTTCAAAATGAGCTTCAATAACTGATTTTCTCATAATTATTTGCTGAAACCCGTTTAATCTTACTTTAGTAAAGCTGTGTAGATCATCACTAAATATCCTGCTGCTGTATTCCTGATAATAAAACTAAACACAGAGCCTCGCTATGTTAAAATCCCAAATGCAGCAGTAATGGCTGCTTTAAAGTAACGACCGGAAGCCATTTCCTCCAAGGCTGAATAACAAAAACGTGTGCTTGCCTAAATGTAGTCATCTAAATCACTTTAAGTTGGACGATTTCCCTAAATCTGGTTCAAGATTCAAGCCATTGGTTTGTGTTTTTGTTTTTTTAAAGCAACACTGCACATTTTCTCAGTAGCTGTGTTTCTATTAGAGTTTCTTGCAAAATAAAAGCGATATTTCTAACATTTCGACAAAGTGCAATTGCGTTTTGCAAGTGTTTCCATTGAATAGTGGAAATCTCGTCCCGCAAGACTCCACTTTGAGGAGAATAGAGATTTCTAAATCTTTGTAAAACTCTGCATTTCGTCGTCATTTTCAAAAAGATTTGTCTCCTCCTGCGTTGCGCCATATTTATTTGAAATGAACTGGTCACGTGACCCGCTACGTCACGTCTGGTGAAGCGTCTGGAAGTCTGGAAAGCAACCTCATAAGAGCGTACATTTTTTTAGCAATATTTGAGGTTTTTTTCGAATTGCAGTTGTTTCCATTGTCGTTTTTTAATTGCAATATTTAGGTTTTGCGTAATTCTAGGGATCATGGAAACACACATAGTGACATCTCCTAACCTTGTGCAATCTGACATCCATCTTACATCCTACCTCTACTCTGAGCTCTCTCCTGTCAGCAAAAGTCAGACTGATGTTGACTCTTGTCTTATCTACCGCTCTCGCCCTTTCTTTCTCTTTCTTTGGTAAACGTTTAAAACAGCCAGTAAAAAAAAAAAAAACAGATTTGAAGTTCTGTTTCTCAGCCTCAGGAAGCTGCATGGCAAAGGCAACTCCAAAAATGTACATATTAAATTTCTTTGTAAAGTCAAATAAAGTCAGAAACATTTTTTAAGGCCAGAAAGTTAGATAGTGCTACTTCAGGTAAAACTTATAAAAGTATGTTTAAACAATATTCGATGCAATATGAGGTTGATTCCTTTTTCCTGTCGTGTATATCTACTTCTTCATCCTGTTGATAACAGTGAGCTCAGGTTGTGTACTTCCCATTAAAACTCCTTTACATACCCGTAACGCTGAGGGGTCTTGCCCAAAAATGTGGCAAAAATTTGCCAGAGAAAAATTATAAAACATATGCAGGTTTTTTATATCTTATCCATAAAAAATGACTAATAAAAATTGAGTCATTATGATGCAACGGATTGATTTCTAACCCCTGAAAGCCTCATTAGACCATGATGCACTGCAGCTTCTGAGTCACAACACAGGGTGCGGTCTGAGTACATCTACTCTCCACTAACAGAAGTCATCTGGCGTCCTAAGGGACAGCAATTTTCTCTCTCACACACAGCAAGTTTAGACATACTTTCCATTTTTCATAAATGCATTATGGGAAATGCTGGGGGAAAAGTCAAAAGGAAACCACAACAACGTCCATCAGTATGAGTTGGTGAGAAAGTGGATTTTTCTCTCCCATCCAGGCTTCTTCAGTGAGTCATACAACAGGTTGAGCAGGCATCCCAAACGCTCGTCATCCACACAGCAGGAAATTACAACACACACTCACATGGATGCACACACAGTTGTCATGGAGCCACCCCCGATACCTGCTCCCCACTGTAGCTCACTGAGTAATGTTACCGAGGTGCGAGTATTCAGAAGCACATTGTTTCCTTCATTTTCCCAGTTTTTCTGATGCCTCCAAGCCTGATTCTTCTTTGTTTGCTCTGGATATGGATGCAACAGACCAAAAACAGCTAAAACAAACTCAGACTTCTGCACCAGCGGCATTCCTATCATCCTATCTGCCGTCTTCAACCTCTGCTCCATCCCTCCCTCTCTCCATACCTGCAGTTCCCAGGTGGGTGACCTGTTTGCTGCTGGATGTCCCAGTGCATTGTGGGTCCTGTAGGTTCGACAGCGGCTGAGGCTCTGTGGCGCTAACATGCTCCTGAGCTTCAACTGTGAGGCGGCAGGATGGAGCCGACGCCAGCTTCTGCTCGTCCCTGACACTACCTCTCTCTCTCCCTGAGAGAAGGCTTCGCCTCCCTCCCTCCTTTCCTCCCTTGTTACCTCCTACTTTCTCACTTTTTCTATCTTTATTTAAACAGTTCTCACCTCTCTTCCCTGGCTTACACCTCTATCTGTCTCCTTGTTATTCTCTTTCTTGCTTTCTGTTTCCTACAGGACAAGGTTACACAGTGGGGTGTGGGGTGTGCTGCAGAATTTCTTCAATCTTTGTAAGACATTACTAAGCTACCTATAGGCTGGATTATTAGGGATCAGCAATAAAGTAGTGTTGGAGGCTTTTTCTGCACTTGACCTTTTTATCTTCTCATGATTCTTGTCTCCTTCTCCAGTAAAAGAAAAAAAAGGTTAAATGAATGGAGATTTCTAATTTTGCAGCCTGTTGAAAAATTTGCTTTTACAAAGAAGCTTTTATTAAAAAAATTTATCTAAACGTCTCCCAGATATTGCGTCTGATTGCTGCACAGTGTTCTTTTCAATTGTTTGGAGATCATGAGTTGTTTAAGGAGTTGCTCCTGAGCAGTTTTTAACATTAAACAGTCCTACAGGGGGGGGAGATTCAAACGGCTGCCGCACTGGAGCACATGGAGCATTTTGATGGCGGAAGGTAACAAGAGGACCGAGGAAAATGTGGAAGAAGAAGAAAAACTCGTGGCTAAACAAAACGGCACGTTGGCTAATTTGAACTACAAGACATGTCGAAAACTTATGTGAAACACCAGAGGACACATGTTTAATCTCCACAGCCACCTACAGTACAACTACAAGGAGCTATGACGTATTGTGTGTTGTGGCGCTGCCTTTACCCTAATTACCTCATATCTGCCGACTAGGACGGCGCTGTGGATATCTGGACTGACTAGACAGTGGTCCACCATTCTGATGAGGACATCTTATCTGGCGTTATCAAAGTTATTCTCTTTTTCAGATTAGTCATCGGTCCATTTATGTCTAAACCTCTGCTTTATCTGACAGAAATGGCTTTTCACAATAAACACGAATATAAAACAAATCTCTTTATAATTGATCAAAAGTTGGTAAAGAAACATCTTTAAACTTTTACAAAGGCTCTCAAGTTTCTATTTTATTTCTAGTCTAGGCTAAAGGACACCATAGTACATTTATTAAGAAGAAGAGTTACAAGAATCTAGCGTTAGCTAAAACACGCTGCTAGCGTTATTATAGCACTAGCGATAAAGTTCAGCAGACGTATGTGCCTGAGAGTTTTGCCAGTGCAGCTCCATGTGAAGAAACATCAAAGCAGCAGCTTTATTTATTTTATTTATTGCAGGTCATATCGTCATCGCAAGTTTCAACAGTGTTTTCGCATATCGCATCTTTTGCTGATATCGTGCAGCCCTACTAATAACTGCCTCTGAGAAAATAAATAAAATAAAAACATCTGGCTTGACCTGCTGTGAGGAAACGATATAATGGGGATCCAGTCACACCGGAAGCCAGCCCACCCATGACCACATAGGGCAGGACAGGCCAAGGTCTGCAACACTGCCACAGGGCTGCAGTGCAGGACCCCAAGTCACCCAGACAAGGACAGTCACCATGCCAACAACCCCGCAGGCGGAGCCACCAGAGTGAAGGATCCCCAGGAGGAAAACACTTATCAGCCGCATTTGCATCCTGTCCCTCTATATAAAATAAAACAAAAAACAAAAAAATTTAGAAAGCTTTCCTTCATTCCTTCCTCATGCAGATGGCCTTCAGTGGAAATCTGATAGAATCACGTAACTGCAGTGAGAAAAAACAGCTTGAAAACAGCCAGACTTGCTTATAATCTAAAATTTTAAAAAAAGTTGCCTTTACACATTTACTTTACCACCACCGAAAAACCCCCAAACAACAACAACAAAACTTTATTCTCCAGTCCAGCCTCTGCACTGGACCAGTATTAGAGAAATGTGGCGTTTATTTAGAAAATAACCCACTTTAGGTACTTTATTACAAGCCTGACACAAAGCCACATGATTTGTTTACATTTCTTTAGTTGCTGAAAAATAAAAAATATTAAAATTTGAGAGACAGAAAACAGGATATTTTCAGAAACAATGTAAATCCCAAAAAGCTATTGGCTAAGCACTCGGTGTATCTCAGCATGGTGAGCAGTGTGTCTTTAAAATATTTGAGGAAACTGGATAAGTGGAGGACATAAAAAGAAGTGTCAGGACCAAAAACCCTATCTACAGCAGATGAACTGCATCTGAAAGTGATGCTTCCACAGAATAAATCAGTGACTAATGACTTACTGCCGCCGGTAAATGTTTTCCTGGAAATAAAAGAAGAAATTAGAGGTGGCTCAAAACTTTTGCACGAAACTGTTTCTCTGTTTTAATTAAACAACCTGAACTTGAACTTGGAAATGAGAAAATTATTTTCTAAGAGATGCTTCCAGATTTTGTTGTTTATATATGGAAAACAAATTAGCAGCATTATCCGATCTTTACACATTTGGAACAGGAATAAAAACGTAATATAATTATGAAAGTTATAGTCCCTAGAAAAAAAGAAATAAGAAGAAATAAGACATTAGAAGAAATAAGCAATTTACACTGCATGTCATTAAGTAAGGTGCATCACATTGCTGTATGCAAATCTTTACCCATCCAGACTGAGCAGACTACAAATGAAGCACCTGAATGCAACTTGACAGAGAGCAGCTGATGAACGGATAAAAACAGAGTTCGGATGCTGCCAACACAGAAATGTTTGAAAGGCTGCTGAGTTTAGGAAGGTTGACAATTCAAATCATGTGTGTTTCTGTGTGAGTCAGAACACAGATGGAGGATCAGAGCCGAAGCGGCAGGATGCTCATGTTGCACCTCTTAATCACAGGATTAAAACAGAAAACCCTGCACCTGTGCCTCAGACAAACACACATGCATCACTGCCAGATAGCTCAGGTGTACCCACCTGGATGCGCCCACATACATACAAGTCTGCAACTTTTACTCTCCCTGTTATTTCTGTTACAATTATCCACAATAAATACTGCAAAGCAACAACAGAAAACAAGCAAATACACACTTACAGCTTCTAAATACACTCCTCTGCTGACACAGTATATTTCTGTCTCCCACATCCAGGAAAATTAACTTTCTGTCCACGTACACAAGTAGATCAAGTATTCCATTTAGACTGGCCAATGCAAGGAAACCTACCACCTCTTCAATCTGTCCTTACTGAATAAGATAATGACTATTAATCCTTCACCTTTAATGTTAAAATCTTCAAGAGCTTTGAAAAATGAGCCACTAGTTTTAGCTTCTACAAATTCATTTATTGCTAAAAAAATCAACTGCAGAAGCTTTTAATGGCATTTTTTTACATTAACCTATTTTAAAGTCTTTACAATAGCTACCTGTTAGTATTGATAATAGGTTCTCAGACACAACGAAGCTTTGTAACAGAGTACTCTTCTAACATTGAAGAGTTTGTACCAGGAAGAGCTCAGAAATCCACCAACGCTTCTGATTTAGCTGCTCCACAGAGCAGAACAGAAACATCTGGTGATGCTTCTTTCAGTTTTTTATGCTATGAACTGTCAGAACAAAAATATCTGAAAGATCATCACATATTTAAAAAAAAATTCTCTATCTTGCTATGTAATGGCTTGTTAAGGTCTTAAAACTTTAATAATTGAATTTATTGATTAATGGATATATATTTTTACACATTTCATTTACTTCTCAACACCTAAATTTATTTATTAAAAGAAAACGACTGGCATAAAAGAAAATACAAATAAATATTATATAAATTAATAGCAATTAATCAATAAAGATTATTTTAAAAATTATTTATAAAATAAATCAGTTTGAGAACAATAAAGTAAACAAGGACCAGAATGGATTTGTTGCAAATGTGAAAACTGCAGGGGTTAAAATATTTTTTCATAATTTTTTCATAATTTAATCTATCCATTATATTTATGTCTAGTTTTTTTTTTCATTTTGTCATTAATCTGTTTATATCTTTATATCATCTACATTTAATTGTGTACATTGGTCTAAATTATATTTAGTCATTTGCAATCAGCTATGAATGACAATCATTTGTTTTAAAAATGCCGTATTAATAAAGTTCGATGGATTGAACGATTCAGGCTTGCAATGAACTAAATCCTCTATTTTTAATTTTTTATGTGTCAAAAGTCAAAACTAATAGTCAGTTATATCAACATAAAACCGTAAATGTGTATTATTCATTCTTGAAAACATTCTGTGTAAAGAACATAATTGGCTTTTCGGTTCCCTCGTCATTAATTTGAGCTCGACTGAAACATCCAACGAGAACGATTCTGCTGTGTCTGGCTCCATCTGTTTTTCAGTGAATGCAGATGTTTGATGTGGATGTTTGGACATCTAATTAGTTTGTGCTAATTTGCTACAGCTGTAATCACACAGAGCACTTCTCTGAAACTGCGGGATTGTTGTAAATCAGAAGAATAAAAAGTGCAAACTGTCTTTCTGCCTTTTTGTCCCAAGTATGGATGACTGTCCATTAAGGTTGGATCGTGCTCAAATAAAAGAGACAACTCTCACTCGGGTGCATGGTAAGAGAATAAAAGAAACAGAATACCAACACTCATTTTTAAAAAGGTACAGATGGTAAGAATTACTAACTTATAATTGTAAAGATGACATAAAAAACTTATTTCAAATGCCAAGCTTAGTTGTGATACAGTTCTTCATCTGCGAGTGGATGCAGTGGCCTCACGGTGCTGCGAAGTCTACTTCAACATACATGTATTTTGTCTTCGTCTAAGGCCTTTTTAATACGTTACTTATCCCAAACGGCGCTTTAGCATCTATCAAACAAAGCTAGTAATGCAGTTTTAACGTTAACAGGGTTCTTACTTCAGACATAGTTGTTTGTCCAATCAGACACACCGTAGTAAAAAAACAGTGGCACAAATATGGCAGCTGCCATGTATGCAGACCTCATCCACTAGGGGCTGGCTCCAAAACAAATGAAATCCCCATCGACTCCCATGTTAAAAAGACCACCTTCACAGCAGAAATAAACATGTTTAAAGCCTGGTGCTAAAATCCATTTTAGGATTAATAGGTCCAGTTTACCTTCATAAAAACTGTGTTAGTTTTATTCTAACTCATCCGTTTAGATGTTATCTAATCTTGAAATTTGGCATAACCCATCCCTACACCTTTAAGTTTTAAGTCATATCAAGTGTAAATCAAGAAAACAAACATGTCCATGTAAAAGAGATGTTGGAATTAAGAGAGACTTCACACATCTGTAGGTGTATGTAGCATCCTAGCTATCTCTCAATGGTACGCGGTTTCCTCTTACATGCAGTGGTAAGTTGGTGGATTGTCCCTTTAACTTTAGAACAAAGACACCAGACTCAACCTTCTTTCTTTTTCTTTTAAATTAAATTTATTTCATTGAGACAATCACTTCTAAAGTATTTATCGGATTTCCTCAGACCTTGCCGAGTTATTCCAGAAAATCGCCCTTTTTTTTCTTTGTGAATCAAATTTGAAGTCTGATTTAGGGAATTCTCCTTCAACCTGGAAATATTCACCCTGACATGCCGGGCTAGTGAAACAAACAGCAGCACTCATAAACAGGTTTCAGTAGCCCGGCAACACGTAACATCTGTCCTCCATCAGGTCTAATTAAGAGGCCATGTGATCAGATTGGATCCGTTTGATGTTGTTACACGGCTCAGCACACAGCAGCAAAGCTTCCCCACGGACACATTACAGTCATCATATTAAATTAACATAAACTCTGCACACGTTTGTTAACCTGACGAGGGGAATCAACACGAGCTGGTGTGTGTGTCTAGCTGTCGGCTTATTAAGTAAAGTGACTGAGACTGCTTCGGAAGACAAGAGGCCTTACAGAGGCAGCGAATTTAGTTATTTTCACATTAAATTAAAACTACTTGAAACATCCCGAGTGAAACGAAAGAGCAGCAGAGAAGAGAGAAGCAATATGCAGGAACTTCGTAAGCTTGCTTCATCTGCAGAGCTCAAAATTATTTCCAAGTCTACAGGCTGAGTTTGAAAGTCAAATTCTTGATTTGAAAGACTGGAAAGTAGTTGATTAAAGCAACAGAATAAAAAAAACATTAAAACTTTTAATGAAAGTAATTTTTCAAGTAAATTCCAGCTAATACTGGAATTACTATAATTACATTGATAATGTCACAATTAAATACTCCCATCTAGTGGTGCGCTAATATATTACAAGCAACCGAGTAGCGCTGTACTGCAGCCTCACTGTTTAAGAGCGTTATTACGATTACGGAAGCTGCGGAGATTCATAAATGTGAAGTTCAAGTGTCCCGTCAGGTGATGAGGAACAGAACGACACATAATTATTATTTTTTATGCCAATAAGTTACAAGCGTGCCCTCCATGTATTTAGTACCAAGCTACTGCTAACAGC
>JBAMHW010000020.1:2162401-2177108 GCA_037177495.1 Rhadinocentrus ornatus | reverse complement strand
AGGCCACACACACACTACTGAGCCTCATTTTGACTTGTTTTAAGGACATTACATCAAAGTTGGATCAGCCTGTAGTGGGTTTGTCCACTTTAATTTTGAGTGTGGGTTAATAAATTTGATTTCCATTAATATTTTTTGTGTGATTTTGTTGTCAGCACATTCAACTATGTGAAGAACAAAGTGTTTAAGGAGAATAGTTCATTCATTCAGATCTAGAATGTTTTATTTTAGCGTTCCCTTTATTTTTTTGAGCAGTGTATGATGTGGTTTTTGCATCTCAACATTTTGTTGAGATGCCACATTTTGTTTAGCCAGACTTTGGGCCCAGAGGTAGTCTAATATTGTCATAAAGCATTCCTGCACATAAAGGGAAAGCTACTGTACTTTATCTAAAATGAAAACCCTGCTAGGATTTACACCTAAACTTTCAATTAGATACAAGGATTTATCTCTGTTTTCAAGGTGCTAGCCTGGGAGTGGAGAGACTCTTCTAAAAGCAGAAAGAAAAAGAGACAGCAAGAGAGAGAAAAAAGATGCAGTGAAAGAATTTTTCATCTGAAAGACAGCAGACAAACGACACAGATATGGGAGAGTAAGTGATGAAAGAGAAGCGGATATGATCTGCAGCAGAGGCCGAACTTTATAGTACAGAGAGCCAGAAAGCATTAAGAATAGATGAGGAGGAGCAGAGAGAGGACATCATCATTTATTCAAGAGCTAGCAAGATTAAATCCTCAATCACGGTTCTGAACACACATATATAAAACCTGACACACACACAGTCTCAGCGTTTCATTCTGCTGTTAACTGATCTACCAGAAAGGGCACAGAGGTAACCAGACAGATAAGATTCAGGAGATGAAACCAAGCAGCATGAGATGGTCATGAACCTCTTCTGGTGGTCTCGGCAGAAATAAGCTCCTGGTATGTAATCTCTGCTGGCTTATAAAAAGAGAAGTCCACACCTTTAAAGCAGCTTGTCTGGAAGAAACATGCAATCACTGAGCTCACATTTAAATCTGTACTCATGATGGTAATGTAAAACTAGAGAAATAATATTAAATGTGTGGTTTGGTGAGATGAAAAGCCTTTATCTTTACAGCTGATTGGTACTTTTGATCTTTTTAATCTAAAAACAGCCTTAAGACCCTAGCTTAGGGAATTAAGCATTCAGATTAAAAATAATAAAACATTTGAACAAATAAAACCCCATTGTTGCATTTTAGAAAAAAGTAAAAAAAAAACTTTACGGTTGTGTATGGCCGTTTCCATCCTCTTTAGCAAGAATTAAATGTTAAATACAATAATTATTCATTTCACTGACAGCAATAAATTGTGAAAAAATTAGAAAACATGCCAAATTTTGAGGTTCTTTAATGTGAGATGCTGCTCATTGTCTTTGTCTTGAAATAAAACAAATTCTTCTCAAACCTTTTTAATGTGCTTTAAAAAATTGTATGGTATAGTAACTTTTTATTATGCAACAAAAACGGAAAAACACATTTAAAATAAAATAATAAAAATATATGATTTGTCATTATTACCAAATAATGATGAAAAATGCAATGTGATTAAATATAATTTTGATTTTAATTTTTTTTTTTTTTAAGTAGTTTGCAGCAGAATTATTCAACTCGCATTGTGTCTATGGCTTGTTATAAAAAAATGATTGAGTATAGATATTAATAAATACAAGGTTAAGATTAAAAAGTCACGTAGCTTGGTTTCAAATATTAAAACGTGAAATACAGCAGTGTCCATTTTAATAAAAACATAGCTTCTATCTCTCTGGTTTAACCAGATCACAAAGCAAATTATAAATACATCTTTACAAACAATGCCTCACATAGATTCTGCAAACTCAGCATAACCACTTTTATTAATGTCTACACGTCTACATATATTCAAACCCCTTGGCACATAACATATGTTAAATGCAAATATATGCTTGTCGGGTATCCTTAAACTTTGCACCAGCTTCATAAGCAGCCTGAAAATCTACATGAGCATTTCTGGAGTTAAGTGGCACCAAGCAGAAACAGACTTCTGGTGCCGACTATATCTGCGCGTTTCACAGTGAAAAATAGCTATATGGCCAGAAAATGGTCCTAAAAGTTAAGAAAACAGTTCTTTGCAACAAAAAAAAAACAACATAAAAAAATGCACTCTGCAATACAGCTGGAGACGTGGTCCACAGTCCAAAGTTGAAGGAACAGTCACTGCACCGCCTGGGTGTGGCATGAAGAAGATGTCAACCAGAGTAACCAGTTTCTTGTGAAAATAGGAGTAAAAACTCCCTGAGTAACAGGAAAAGACTTGTAGTACGACCTAAGATTTCACTGAGACGGTAAGGTGCACACTTCTCACGGAAGGGCCGCATGCCTGAATTCAAAGACAATAATTAAAATAAATAAATAAAAAAAATCAAGGTTTGGGATCCTGTTCTGTGGAGAGCAAACTGGATCTTTTTCTCTTTGGAATATTGTGGCAGTAAACCTAATATTTAAGGGGGTAAATCAATTTTGCTGCCAATTGTTGATTTACAATTTATGTAATCCTTATTAAGAGGAGCCATTTATTGGTAATAAATTCAGGGATATAAATTGGGGGGGGGTGTAGTCTGGCATCGGACATCACACATGTATCCGCTGCAGAACACACAAATGCAATTAAAATGTTGTTAGACAACACATTTCCTTGGGCTTAACCCAGCCGTTTCACAAATATGAATGCAAATGATAAGGATTATGCAGACATGATCACAATTATCCAAAATAATCAAGATTAAACTATACTGTAATAAGTGTGACAGGCCAATCAAAGCCTGTAATAATAACTGACGTGGTATCATTTCATTTCACGATCCAGAACAGTCTTGTTTTTCCTGTTATGAAGATTTGGTTAAAGAAAACTTTGGACTTTCAGTGGCTCAATGGATTAGCCCCTCTACAGCAGACAGGGGGGACAACTCTGAGACAAAAATCCCTGTCACCATGCCAACTATGTTACCATGGTAATCTGTCCATAACAAGCACACATACCTCACTGTGATGTTTTGGACAGTAGCCCCACTGTCCATCCCTCTCTCCTCCTACCTTCCTCACATTCTCTACGTTGCTCTTCCTCTTTCTGTCCCTCCCTCCTCTCTCTTTACTCCACCTCTACCTCATTAGAGAAATCAAAGTGCTTCCTCTGTTGCCAATCAGCAGACTGACATGCACAAAAATGCAACATGTAGGAGTGCGAGTCATCTCTGCACTACAGGGAAAACTAATGAACTATCACTCACTGCTGTTACCCCGCATTCGACTGCCGGAGGAATCTCATTCCTTCTCCTCAGAGTAAAACACGACAGGCTGCTACAGCTTGATTAATGTCCATCAATACTCTATTAGAGGAGGAAAGAGCCTGGAGAAAATATTATGGCAAAACCAGCAGGAATTGACAGACATAAATCTGTTCAGACACATAAATAAAACCTGATTTAAACTCATAAATTAGCCCGTTTGGATACTTTCATCAGTCTTCTTTACAATGTTGCTTTAATTCACTGAGGTTTGCAAGAGTCCTACCCATGTTTCAGTCAAGAAGTCTGGACTTTGTCTGGACTGGTGCATGACGCTAGAAAGAACCACCTGACAAAAGAAGCTTGGCTGAAACTGGTTCATGCGACAGCATCTCAAGCACAGCCACAAATATTTAATAGAAGGGCTGGAAAATACACTCAAGGTGTTTCTGCCTGTCCCATCATGAACTTTAACTTTTACCATCAGGCTGGGCAGTATATCAAGATTTTCCAATATATCAAGACTTTTTCACAAGCGATGTAGAATGAGGGAATATAGTTTATATCGAGATTGCTTCTTTTAGATTTAAAGTTTTTCTTTTTGTATTTTGCACAACTTTATTTTTGTTATGGTCATGGAAAAGTGTTGTTCATTTATTTTAAGAGCATTTAATTTTATACACAGCTACTTTCATTTCTGTCAGTTGTTTTAATGCCATTTAGCCTGCTAGAAGTCGAGTCTGTGATGTAGTTCTTAGGTTGAAAGCAGTTTCTCAGAGCAACACGGTCTTGCAGTTAACTTTGGAAATGGCTTTTAAGTTTATAGATTGATAGATTGATAGATAGATAGACCCTTTCATGGCCTACATAATCAGTGACGTCACTACTGTATCCGGAGACAAAAAGAGTGGAAAGCAGGTAAACAACACTGTAGAAACGAGCTATCTCAAGTGTTATTACGACTTAAAAATGTCATCTTGTAGTGTGCTTGGGTGCCAGAATAAGAGAGAAAACATTCCTGGCCGTTTATTCAAGTTTTTTATGAAACCAGTTCATAAAAAACGAAGACAATTATAGCTGAATGCAATAAGACGAAAGAACAGGACAGAGACGATAATCAACAATTCTAGTATTTGCAGCGCAGACTTTATATCAGGTAAGATAAATGTAATGTTAAGTGATTGTTATCGAGTCCAAATTAACAAAATTGTACATTATAATGGAAAATGTTGGATATATAACGTTGCCTTTATCGGCACACAAACTTTAGACCGCAGCACACAAAGACCGGGACGCAAATGGATGTATTTTATATATATTTATAAATATATTATAAAGTGAGTGTCTGTACATATTCTGAGCGTTCCGAGACTGAACCACCTGCTTAAAAACCCTTCATTTAAAAAAATGCAGCTGAAAATTGCTAGCTGCCGCTTATTTACATAGCTTCTAGCCTCCACTTTTGCCTCTAGGATAAGCCTCGCCCACCAAAAACGTCACAATGTTTGTAAACTTTGAAAGGGTCTATAATAGCTGATGTCTTTCCCTCTTGATTTTGTGTTAACACACACTTCAACGCTCCAAACCAGGACACTAACAAAACTTCAGCTTTTATAGAGTCGCTCATACTGATGATCAACTTATTAAGTGCATTTGATTAGCAGCAGCTGGCTGCTTCTTACCCTCTGAATTCATATGGAAGCAGGAAGGGTTTCCTTTTTTCCCCACACACATCTGCCTTTTGTTTAAGTTTTTGTAAAATTAGTAATGATTATTAGCACAGTGTTATGCCATGTATTTTTGTTCATCTGAGGTTTACATATTTAACTCTAAAACCTCAGAACTAAAAGAGGCTGAAGTTTCTTTATCACGTGACTGTGTATCAGCAGCAGTGCATTTCTTGCTCAATAAACTTCTTTTAACTGATAATACAAAAGACAAAGATACTTAAAAATGGCGTCATCGCATAAGTTACTTTCACACGTGTGAAAGTTTCCACGGATGTTCCAGAGTGGTGGCTTGTGAGAGCATAAAATATCCACTGTATTGACTCTTATTTGGTTAGAGATGTTCCAGCTGGCTGGGTAAGAGTTACTGCTTCATGCTTTTGTTTTTTTCCTCCTTGTTTTGCTGACCTGTATGCTGCTTTCCAGCTGCTCTGTGATTTTGTGGATGCATTCACATGCAGAAGACTTCAACACAAACATTGACTTTAAGATGCCTCATCAGCCTTTCTAGACATTTATAAACAAAACAAATTTCCTAGAGGACTATTTTATCCTTCACTCTGTGTATCTAAACAGATGCCACTCTGTGATATTTCCAGCTGGCGTCCAAAACTCAGATTATAACTCTCTCTGTGCGGTTTGCAACACATTAAATCAGAGCAGCTAAAATTCATTGCTGAGCAGATTAAGTCAACCATTATTTCCAGGTAAAGTTTGTAAAATAAAATGGTTGAAAGGCATCAAACTATAAGAGCGACATGTTCCTTTTATAATTCACCACTGATACAGAAATATTTTGGCATTTACCCCAAAAACCCATTATCACTCGGGCTCTGCTGTCCAGGAGAGCAGTAAATAATCACTTAAAGCTCCAAGTTCATCAAAACAGACCCTTAAAATAGTCCCTTTGTTTAAATTTGGCCAGATCACATCACAGGGTGGGTGGGTGCTGAAAGGTTAACAATGCAAAGGCTCAGTGAGCAATAAATGGTGAAATGGTAAAATGATTACATTTATGCAGACTTTCTCCATCATTTTCTAAACTTTTTTGATAACTCACAGTACAAGCTACATCACCCACTCACACTGTAAGTGTTATGGGCTGGACACAAGGGAGGCGACATCGCCCCTTCTTTATTAATTTTCTATGGAACTTGCGCAATGAGGCAGAAATTGCTGCCCTCCTCCAGCCAAGCGACAGGCGACATTCATGCATGTAAAATGTTGCGCTCGTTCACGTAGACGTGCGCACGGGGGCTTGCGACGCGACACAAGGAAATAGAAACATGTTTCATTTTTGTTGCTGTCGCATGGCATTACAACCAACCAGTGAGGGGCTTCGGTGACTGACCAATGAGAGCCGGCTATACAGTACAGTCAGTAAACACTTGGGGGAACAGATCAATGTAGCTTTGTCTGACTTTCTTTTACTTGACAACACTTCGTGCAAAAATTATAGAGATGATGTAAATAAATAAGCCACTTGAATTTTGAACGTAGGTTCTGGATTTATCTGGATCAGCCTTGAGGTCGGCCATCATGCCATGCTGTTTCCTTGTTTGTAAAATAGGATGATCCCAGGTTTATCTTTTTCTTGTGTACAGTAGAGTCAACAGCAAGATTTCTGTCAATTTAAAGAAAATCTTCTAACACCTAGCTAAATCTGTACACACACACACACACACACAAACACACACTAAAAATAATATAGACAAACCAGACTAAGGATGAGAAAAAGTCGGTATGAATCACAACCAAAGACACAAAACAACAACCAGCAGACAATCTGGACCATTCTGTTGCTACATGGAGTGTGTGTGGATGTGTGTGTGGTCTGTACCTGGTATTGCCTGTTCCTAACGTAAAATAACAGCGTCTTCATCGCGCTCCTCTCCTGTCACAGCGCCACTCAAACTGATTAACTAACCAAAGCACTCACCACTCAGGGACACACACAGACACACACCTAAACACACACAAAGAGGAAGGCTGTCCAGCTGTTCATCATGGTGATTACACCATGTCCTGTCATTGTCTCCTTGGCAACAACATCTGCACAGGAAGGCACACATTGGCCCTCGTAGCACCTCCCAAACACACACACACACCCCCCCCCACACACACAAAGGTCATGTCACAGCAGGGACAGGCAGGAAGCAGCCATCACAACAAACTTTACATCATGAACGTCATCTCCAGTGTATTTTCTTCATGTAAGAAAGGCTTTTTATTAAAGTTTAAGGCACAGTGGCCTGATTTCCCACAGGTCTGTTAATGCAACACTTTAATAAACATCGGCAAGAGTTTTTTTAATGAAAACAATCACAACAACAATGGCTGCAGATCAGCGAGAGGAGAGAGAAAAATAAATTAAACGAGGACAGAAACAGAGTGGGGCAAAACGAGTGCTGATCCTGCAGCCGAGGGGAAAATCCAGGAAGCATCTGACATGAAATTTCACTGGAGGAGGATGAAGAGCAGGAAGAGGAGGAGGGACGGCTGGTTTCCAGCCTGTGTCAAATTCCAGTGTGGGTCAGTCGGACATGTGAGAGCATCTTCCCTTTCGTCCGCTGACTGACCAAAATTAGAATATTCTTTATGAAAGCAACACGTTTTCCAAGGCTTTGTGTAAATAAGAGAATATGTTGTTAAAGCTACATTAAAAAAATATATATATAATTTACATTTTCTACCTCTGGAAACAAAAAGGAAACACCCACATTCTTTATCATAAAGATTGTGGGTGTTTTTCCTTTCTAATCATTCTAGGGAAACTCCCCACATCATCCTCCCTGCACACATATATTTTTAATCATGTGTATTTTTAGAGCAAATGTAAGGTTTAAATTAGATTTATAAGATAAGTTATTACTGAAGGACAGATCCCTTTAATCTTGGTTATTCAGTGGACATTTTTAAGCTTTTTAAACTTTGTGAGTTTCAGGAAACTAACAAATTTCAGATTAAATAAACAATTATAGAATGTATAAAAAGCTATTAATGTGTAGAAGTGCAACAATTAGGAAATGTATCTGGAATCATTTAAATGATAAATCTATAATTTTAGTTTGGTTTTTTTAAGCAGAATCTCCCTTGAAATATCTCTAAAAGCTTTTTATTGTCATATCAGGAACAATAAAAAGGAACATGACAACACCATCGGGAACTTGAGAAAATAATTTAGTAAAAAAAGTCACTGTGGATGCATCAGCAATTAAAGAAATTGTTCTTTTGATTCATCCTATAACAACAACAACAAAGCAATCATTAATCAGGCTGTACTAGCCGTAATCTATACTCCTATTTTTAGTCCAATTTAATCCTTAAAATTCTGAAGTGGGAAGAAAAACATGCACTTATGCGGGTTACTTGGAAGGCGGTCTAAAAGTAAACCGCTCGGCTGATGACTTCCAACCTGCTGGTCCACAGCAGTGCAACACAACAGTTAATATAAAAGTGGTTTTAAATGACAAGGGCATGTAAAAACACAATAATATCAAATTTTATTCTTGTTTTTCTTATTGATGGAAAGAAATGTTATGTTTTCATCCATAAGAAGGTTTTCTGAAATGCTGTGGAAGCAACAAGTCCTCTGATTAAAATGGACAAGCAGGTAATAACCAAGCGGTGAAATGTGAAGTCTATGCGAAAGTGCAAAAAATTGCAGTTCACACCTCTTCCACTAGGGGCTGGCTTCAAAACAGAGCAAATCCCCATAGACCCCCATGTTAAAAAGGTCAATTTCACAGCAGAATTAAACATGTTTAAAACCTGGTACAAAAAAAACATTTTAGGATTAATAGGTCAAGTTTACCTTCATGACACCTGTGATGGGGGTGAATGTTTTTCTAACTCATCTGTTTGGATGTTATTTAATCTTGAAATTCGGCATATAGGGGCTTGTCCTTTGGATTGACAGGCAACCAATATCCATGGCAGGAAGGGAGAGTGTAGCACAAATGCGGTTTTTAGCCGGCTAACAGTGCGCTATAGCCCGCCTACCTCCGTCATAACAAATATATCTATATAGATTTGATTTATAAAGAACCTACCTCTCTTTTTTAAGTTTGCTCTACTTGCCAAACCATATAAATGATTTCTCAGCTGTTTTTTCAACAATTTTAAATAAAAATTAAAGAAAATAAATCTGGAAACCTGATAAAAACAGCTGAATTAATTACTTTAACAAGTTGCTGGCTTGAGCAGGTGAGACTGGGTCAGAGGCCATGAGGCCATCCCATTGTGGTCCTCACAAGTATAACATGGTTGCATGTGTTTGTGTGTGTGTGCGGTTGCTTTGTGATTGGTCAGTTCCTGGAGAGAGCATTCAGGAAAAGCGGCGCCGGGTTACACAGATTACATCATCACCCCATGACCTCACAATGGCAATACCCACAATGCCTTCTTCACAACTCGGACACACACACAATGAACCCTGCAAACTACCACAAAGGAATGCACCGACTAATCCCTCCAGAAAAATGCTAAGAGGATTTTAAAAATGTGCTCTCATCTTTCTTTTTTTAACTCAATTTCTGCCTTTTTATTCTAATACACTCACACACAAACACTATCAGACACACACACACTTTCCATTCCTATAAATCAATATTTCCTCTCTCTCCCATCTCTGTATCCATCAATATCCACTCTGGCCAGCGTGGGTGGGGTGGAGGTTTCCATTTTCGGTGTTTAGGCCTGGGCGCACACACTTCCTGCCACCCTCTCAAACAACCAACACACAAAGAAAAATGACCACAGATGCAAACAAATAACCATCAAATCCCAAACCAAACACTAAAATAACAAAGTGGCTTTATTTTACACAAACACATTAACACACACAAAAACACAGAATGCTGTTTTCTGTTGCGGGTTTAGAGGTCGAGACCGCTTAATAAGTTGTTTCCAAGGAATGTCTCCTCTGTCCGATCCCTTTCACACACACCTGAGCGAGCTGAATCAGGGAGCAGAGTACCATGTGTTTGTGTGTGGGTGTTTAAACGACGCCAGAGAAAGTCAGTCCAGATGGCCACAGAAGATTAAACACCATCTGCCAGCGAGAGCTTTGTACACGGCCGCCACACACACGTACACAGCATGATTTGTGAAGTCTGAATAATACGGAATAATTTCCGTATTACTTCTGTAATACGGAAATTCATTACACTTCAGCTTTGGGGGGTAATTGGCTTGTTTTAGGGGAATAATTAATAATTTAGTCACCTTTTTATAATCCTGGCTGAAAGAAGAAACGAAGGTACATTTGTTGTTGGATTTCATTCCGATGTGCGTTTGCCTTGTTGACAATTCAGGTTTTCGGGTTGCAGTGTTTTGTAGACCACTTTAACCTGACATATGATGGTATTATGTAGATGTTATAAAAGTTCTTAAGCAGCATCAGTGAAAGATTTTCCAGGCATGTCCCAAAGGGAAGAGGCCCCGGGAAACACCCAAAACACGCAAGGGGGGCTTATGTCTATCAGTGGGTCTGGGAACGCTTTGGGATTTCCCAAGGGGAAGAAGTGGCCAGGGAAAGGGAGGTCTGATCCGTTTTGTTGAGACTGCTGCCCCCGCAACAGGAATGGATGGATTTATAGAACAATACAATTGTTTAAAATATATGTTCCACTTTTAATTCTTCTGGTAAGCACCTGAAGTCAGCGCACAATCCACCGTTAACACCTTCCCATCAAATGAGTTAACAAAGATGAGAGCTCAGCTTGTCTGAATCTGAAGGTTTTATCTTTACTTCTGGTTGTCTTTGCTGTCGGAGGCCCCAGGCCGACCAGAAAGCTCGACCAGCGCTTCCTCCAGATGTTCATCTCATCCTCCTCCTGTATAAAAACTGAAGTGGAGGAGGTAACTCAGACAGAGACAAACACGTTTGTCTGTAGCCCAGTTTTATTTTAGGATATCTTAAGATTCTAATAGCTAAAAGGGAAATTTCTGGTGATTTAGGCTGCATGTTTATCAGTTCCCTCCATACAACATGAATGCTACCTACGCTCGACAGGTCAGTTTAACACAAATACTTTCTTTGCTGTATTTATTGTTCTGACCTTTTTAAACCTCAAAGTGAAAGAACATGTCAGCAATATAATTAGAAATTTGTAATTTCGTTGCACGTTTGTTGCAATGACAAATAAATTTCTATTCTGTATTATTTAGTACACTTTCAGAAAAAGTTCACCAGAAGGGACGTTACATTTGCAAAATTACTCTTTTTTTTGCAGTTGGAAATTTATGTTTTCATAGGAAATTCACCAGCTTCATCAAAATACGGCTCAAAGTTTGCAAGTGACTTTTAAGATGAGTTCCGGTTAAAGTGATATTCAAACTTCTGAGCAATAAAACTCAGTGAGTTGGCACATTTGTAAAACATAGAAAATAAAACGTATTAAACCATCTACAGCTGCCAGAAATTAAAAAACCCAAACATAAAATTTTTAGAACAACTCCACAAGGTGATCGATGTGTGTGTCCATGTGTGTGGTCAGAGTCAGTCTCCCCCACAATAAGTGACCAGCTGTACTGCAGCAGATGGCAGCAGATGTTAGTTGTTCCCTCAGAGGGCATCGATGTTCCTAACGCTGTCTGGAAACCATTTTCTGCCTCACTGGGGGCTCCACTGGGTGTGTTTGCGAGTGTGTGTGCTGCTGACTCAACAGTATGATGACAAGTTTGAGTTAGTGTATGTCTGTATGTGTTACCGACTCGATCAACAACAGATGAAGGTGTTTGCGTGTACACTCTGGATTTCATGAGTGAGCATGTGTGTTCGTGATTCTGCATCATCGCCAACGAGCATTTAAAAGCCTCCAAAGAAGAGGATTAACTGGAGAAGCAGGGACATTTTCAGGTTGTAACTCTTGGATTGGATGTCTATTATTGGCTGATTTCTTTTACTAAAACTACACCAACACTGGTGTTCTCATAACACAGAAACATCCAGTCTAATAAACTCCAATACTCTGGAGTAAAAGAAAAAAATTACAAAAAGATAAAGATATAATATTCTAAAATAAGGTTTAGAGGAGGAAACAAAATCAATGACAACTAAATGTTGTAAAATATCTGCAAGGTTACTAAGACTGAAATCCAAAGCAAAGGGAGTTATTCTGCTTTAAAGCTGCTTAAAATGCCTGGTTTGAAGTCCAGCTTTCACATGACACCGCCATGAAGCACAATGGCAAGTTTTAAGCACATGAGTGGAAAACAAGACCAATCAGGAGGTGACAAGAGGCACAACTACTATGTTATGAAATAGACACCTATCCTTTTTTTTTAATATTAAAAGCGTTGAAGTCTGTTTAAGCAGACAAAATAAAATCATGACTGTAAATGAGCAAAACGAGGCCTGACTTTAGAAGCGTAGTCTGGAGGTGTAGAAATTCCTCGGTTCTACGATTCAGTACACTATATTTAACTGCTTGAAAAGAAGAGGAACTTACCTTAAGTAGTCCACCTGTTATGTAATTTTACTGTAATGTACGATATAGTGGACAAATACAAAGGAACCGCAACTATAACTAAGATAACACTCGATTTTAGGACCGTGACGCAGGCGTTGTGTCAAATCCGAAGAGCTGAAGATCTGTGGAATGCATCTTAAAGTCCAGGTAAAGCATTCAGATAATAAAGAAAGTCAAGGAGTCATCACATTACGTGTGATTTATGGCCCTCAGAGGCGGCGGATTCATACATACACAGTATGTACACAGACTGAGGTGGGTCGCTCAGATGGGCTTAGAAAGCACTGAATAAAGATAATGACAGCCATGCTCGGTTACAGAGTCATTTCAGGATGCAAGATATTAAGATGCCCCATCAGATAAATCATGAGGATGACAAAGATTCACAGCTCTGGTGTAGTTTGCTTTATTTTATGGTGTCAGCTGCGTTTTTATGGCTTTTTATTTAGTCAGCTTTTACTATAAAGCAGACACTGTGGTGATGAGCCTGACAGTCCTGATCCCAAAACACAATTCAGCAAAATCCCAGATTATTCTCACATGCTGCCCTCGGCAGGAGAATTATCATAAACACTACCAATGACATTTTTAAAATGTCATTTTTTTTCCTCAAAGAAAACCCTATATTTTACTTATAAGTAAGAAAATACTGATAATCTACTAATTTAAGTGGCTGGAAATAACTTTTTCCTGTGACTTTTAGCCAATAATTGTCTCACTAAACTCAATTTAGCTCTACTATGCATTACATTAGTGAAGCTTCTCACAAATATATAATAAGTTGTGGCAGTCGCACAGTAAAGATTTTCAGCAACGTGACACAGAGAGAAAGCCGCCTCATTACCTCGATTTAACCTGTGACACACACTGAAACACACACACACGCGCTGCACTCTGAGCAGAACCAGTGGAACAATATAACTCACTCATTAATAGCTTTGCAATGTATTCATCCTCACACACACACATGCACACACACACAGGCGACGTGATGGTAATAATGTTGACATCTTGGTTCTAGTGCATGTGTGTGTGTGTGGAGCGGGCTCTAGAGAATGAGCTAACGAGTGCTCAGCACAGTAGATCTATAAGCTATCTCCCCTGCATTTAAAAATCGATGCATGCAGCTGCTCCGCCTGCCTCCACTGACACACACAGACACACACAAGCAGAGCAGGCAACCAGAAATACCCTCAAAGTAGGATCAAAGTCAGACTCTGCTGCGTTTAAGTGGAAACAGACTGCTGATACTGGATAAATCTTTTTGGCTCTAAAACATGACAGCTAGCTGCCCTCTCACACGATGCAGAAGCTGCATGAGGGTAACAACCAAAAAGTAACAATGGAGTTAAATCCAAATTATATTTTAAACAAATCAAGTGGGGTCTTAGTATTTGGTGTGATTGGTTTTAGCCACAGCAGAAGAAAATGGCTTCACCCAAAGAGTGAAAAATATTAATATGACATCAGCTTTGAGGAAGATTGTGCTTCATTTTCATATCAGCAGTTATCCAGCAAGAGTAAGTGCTAGTTTTTTAAAATCTGCTTTGTCTGAAAATGACATAAATGCAAACACGTGCCGGTGTATGGGGCTTTCATTGTCCATCACTAAAGCCTCTACTCTACATATCTGAAGCAGCTGCCATCAGTACAGTCCCGCTGGAGCTCACTAAATGTCAGAGAGGACAAGCAGAAGCCTCTAAACCTGATCTGAAGCTCATCTCGGATGTGAGCCTAAAAATGAGGACAGGAGGTGGACTTACAGTGCATAGAGGCATGGAGTCGTCCTCGCCCACAGAGTCCTCTGTATCCTGATGTGAATCCTGTAATCACACAAACACAAAAGGTCACGCATCAACACACACCTGATACACAGAAGTGACGTGAAATAAACTCCTGCTCCCCGTGTGATCCTGGCAGGCAGCTGAAATGATGCCACATGTTCACATGAAAAACAGCATGCAGTGGAAACTAATAACAGCTCACAAAGATGTAAATACAAGATGTACGGTCATAATTATAAGAAATAAAATTGCTAAGACTTTAAATTAATGATGCAACTAATTTACTCATGTTTGGAATAAAAGTTTACACAATTTATATATATATATATATATATATATGCAGCTGTATCATACAAACAAATTGTTACAAAATCATACATTGTGATTTCAGGATTTTTTTTTGATTATGTCTCTCACAGTGGACATGCACCTACG
>JBAMHW010000020.1:2113860-2154357 GCA_037177495.1 Rhadinocentrus ornatus | reverse complement strand
ACGACAGACCGATGCAGCGTCCGCATCACTGCAGACGCGGCACCGATCCGCCTGTCGATCTCCCGCTCCATCCTTCCTATTAAAAGAATTAAAATCTATTGGCTTAAATTTTTAAGCTAATGCTACATTTTTTTCCAAAGATATCTTCGTTCGAGCTCTCAGACCTTTGGTGACTGAGTCAAACTGAAGGCTGATTGTGAACAAAATACTTTCTTTCTACCTAAGCGTAACCAGACCTGTCTAACATGATTGTTGATGTGATACAGTACCTGAGAATTCAGCCACCAGCCAAATTTAATTGAACCTTTTGTTTGAATCCAGATAAAAAGTAAGATGTTACTCAGAGATGTGAACAGGTTTTAATCCCATTTAAAACACCTGGTTTACAAACAAAGCAGAGATGTAGTGAGTAGGAAACTCTAGAAATTACTAAAACATAAAATGTGATGGTTTATCACTCTGAAAGGTTTTTTATTTCAAATTTATTATATAAATAAACCGTTTGAACATGTCACACTTGGCTCCGGAAAACAAAAAAACCACTAGTTAATTAACAGACATCAGAAGCATTTAATTGATCTATCAATCATTTGTGTCATTTTTTATCAGAAGCGGCTCTGGTTTTAATTTCCCCGATGAGAGGATTTTTTGTTATATCAAATATGTTAATAGACTGAAGTAATCTCATTAGAGTACAACAGAAGTGTGGGCACTCGTGCAAGATTGCTTTTATGCCTAATAATTCAAAATCACATCATTTTTATATTATTCAGCAGAGAATTTAGCCTTATGAACCAACACAAGCAGATTCTTTAGTAAGGTTGTTGAAGAATGGGATATGAAACTCACTGAAGCTACATGGAAGCAAAAATCCCTTTAACAAACCAAAATGTCAGATTTCCAGTTATCCCAGCAACAAGGTTATAAACTGATTTGTGACCCCCTCTTTTTCGATGGCAGCCTGTGTGTATCAGCTGTGTGTGTCTGCACCATGGATCCATATAAAAACGCTTCAGACTTGGCTTGTGTGAATGTCACCAGTAGTTATGTGTATTCTTCTTGTGTAATAAACTCAATAAAAACCTAATATGTGATTCAGGGAGAAAACATGAATCAGTTTGGTGTGCGGTCTGACCTCTCGAGCTATTATTGCATGCTTCCTCATATCATCATAACTGTTCTACCCTGATAAAGAGAAAGAGGTGGAATGAAGTCAATCCACGCCTTTTAAATGATTAGCTTCAACAGAAGTGTGAAATTAATGGGAAGAAAAGAGGTAGCATGCAGAGTCCTTACAGCAAAGCATGGAGGTGGGAGGGTGATGATATGGAGTTAGGGACAGATTTAATAATGCCAGAAAAAAAATATACCAACGAAACCCACTCGGTCTGCTCCTTGACAACAATAGAGCACGCCACCAAAAAGTCGTCAAAAGTTTGCAAAATGAAACATAACTTCAAGAATGTTGCCCAACTTGAATTTAACAGAAGTCAAGCAAGTCGAGTTTTCTATTTTTAAGGTTAAGTTAGGCTAAAAAGGACCGTTCAAGCAGAAAGTAACTGATAGAAATCATCCCAGAAGAATGTTGGGAATGTGGGGACATTTGTGCAATAGTAGTCTTATCCTTCATGCCAAACTGAATTAGGCCTCCTGCCAAACAAGGCATGTTTTGAAAATACAAGACTTGTAATTCCCTCCTATTATTCTGCACTACGCCTTTCTGTTCTGTTAGTTTTTCATCTTGAATTAAAGCAAATCCTCAAGTGTCAACACTGGTTACAGCCCTGTAGGATGTCGAATTTAACATTTTCAAGCATAAAGTTATTACGAACTGGATATATTTCAGTGTTGTGCTGTTAATTGGATAAACTTATCAGCATGTGTCACATTGGACCTTCAAGGGAAGAAAACTGGCATTTTTCATTACATTTCTCTGCAAACAGACAACTACCAGCAGCCCAGTTCATTAGACGTTCCCACTTCCAACCTGCTTCGCTGAAGTTTTTCTGTCATGGCGTAAAAAACACATTTGCAGCTCCGTGCCTGCAGCAACATTTATCTGCATTTTGTTTCTCGCTAATTTTAAGGTAACATCTACACAACTTTGCCTCTCTCTGCTTTGAGTGTCTGAGACTTAGTGACCTAGATAAAAAAAATACGCCTAGTTGTAACCATGATGCTAAAGGTTGAGTTTGTTGAGCGGAGCTTCAGCAGCACGTTCTTGCAGGGCTGATAGGGAGGTGAAAGGAGGCCAGGCGGGAAGTACGAACAAGTACGGACTTGTCAAGAGGCCAGACAGAGGGAGAAGCTGGCTGCTGTGAATCAGCGTGTTTCGGGTTTGAGTTGTTACTGAAGCAGGTTTTACATTTCGCAAACTGCCTGCAGAACGACACATTTCTCCATGCAGCCCTTGTGACACCGCATACAGGAAGTGGACACACGCACACAGATGTAAGCTCTTCCTGAATCATGCTTTCACAGCAGCCTTGCCTCTTCATCTTTATCAAGATTCACTAACTTGTAGGAGGAGAAGGGTGAAATAAAAACAACACTCATGCAGGGGGCTGAGCTTAGTTTTGATACAAAAACTTTTTTTTTTAGAACAATCCCATCCTCTCACTTTGCAGATTTGCATTCATTCCTCCCCGGAAAGCTAAATAATAAATAAAAGAAATGCAAGTTACAAACTAAGCTGCAGCATAAAGCAGCAACCTGTGACCTTCCACTGTCACTTCAGCATGTTTCAACATATTTCAGGCCCATCTGTACTTGCAGAAAACATTTGTTCTTCCACTGAATCCCAACAGAATAAATGTAAAAGTAGACAGTCACATAGCAAACACTCCATTCAGGACGGATACACACTTCTGGGTGAACAGTTCAGGGGTTTTTTCTCCTTTTTTTATTCAAAGTTTTGATAACCTTTGTTAAAAAACCATTTCCACCAAAGACTGCATATTAAGAACTCCCTCCCTCCCTCCTTGCGGTTGTTTTTAAGGAAAAACTAGAAAAGTGTATAAAACACTTCCTAATTTTTATTTTTTCCCACATTTACTGTACCTTCTTTCAGAGTTTCGTGGACACAGAAATCGAATCATTAACACTAATATTAAATCTGACTTCAGATAGATATTAGGATATGTTGCTAGACAACATGAGTCCGGATGCTCACATCATATTGCGTGCAGCTTCTTTGCATGCATCCAACGCTGCCATCGCAAACCTGCAGCACAACTACACTGCAAGCGTTCCCAGCTAACGCAGTAACAGCGAGCCATCTAGCTTTTCTTTTTCTGTGACAGCCTTGTGTGTCTGATGTAGCAGCTGGTTCCACATGACATGTTTTGCTTCAGGGCAATGTGTCTTAAATGTGGGTACACATACTCCTGGAGTACTTGGAGACACTATCATTGTAAAACTGGGATCCATCTCTTTTTCTCTAGCATTTCTCTTGTAAGGGATGCTACTGCTTCTTATTATGGGTAACAGAAAACACACATTATAATTAGTTTATTTGATATTAACAGTGCGTATTAATAAACATCTATAAAAACAGATGTAAACATGGTGGATTATAGCTAACAAGCTAATTTGCATCCGTAACAGCAGTGTGTTGATCCGTTATATTATTTATCAGTGATTCAGTAAGTTCTCACCTTATTGTTTGAGGGGTGTTAAAGTCAGAAAATAACATCCTCTTACATACCACAATTCAGCTACAAAACGGTTGCAAGATTTCTAGAGAAGTTTGCAACATGTGTTCTGTAGCTGAGAGCCTTGTTAGTGATTCCTGTGCCAATGCTTCTCCATGCCGCTGTGGAATGATTTAATTTTTAAAAAAATATATGATTTAGCATCCCCATAACGTCTCTGCAGTCTGCAATAATTTACAGATGACTACATTTATAGGTGACATATTTATGCCCATTTTATTGCTCCACATACTGCTTTTATTGCCCCTGTTTTCCATCTGAGTTCTTTCTAAGTTCTCACTTTAATAAAATTCTAGATAATAATTAACTGACGTCAAAATACATGCAATTAAAATTTTTTCCATCTCTCTGCTCCCTGAGCTTAATGATTAACTTGTTTATTATGAGGTTGATGTCAATAGCAGGTGTTTATTGAAAATAAATAGAACATTTATAAACCACATTTCTGTTTCATTCTACTACAGGTAGAATTTGCATGTCTGCAAGTTAAAAGGAAGTAAATACTATTATTTCTGTGTGTTTTATAAAGCCGTTCACTCGGGCTTATAAAGAAGATTAGAAAAAAAAATTGTCCCAGTTATCTCAAGTTATCATGATTAAGCACTTAACCCATAATTGTTGCTGGTTTGGTGCTTTTTCAGGCGGAATTTGGGCCCGGAAAGAAGTGAGACATTCCTGTAGAGATGTGAAGCAGCATTAACATTACAGCATATTGTTTCCTCTTAGCGCTGCTTCCACAAAGTTTTTAGTGATACTTCCAAGTGCTTTCTAATCTAATTTTGTGCTTCCTCTGCAACTCACTAGTATGCTGATTATTTCATGCACCTGTGTGTTTTTACAGACCTCCCCTTATAGCTTACTACATTTTCAACTTCTCTGATTGGAGATTGGTAGAAGTGTACGGTTGTTTACAGAAGTCTGCTTTTTTAAGTACTTTGATAGTTTTAAAGGGCACTTTAGTATGTTTTTTATATCTTTCTTTTGGTAACTATAATAACCTTATAGGATCTTTAAGGATAGCAGCAGCTGTCACTAATTATTTACTGACATTTCTATCCTTCAGGACATTTTGGACCTCTCATTTCAGCATCAAATTGTGGGAAATATTTGCCAGCAGGTGCGGTTTATAGTATTTGTGTGGCAAGTAACTTTAATAATTTATATACTCAGTGAATACCAATGTGCTTAGAGTGATCTCATGAGACTTAGTGGTGCTCTCCATACACATCCGTGTTAAAAGAAAGTCTTTGTGGATGCTTCATGGGTAGTTGCTGCTGTCAGTAGCAGTCTCATCATAACTTTAAGTCTTGAAGTGTGTGCTGAATCTTTGTGGTGAATAAATATGCTTCAGTTCTGACCACTTTCTTCAGGCTTTGCAGAATATTTGTTAATTACAACTTTAACTCTTGGTTTTAAATTTTGTACTTGGATTTTTCCAGGCTGAAAACTAGATGTTAGCATATTTCTAGCACTTTACAGTATTTCTGTGTCTTGTGTGTTACTTTCATAGTTTTGGTGTAAACTACTAAACTGTTAGTAGAGGGCTGCTACCATATTTGAGTTTCTTTTAAAGATTTTCTTTGCATATTAACAGCTTTTATTTTTTAACTCTTTTTCAGTCTATTCCTTGTTCCTGACTATTTAAAAAAAAAGTGTTTTTTTGTTTGTTAACCCACTTGACATTGTCCTATAAATCAGGCATGAATGAAAAGCCACACAACACAAGGAATGAACCAGTGTTACATAAGAGGCAATTTAGTAAAGAACCAATTCTAAACTGTATCTTTAGGCTCTTTGTTACCAGCGGGCTTTTACTGGCGTCATTTGCTCCCATTTCTTCCTTTCAATCTAAGAAAACTACCAGAGATTACGCAGAGATTAGGATTTTTGAATCAACAAGGTAATATCCAATGAGCTGTTAGATGGAGACTTTACAAAAAAAACAACTTTATATTAAGTGTGTTCTTGAAACATTTGAGGAAACTGGCAAGTGGGGGGAACAGAGGTGTCATCAGGCCTAAAAAAAATTTTTAAAAAGCTATCTACAGCAGATGAACAGGATCTGAAAGAGATGCCCTGAAGAAAAGACCTTGCACGGGACCTAACAGATGCATCTGGACCTCATCAGAAATGGTCTCCATGTCCAGAAGCTATTGTTAAGGAAGGGAAGGAAAACAGGGTGAAACAGCTTAAATATCCCAAATGACACAAGAAAAGGACTGAAAATCAATTACAACTGGTCTGGTGGAGGGATGAATCCTCCCCAGACTGGACCTCAACATTATTCCCGCAGTATGGGATCATCTAAACAGAGAATAAAATAAAAGGCTGAAAACATCCAAAGAAGAGCTTTGAAAGGTCCTTCAAGACGTCTGGAGAACTATTACCAAAGACTGCTTAAAGAAAATGCAAGAAAGCTCATCTAAGCGAGTTCAGATTGTGTTAAAAGAAAAGGTATTAACACCAACTTCTGACTTTCAAACTTGTATAACGTGTTTTTATCTCATATATTGTATTTTCATTCATGTTTGAACAAATTGCTGCACTTTTCTTGGTAACAGCTGCAAGACTAACAGGAAGCTGTATGGCTTCTTTCCCCCAGGCTGATCTTACATAAAGAAAAGAATTCAGCACAATTTTGTTTTGCATTTCAGCCTAATTTAGTCTTCCTGCGGGAATTTTCTTGTGTTGTTATTCAGCATCAAAACCCAACCTTCACGAAATTCAGCTAGCACTGAAACCTAAGTACACCATTAATAAAGAGCTTTCCTCACATATTTTGGACCATATAACTACATTAAAATACTTTGTGACTTCTACTAATAATTTAAAACTTCTAAAACTATTTTACCCCATTTCTATACACTTCCCAAATGCTTCATGTGGTAATGTGATCACATTTTGAAGCATTAGGAGGGTCAGCTGCTGTAAAAAGTGATCTAACAGTTAGTTTTCATGCTTTCCGCAGCAAACTGCATCCTGCATGGTGCAACATTTCACTACATCATCCTCTGAAGAGGTTGCAGCCTGATCCAGACAAACTCAAAGTCACTCAGCTGACAAAGCAAAGTCTGTGTTTCTGGGTTCATGTGGATGTCTCACCTCTCCAGCCGTACCCCCCACTGGCATCTTCTGCCAGGGATCTACCAGCTGAGCCAGAGGCATCTTCCACTTTTCTTCTTCTCTCTTTTATTCCTCTTTTCTGCTCCGTTTTCGTCCCTCCCTCCGTCGACACTTTCAGTCTAGCCGGCTTCTCGCTTTTCGACTTACTTCCCGTCCTTATGGTAATATTGAGAAATGTTTTAAACCAGCAGTCCCGTCTCTGTGTCGGCTGGAACCGAACCAACCGAGCCGAACTGAGCCGAGCTAATTCCGGATCTGTGGTGGCGCTGAGACCGCCCCTTCCTCTGAGGAGACGAACATGAGAACAAAACTAGCGAGGAGGACGCCCTTTCTCGGAAACTGATCGACTTTACTAATCTGACTCTGATTCCCTCCACCTCTCTCTCCCTCACTTCCGTTGTTTCCCAATATGGCGGCCGGTGTCGGCTTACCTGTCCGTCAGACCGCAGCGTCACGGCTGCGTCACACCACGAGGCGGCATCCTGAGGTAACACGTTTAGCCAACACGTATCTCCTGCAGAGCTTTGCATTTTGTGACTCATGATTAGTTGTCCTCCTAAATTTGAGCCACTGTTTTGGAAAATTACAAAATTCAGGAATTAATTTACTGAGTATAAACAAACTTATTAATGAGTCTGGAGCACTGACGCAATGTTTTTACATGCTTATAATACTTGGGTTAGCTAAACATGACCACAAAACCCATTTAACAAACATAACGAACATCAACAGTCATCAGTTGTGAGTCTTACATACCTAAAGGGACTTTACACAAAAGCATCAAATGATTAAATACATATATAAAATCATGCTTTACATCTGCAGCCACAGGAAGACAAACAGTCATCCAGGAAGTCACCCAAGAATATCTAAAAATAAAGATGTGATCTAAAACAGACACACAACAGCCCCAAAGAACTGCAACACTATCACACAGAAACCCAAATAAATACTAAGAGATATGAATAACTTGTTTATGGTACAAACATAACAGCAAAGAGATTAAACATAATCTAAACAAGCCACAAACCAATTTAAAATATCAAAGATGAAAATATTACAAAGGAAACACAAAATGATGTCAACTAGATATCACAGAAATGCAGATTGACAACACATGAACACAAATAGATTAATTTAGCTGAAAGACCCAAACCAATCACAGAAATGCAAAACAAACCACAAATGAAAGATATTTTACTCAACAGGCAAAACCATCTCAATATGATGCCAAAGAGATGAGAAAACACCATTAAAGAATAACAGAACTATCTCAGAAAAATTCAGGAAAACAGATACAAGCAGATACCCTAATGCCAAGAGAAGCAAAGCAGAGAGAGAGATAAAAACAGAGGGACCACAAACACATACAAAAAATAACTTTAAGAGACAATATCAACCACATGATGCATAAAATCACCACTGCCATAGAAATTAACCCAAAGAAATGCAAGATAATGGAAAATAGATACATAAAAAACATAAACATAAAAAGAAAAATAACACACATTTCTATTAGGATAACTAGCAATAAATGAAGATGTTGAAGCATCATAAACAAAGAACAATAAACTATCTGTGTTGCTAAAAAACTGCTAAAAGTAAAACTGTTCATGTAACAACACAACTGCTTCTGTTTGTTTTAAAAAACTGTCAAAAGAAATTAATTATTACTAATTCTAGAAAAACCCTCTAAACTTCCTGTCATGTAGAGGCCAAAGCTTCCCAACGCAACTACTCCAGGTATGAGCACCAGCCTGGGGCCTGGGATGGAATATATATATATATATATATATATATATATATATATATATATATTTTTACAAATTTTCCTTAAATTCTTTTAGAAATAACGTGTAATCCTTTTTAGAGAAAACATACTACAGTTATTTTTCCAGGTGTTTTCTACCTGGTTCCTGTTGTTGACTGGAAGTTATTTTTTCAGTTTTTGGTTAGTGGTTATTTTATTACTGCTTTGTTTATAATTTATTTTTTTTATCTCAGATATTAATCTATCAGGTTTAAAGCCAAATACACAGAAAATAACAAGGACAACAGTAAACATGTTATCTTCTCTCTTTAGTATGTCCTGACACGTAGCATTTAAGTAGTATCTTATCATAAGAAGAAGAAATAACACTGTATAACCTGGCTGCTTCTTCATTGTTGAGAATTTGGATAAGTTGCACTTATTTTTGGCCCTATAGCGACATCTGCTGGTAGTTGGTGGAACAGCCACACGCAGCTCATTGAGTTTATTACACCAGTCTAGCCTTATTTATACAATTCAAAGTACAGGTGAAACGCAAACAGAATATCGTGCAAAACTTTATTTATTTCAGTAATTTAACTTATAAATGTAAACGAATATATAGACTCATTCCACGTTTTGGGTTTTCATAAGCTGTAAGCCATTTTATCACAATATAGCAAATGCTTAAAAAAAATCTCACTTTAAATATTTACATTTTTATGTTAAATTACTAAAGTGAATTAAGTTCTGCACAATATTCAAATTAAGTTTTACCTGTATTTGGTAATTATGAAAAATACAGTTTTTTTCCCATCGGTACATGCCCTTATTAAATTACTGACATTGTTTGATTTTATGCCACAACACAAATTATATTCCAACCACAAACAAAATTTTCCCATTTTGGTTACGCATTTATTTTACATTGGGTCTTACAGTCTACCAGTGTACAGCATTTAACAGTGAAATAGTAAAACTTTCTATACAAGTTCAGTACACAGATTTACATGAAACATCTCCCAACATTTTCAGGTACAAGTGATTGTATCTGAACTCAGAACTCCAGAAGTTTGTCTGTAGTGTTTTTATTTCCCAGCACAGGAAAATGATTCCTTCTAAACTTCCCTTTCCCTCAGCTCGATATTTACGTTGGGTTGTTTTGCAACTGGTAAAAAGTTTTATTCTGTGCAGGCTTTTAAAAAGAAAGCACCTCGTACAGCACCAGTAAAAGTCTGGACGTACCTGCTCCTGCACAAGTTACCATTTTCTAATGAGAAGAACAAAATTTTGTTGCAAAATAGCGACAAACTGAATCAGTTTCAATTCATATCGCACAAAATTGAGCCCAATAAGATGCTTTGGAGTCAGTTTAAGCACAAAGTGAAAAGTGAGTCAGAACATCTGTAAAACTGAAGCATCCAGGTGATCTTGTGAAGTTGGCACAGAATCAAAATTAGCTTAGCTTTGGTTTCTTGCTACATCAACTCATTTCATACAGGTGGCATCTTGACTTTGTTCCACAGTTTAGAAAATGAGATAAATATGCGAGAAATGTACTCAAGAGTTTTTACTGTACATACGATTAAACTCACTTTGTTCATTCTGAAAGCAGCAAGGAAAACGTCTCAAATATACAGGAAGTGGCTGACAGCTTGGAGAAAAAGACGTATGCGTGATTCTCAGGTAAACATGAAGTTGTAATAAACCTGTCATAGAAAAAAAATCCCACAGTCAACAACTGAAACAGAAGTTTGTGCGTATTTATATATTGCACAGCTAAATGTCAAGTAGACACAGTGCATCTTCCCATTTTTCTCACTTTTAAACAACTTGACCAAATTATGAAACAACAACAACAGACTGGTCAGATGTGCAGCGGGAATAATAACTTACACATTTCTATATAAAACTATAAATAAATAAAATACTGGCAAGTTTCAGGTAAAAACTGAGTCCCAGTTATGGTGCAAAGATCTAAAGTCAAGGGTGTGGGTGCAGTGAAGCAGCCCTTTTCTTAGTTCAGTAAGGACTCTAGCTCTGAGCTTAGAAGGATGCAGCGTCTATAAGAGGGTTGAGTCTAGCTGACAGACTTGAGTTTGGACCAGGGGTTTGTCCCACGGACTTCTAGTGGCGGGTTGTTGTAGAAGATGTGGTTGCAAAGCTCGTCCAGCGGTGGCTCTGGATCAGCGGTTGCAAACAGAGCCGCCTCTTCCACCTCCTTACGGATCTCTGCATCCATTTCCTGACAGAACAGACATGATTCCCATCAACTCCTGCAACTTGCATAACTTTATTTATAAAGCACGTTTTCCAAACACTAGATAAAGAACACAGTAAGTGTACTGTAAATGGCAGTGTGTTTATGTGGAATTTTTCCGTTAGTAAAGTCAACGTTACAACAAGGTATAACTTGTAAGGATTGTGCTTCTGTGGAAGTGTGTGGGTTGTGCCCCATAAAATGTGCCAAAATATGGCAGTCACTCATATTTTAAGTTTCTTAATGGCTTGGATAAGAAATAACTGACAACACAAAACACAAATTCCCTTAGTTTTTCTGCAAAGATTCTAAAACTGAAACACATAAGCTAAACCAAAGTCTGTGTGAAAGACTTAATCCAACAATAGTGACTATTCCGTAGTGATTGGGAAGGTTAGGGCAGCAAGTGTGATCACCTCTATAAAAAGCAAAGGTGTTTTCTCACCTTAAATTCCTCGACTGACGCCATGTTGTTGCTGAGCATGCGCTCCTTCAGCATGGAGATAGGGTCACTTTTGCTGCGCACCTCCTGAATCTCCTCGCGAGTGCGATAGCTACAAGACGTAACACGACAAAAATAAACAGATTAAAAGTGTGTGTTGCCCTATGAGTAGCAGGAAGATACCAAACTCCCTCCGGAACATGTGGGTGGTTCATCAAATCACAGAAAAGGGGAAATTTTTGTCTCTTGAACATGACCCAGAGTTCAGTGTTCCTGATGACTCACCTGACACCAGGGTCGCTCATGCTGTGTCCATGGTAACGGTAGGTCTGCAGCTCCATCACAATGGGACCCTGAAAGACACAACAGGTCATTTCTTCAGCTACATTTGAAACTGCTGCTTCAAACTCTAGAAAAGCAGTAAATATGATGATGTTGAAGAACCAACATTAAATAGGCTGATGGTTAAAGCTATGCAAGCTAAAATGCGTTCGCATTCACTTTTTAAATGCGGTCTGGATAGCATTATTTATTAATCCAGTGTGTTTCTACATTTCTCTTACACACAAACTCATGTAAACCCTCTGTTTCCACCTTTTTTGTGGACAGACTTCAGATCAGTTGGCTTCTTTTTTTGACAGAAGGATGAGAACATCGTCTCTTGGGACCACAAACGGACTCTTTGACATGTTATTGCAAGAAATATACAGGAGTGTTAATGATGGGGGAGGTTCCTGTAGTTGCTAATACTGGTTCACTGCTGAAAAGGTTAGCTGGGTGTAATTTAAAGAATCCAAATTTATAATATCAGCAGCTTTGAATACATTATATAACTTTTCTTAAATGGTTTTTCATTACCTTGAGTAAAAACTATGATAGTCAAGAACAGATGAGTTTCATACAGATGATATAAAATCTTTTGCGACAGCCCCGTCTACACGGTTTCTGTTGGCATGTTTAGTTTTGCTGGGAAATTATATTTTACATTCATCACTCCTTTTCTTCTGAAACTGGATGTAATCTGTCACCTTCTTTACACAGACTGAAATAAGGAATATTCTTAAAGCAACACTACATAAGTTTTGTGCTTCTAACTCATTTTGACGGCATACTGATATTTATTATGTACATTCCCGAAGCTGTTGTTGCGCTGCAGCATCCCAAGGCTGAGAAACCACACTTTACAACTACTCCAGTACAGAGCATCACATAACAGCAACACGTGACACGCCAGCAGCTCAACATCAACACACTGGCATTTTGAACTTCCACCATGGCTGATTCAGCAGTGAAATGCAGGAGGAAAGGGAGGAAAAGAAAGAGTGAAAGGGACAGGATCAATACGGGACTGACCTTTACTGGCTGGACAGAACTTAAAGAGACAGGATGCAACGCTGAAACTGAATTAGCCTTCATTAGGGGGCACTAAGTGTTCAGTTTTATCATTAGACCTGAAAGAAAAACGGACCACACCATCATGTTTTTGCTTAGTTTAGCAAATTAAAAATGCTTGATAGTTAATTTATACTAGTCACAATTAGTGAAGCAATCCATTACTAATCAATTTCAAAATTAAACAGTTTTGTGTTTGTTTTTTTTCCTGGGATTTGTTCACAACAGTAATGAGATAAAAGAACAAAATATGACCAACATTGACAATCCAAAACCAGGGACTTGTTTTTGAACTTGAACTTCCAAGATGAAAAGACAAAACTTTACACCATCAGCACAAAAGAAGCAATCAAATATTCTAAAAGCTTTTTTTGTTTCTCAAAATTCAGTTTACCTTTCCAGATCTGCAGTAATCTGCAGCAAACTTTGTGGCCTCCCTGACACACAGGACGTCCATCCCATCCACCTACAGAGGAGAAAGAACCAGGTAATATCTGAAGTACATCTAACTGTCCAGCCTGCAGTTCTCCTCTGAATGGTTTGTGTGCAGTATCATACATGAGCATCAGACAGCTGAATGCATGCTCACACCTGCAACTGCCAGGACGGGAACATCAGCCACGTCCTGCTATAGTCTGGGTCTGCACTGGCCAGCTGCAGAGTATGGCCAACAGGAACAATGCAGCTGATGCCCGAGACCGCCAACGTCAACCACTGCTACAGCCATCCCAAACATTTCTCTACACTGATAAAAGTTGGGTCTCACTCTGAGTCCTGGTATGAAGTCTCCTCTCTTGTAGTAGTCGGTGCTGGCTGATGCTCTCTCCACCGATGTTCCCATGCCGTATTTGTTGTTCTCACAGATGAAGATGCAAGGCAGCTTCCAAAGAGCGGCCATGTTGAATGACTCGAAGAGCTGGCCCTGATTGGATCAGACGAAACGACACGTCACTCCCATACCCTTGCAAATCTCATACCACTTTAATTTATAGAAAAAGGTTTTATCTTTTGTTTTTATTCCTTTTTAAGTGTACTATTATCACCTTCAGTAGCTTTAAAGTTCTTTAAATCAATTACTTAAGTTTCCTCTTTAAACGACTATAATGTTAAGGCATTGTGTGAAAGATTTAACTATGAAGTGTTATATAAGGGTAAAATATTCGGAGGTTGTGTCCTGGTCTCCAGCTTACCTGATTGGCTGCTCCGTCTCCATAGAGTGTGACACACACCTGATTATTGCCTTGGTACTGACAGGCCAGAGCGATCCCTGCGCCCAAAGGCACCTGGACAGTTCAGTTCAGTTAATTAAAAGTAACAGTGAAAATACGAAACGACATTTCTGCACACTTACTTGTGCGCCCACGATGCCGTTGCCTCCATAAAAATGTGGCGCGTACATATGCATAGATCCCCCCTTCCCTTTGGCCACGCCACCTTTCCGACCTGAGGAAGAAGCATCAGTAAAGGGATGAAGCATTTCATAATGCAAACTGTTTGCAAATTGGTTAGCTCCTACTCTCACCGGTGAGCTCAGCCAAGATCGCTTTAACCGACACGCCGCGGGTGTACGTGTAGCCGTGGGCGCGGTAGGCTGTGATCACATGATCAGAGGAGTTGATGGCGGCCTCGATGCCTGCAGCACATGCTTCCTGTGGGAGAAGAGTGAAACATTCAGTATTTAGCATGTGGAGGAATTATTTTTTTCAGGAATATAAATTCAGAATTTGCCTTTAAATATAAAATTTATGGGCTTTTTGGACTAAAATGTTTACATTCCCTAGGATTTATCTTCCTATATAGTACAATAGTAAGTTTCTTTGCTTCATGTTTACTGATTGAGGAGACAGGTTTATTTTATTTAAGTGCAATAGTGTGTACAGTTAAAAAACTAAAATAAATGTGGACTCTGTTTCTGCAATTGTTTTATGTAGGTAAATGATTTTCTCTGGATTCCTATTCTTGCAAATTTCTGCACACAGTATATACGGTCATGTGAACAAAAAAAACCAAAAACATCTCAATTATTGGAACATAATCAAAACAAAACTAATCAAATGCGCTTCATGAATTAATCATCTTCAATGTCAGAACCTGCAGAAAAACAAGACATTTTGCAGGTTTGCTGATCTGGAGCATTCAGCTGTGTGTTAACACGGTGCATCAAGGTTAAAAGGTCATTTCCACGCACACTTGGGAGTCCATCATTCCATAAAGTTCAAAACATTTAAGACAGGAGCCAGTCTTCCCAGGAGTGGATGTCCCAGGAAGTTCAGTCTGAGGTCATGTAGTGCTCAGAGAAAAGAAGAGCTACATTTCAGACTCAGTCAGTTAGCATCTTAAAATTTAAAGTTCAAGTCCAATTAGAAAAAGACTAAGCATGTATGCTTTTGTTTGGAAGGGTTGCAGGAGAAAGACTCAGCTAAAAGAAATGCTTTTTAGGTTTGTTAAGCTGCACCAGAATAAACAAGACTTCTGGAACAAAGTTCTTTATAAAGAGGAGACCAAAGTGACGATGTTTGGTTATAATGCAACAGCAACACAGCATGTCACCTCAAACATCTCATATCAGCTGTTAAGAACGGTGGTGGAAGGTTGATGATTTGGCCTTGTGTTGCAGCTACAGAACCTGGACACTTTGCAGTCATTGAGTGGACCATGAACTTCTTTCTGTATCAAAATATTCCAGAGTCAAAAGTGAAGCCATTTGTCTGACCCAAGTTTTAGCTGTCAAACAACAAAACGATGATCCCAAACTCAAAAGAACCAAGACATGATCCAGTCGAAGTCCAGACTTCAACCGGACATGATGGCGCCTAAAATGAGCTGTGCATCAACCAAAATTCCTCCACAACCATACGAGAGACTGATACATCTTACAGAAAACAAATACTTCTGGTTAATACCACTTAAGGTGGTTCAACAAACAGTTGAAGCATGAAATTGACTCTCTCCCTTAACACCCCTGCTTCTGAATGTTTTAATTATATGGGAAATACTGAATGAAAATTTACAAATTGTCTCTCTGCTGTTCAGTAAAATTGTTTCATTAACTATCCTAGTAAATAAAACTTGCATTTAAATGTGGATGCAAAGACTAAACATTGTTTTAAAAAAACAACAATCAGCTTTTTAAACTGATGAATTGCAGTGAGAACTGAAATCTTTCAGCTCTGGGTCGGACATGTTGGCACCTACCTGTCCATCGTACAGGTGACAGAAGCCCCTGATGATCTTCTGTTTGTAGAGCTGATCGGCTTTGAGCTCCATGCGCCTCACAGTCTGCATGGTGCGGTAATACTGCAGGCCCTGATCCCTGGTCAGCTCCGCCTTCTCTGGAGGACCCTCCTCCAGACGGTGCACGTCGCATTTCTACTAAAGAAAACGCACTCATCACATCACACACCTTCCTGGTCCCATAACAAACGCCGCTGCTGCAGGGCGTAAAACCTCTTCACAGGATACCACATAAAAAGCTCAATCTTAAAGCAGCTTTTGTCAACCATTCTGTTTTGTTTTTTTATATAGAACTTGTACGGAAACCTTTATTTTCTAAACTCTTTTGTTTTGTTAGACAGTGAACTGAGCTTAGCATCAGAGTAATTAGTGCCTGGACTCACCTTGATGTCAAAGGTCGCCTGAGGAGTGAAGTCAGTAAATGAGCGCGCAACGACGACTCTGCCACCCTGGAAAACACGTCAAGCACAATTACCCTCAAATGCAGTTCACAGTCAGTGCAGCAGCATCGTAAAGCTACTTAAACCACACGTCCTCCACAACAAGCAGCATGAAGGCCGCCCTCCTCTTCACAGCAGGGGGAGGGTTAAGCCAGGGATCAGGTTTGGGTCTGCTGGTCTATGCTGCAACTGATCATGCTCAGGTCAATAACAGGGTAGGAGAACAACAACAAAACCCTCTGCCACTGTGTTCTAAAAATAAATCCTGTGTCAGATCAATCACTGTTTAAATTCAGTGGTTAACCTTTATGTGCTCTATTCCTGCATGGCTGTACACTTAATATTAAGGGTTGTAGGTTAATAGGAGGGAAAATCCTGCTTGTACCTAGAAAATATCAGGACTATTTTCCTATGCAACATTTTTAAAATGAAACAATTATATAATGGAAAAGATTTAATTTAGCTGTGATGAAAGATGGGCATCATTTTAAAGCAGGAGTGTGTAAATCATCATTTAAATAAGTTGACAAAACAATCCAAACTCAAAACTTCGAACTTTTGAATTGAGTCAGTCAAACTACAGTTCTGATCTCATCACATCTTCAGGTGACCAAATAGTTATGTCATTTAACAATGGTGTCAATTTTCTATTTAACAATAAGTAAATGGTGCAACTTCATTAAACATGAAAAGAAAGAAATCCAGAAAAAAGATAGGGGGAAAAAAAACATCCAGAAAGGCTGAATCTAAAGGTGCAATTACAGAAATTTAGAAGGGACAAGAAAGAGACAGGAAGTAATCCAGAAATAATTAAATAAAGAGAGCAAGCTAAATTTCTTTAGGCAAAGAGAGAAATTCAGGAAAGAAGAAAGAAATCAAAAGGAGCATAAGAGCCAGAAATAGAGACCGAAATCCAGATGGATAGAAAGTTAAATAACTGGTAGTTGCTGTCCTGGTTTGCTTATTTAAAATGTTCAGTTAGTTAGCAAAAAGCTCTGGTTAAGTTGCCCAGCCCTGTTAGTGAGCATACAGACACGCAGGATGCTACGGGGGTCCTTACTGGTCTGTCTAGCTGGTCGGTCTGGATGCTAACTAACTGTGCAGCAGTCGATCTAGTACTGACTGGTGGTGGTTTAGGTGGTTGTCGCTGGGTCAGTGCAGAGGCGGGCGCCGCCGGTGAAGTTAGATTGACGTACTCTGACAGGTCAATCAGCAGCTGGGGAACACAGGAGCCAACCAATCAGACCAGAGCACAGCACACCCAGAGGATCTCTACAGGAGCTACAGGTGAGGAGACGTCTACAGGTGAAACAGCAGAAGCAACAGCTAGATGGAGAAAACATGAGGACTGGGGTCTAAAATTATTAGAACTAACACCAGCCCAACAGTGTCTATGCTGTGTGAGCTACTTCACAACCAGCACAACTTTTATCTGCAGTTTGATCCACTTAATATCAGATTAAAGCATAAAATGATTAATCAGTCAGTAAATCAATCATTCAGCAATATTCAAGAGAGGTTGCGTAATCACCTTAGCGCTGCAAAAGTTGGTTAAGTTAGCCACAATCTGAAACCGTTGCTTCCAGGAAATAAAACTACTGAAATAAATATTCGTGGTTGCTGCTTAAGTTAGACTAGACTTTCAATTTTTGCACATGGTTATTTTCAGACTTTGTCAAAATTACTGTCAAATGTGGCCTAAAACAAGGGATTCACTTCAGTTTATTAATGCAAGACAATTCACAAGTTCAAGTTCTACAAGTCTAAATAGATGCACTCGTTCATGCAGATGTTTTTAATTAGCTTTGCTAAGGAAGCCAGCCGATTGCATCAAATCTTCAGTTTGATTCAATCTTGTCTGATTCTCTGATTTAATCAGTTTACAGATTTAGACTCCGACATTAAGAAAATATGTATACCTGCAGTTATTTTTATTTAAATAAGTACAATAAAGAATTGACTTTATGATCAATATTAGTCAAATCTGTTCATTTCTGAGCCTTCGTTCAGATTAAATGTCTTTATAGAATTTTATTTTTTTAGCATAAAAAGTTAAAAAAAGAAAAAAAAGAAAGCCTTAGTCTTAGATTACGTTATTATTATTAATAAAAAAAAGAACATTATCTAGTAACAGCAAACTGGTTGCATTTCCAGTTGTTAGATGTAAGCAACTACAAAATGTCAACTTCATTTTAATAAAAGAATTAACATCAAAATTTTTACCTATTTTCCCTAAATAAAAACAGAAACAAAGGAACAATTCAGGGCTAAATCTGTTAAAGAATCTAATCTAAATCAGATAACCAAAAACTACATCTGAGAACCTGTAGCCCCTCTGAATATATTTTTCTATTTTCAGATAATTCTTTAATAAAAAAAATGACCTTTTGTTGCATGTGACAACTTGAACTCAATGTATACCATTCATCAAGTAAAGAAGCTGATGAAATATCACTGATACGGCTTATAGATAACAGGCACTGCAGAGGAGAATCCCCTTAATGGTAAAATTAAATGTGTACAAAAATCTAAGACAATATTTAAAAAATAAATAAATAAATAAATAAATAAAAAAGAATAAATTAGCATTTTATAAAACAGGCTGAACCAACACAAGGGAAAGTCAAGTTAAGACCATTTAAGTTGATTTCTTTCAGCTGCGCTTGAGAAAAGCTCTCACTGCAGAGGGTAGGAGGTGACGGGTCAGGCCTAGAGACAAACATCAGCAGCTGCTTACCTCCGACACTGTTTGGGCTCCCTAGGGTTCAGGTTCAGGTGCAGGGCAGAGGGAGAGAAGCGAGAAATAAATGGGGATTGTTGAATGTTGTGTTTGTGAAAAATGAAGGCAGGAAAGCAGCAGGCAGGAAACTTTCAGGGTTCCTCCAGTCACTTACATTTAAAGCATTTTTGTTATATATATTTTTTTTTTTTATCAGAAAGTGATTTAAACAAAAAGTAGGTTCATATTGAAAATTATATTTTTCACAAAATTAAACCCAACTGAAATTTAAAACTTTTATAGTGTCTGTAGGAACCTGCTGACACACCACAACACAGACTTAACATGCTGGAGTCCAATTTGCTGACAGATGCACAGATATGCTGCTAACCCACGCTTGATTTTAAATTGTCTGAATGCTTCTGGAAAAGCTCGAGAAACCAGTTTGGCTCTTATTTATCAACGTGCACAACATCGTCAAGGTTTCTGATCACCTGTGCAGCCACGCCTTATTTTTTACCTTTAGCACAAACTCATTCACGCCTGCACAGCTTGTTCAAAAACCTTAAAACTGGGTCCACATTCAGGTTTCTATCAGGGTCAATAAAGTAGTTACGGTAAGTTTCCGTAACTAAGGTGTTTGCATGTGCAAAATATAGCAAATTATACTCTCAAACGGGCAAAATTTACTTTTATACTACCTTCAGAATACTTCAAAATTACACAAGGGAAGTATGCTGTGCAACATGTCAAAACATTGGAGGAAACTGGACCTCGGTGTGAACCCAACCCAGTCACACCAGTGCATCTGTAGCAGTGCAAGCGTGGTCTACTGTTTGAGGAAGGCAAACCTCTACCATCACAAACACACAGGCAGAAATAATCCAGGTTAGAAACAGAACATTTTACATAAAATGACGTCGCCGTGTTAGCTCCTTGGTTTTACTTTGACTGTGCACAAAATGCATTTAAACATTTGGTCAGTCAAAAAAAATATGAGCAGAGTTGTCACGACTTCCCCCAGAGCATGCAAAATGAAAATCAGGAATCAACAGAGCTAACGTTAGCCACTGCTCACAAGGTCAGCCAACCTTCCAAACCAAGCAAGCCAGCTGCTAGCATGAACCGCTCCCGCTTTAAAGCTCGACGTTAACCGCGAATCACTCACCACATTTTTGCCAGTGATCCTACAAAGTGCGTTGGATATGATTGCTAACATGCTCTTCATACTAGAGAATAACGAGCCGACTCCGAGGAGGATTACTGGCAGCCGTTTAGCTGTTTAACAGCTAATTCCCTATAGTGTCCGTTCGGTAACCAGCACCGGTGAGCAACGACTGCAAAAGATACGTTCCGGGGCGGGTTTATAGCTCCCCAGGAAAGCACGCGCTCATTTTTGCACCCCATATTTTGTCTTTCAAAAGTATATTATAATCTTAAAATTTAGTTATAAATATATCAGAAAAGAAGTAAATACAACTACTTAAGTAATAGGGAATAAACATCTATTCTATGAGAGTAAAATATATTTTACATTTTATTATTAGAAATTCAGAGCCTCAAAAGCTCTCATAAAACTACAACAAAATGTCTAATATGTTCTTTTATATCAACGCATTTTTAAAAAACATATGTGCAAAAGTTAAAAATGAAAACTAAAATATAAATAATTAACATGAGTGTTTCTTAAACAAGACTAAACAAACTTATTCTCACATTTTTTTTTATTTTTCAAATAAGCCAAACTCCAAACACTTAAAAAAAAAGAGAACACAGGGGCAAGTGTAAGATTGAGATAAATAAGAATTTATTTATAGCATTTGAGTATAAACTTTACTTTAACCTCATCCCTCCTGCAGCATTCGGACACATTCAGAAATAGCATACAATAAAAGAATAAAAAGAATTTGTGGTATGAGCAACAGCAGAATATAATAATGTAACATACTTAGTGTCCACCATGAAGATATATGTAAGATATGTACTGTATGTAACCGAAGCTTTAAATTAATTTACTTCTGCCGTTGTTGAAAAGCCGTAAGCCAAAACTAGCTAAAAAAAAAAAAACTTCAGGGGGATGAAAAGAAAATTTAAAGACAAATAAAGTTAGTTTTTTTTGTTTTTGGCAATGCAATGCACCAAAGACACTAAAGTGTAAACCTCCAGAGCAAATTAAGTAAATGATTCCAACATAATCACCTTATGGATGCAATATTTAAAAAATTTAAAGCACGCTAACTGCATTTGTTCTTCTTGGCTGATACATAAACACTGTGTTGGCTTGTTGGTAAGACAGTGAAAGGCTTTAGTGGGCACATCTGGGATGTTTCAGGCTTCCACTGTTTGATTGAAATGTCTTTTTCCATCCAGGTACAGCATTGACTCTGTTAAGACACATACAAAACAATAACAAGAGATTAAGATCACAGACACACGGAGACTTATTACACACAACATTACATTAATTTCATTCACGTTTGTTTTCTGAATTAAACAATTTAATTCAGATTTTCCATGAAATGCAGAAAGTTGACATGTGACCTACAAAGAGGGAGAGATTTTTTTGTTTGTTTTAGCCATTAAGAAACTTTTACTAAGAGAGCCAGAATGAATGGTTAAAACTAACTTCTGGCCACCACAAGTACATAAAAACCAGGTAGAAACTCCACCTGAATGGCAGAGAGAACAACAGTTTTTGCAGGGCTTACCTCCATATGTCTTGGGAACGATGTTGGGTACATCCCTGTCCGAAGCAAAGGTGTAGTGGAAGATGTTGGTAGTGTTGTGCTGGCGTGTCAGGGGGTCGTACACCTCGCTGTGAACTCTAACCTGGATGTACTTCCCCTGTGTGTAACACACCTGAAATACAACAAGGCACAAAAATTGCTGAAAGACACTGAGTTCACTTTTCTGATACAGCTGTAAACAAGTATACTCGTCAGGACTGAAGATGTCATTAAATTTAATTTCTCCGGCCTCTTTCAGAGGTGGTCAAAGGCGCCTTTATCTTTAACTATTTGGCAGATTAATCCAAATGTGTCCCCTGCATAAATAGAAGCATTTCTTTAGGTGATGATGAAATCACAGGATAAAGAATGTAAGATTAGTCATAGTAGCTGGCAAATATAAAACTATATAACAGTAATCTGTGGTAACATAATCAAGAAACGATTTTGGGGGTTAAAATTGAACTGAACCAATGAAAAGTACGGCCTGTGTTGGGAGAGTGTTGATCAGTGATTAACCTAGAAGCTTTATGTGAAGTATCTTAATAGTGTAACGTTTGTTATGATTGTTGTTTGCATTGATTGCACCTGATGTGATCGCCAAATCACAAAAACAAGAGGTGTCAAGGTTAATCATGGGAACAAAACTGAACTGGTGGTTTCAGGCATCACCTTCCCAACATCTACAGTGCAGCCTTAACTCTCCTCTCCAGGTGGTTTCACAACAATTCACACGTTGCTTGTGAAAAAAGTTTTGGTCATGCAGGGTAACGACTCACAGGTGAAAAGGACCTGAACCATCCACACAGTGATAAGTGACACATATGACCTTAATAGCTCTTAATGTATGATCATTCCCCTTACAACGGTGGCCCCAAATTCCCCAAACGTTAATGTTTTAGTTAGATGAAGTGGCTCTTCATCATTCTGATTATTATATTCTTATTTAACAGATTAAATAATAGATTTTACTTCTAGCCAGAAGGAGACATGAAACCCTGAACATGTACTGATTTTATTAATAAATGATATTATATTGGTTGTGTTGAAGAGCAGATGTCCAGTTAATATTTTATACACTGGAGCGTGTTTGGATAAATGAAATAAACCTGGAGGAAAATTATTTAAAAGTATGTTTATTTTCTCAATTAAGCGTAACTTTGCTTTTCCAAAACTGACCCCCTTTTGGTCTTTAATCTTCACCAGCTCTAACTAAACAGGAAATTAAACAAATTAATATCATTATGAATCATTGTGATCCTCTGACCTGTGAGGAGAGCAGCAGCAAGGAGCCGATCTCCACCGGTTTGTGGAAGACGATATCATCAACAGCCACCAGACTCGGCCGACATCCGCTACAACAAACCAGGGGCAGGGACGGCATTTAGCACATGCTTTACAACATATTCAAATTATTCTTCCTCTTTCATGGATTTTCTTTTGTCTAAGCATCTCACCCGTAGGAGCAGGCGTTGGCCCAGCCGAGCTCGTAAGCTTTCCTCATCAGAAAACCTCCAAAAATCCTGTTGAAGATGTTCCTCTCCTGATCAAAGCACAGAAAGAGGAAGGATTAAAGTGCTGTTCCAGCTGAAGCTGTTCATGGATGAGTGAGTGAATGGAAATGATGGCAGCAGAACATTTTCAAGTATCTCCAACAGGGTTTTAAAGAAATAAATAAAACTCAAAACACCATTAAAGCAAAAAAAAAGAGGTAAAATATCTGATTTATACTCAAACATGTTTTTGATGTTCCTTCATCCCACCTGAGGGTGGCAGATCTCCAGTCCTTTCAGTTTGGCATCTTCCATCCACATGGAGGTTGGAGGCAGAATTCTGCTGCGGAAGCTGACTGTGCTGAAACAGCAGAAAAATAAATAAACAAGAAATGTTACACAAAAACATCTATAATGGAGCCAAAGCTCCAACAAAACTGATCCAAAACACAAAAAGTGAGCTGCTACAAGCTTTGATTCAGTTCACACTGAAAAGTTGTTTGTACGTGAACTGGAACATGATTGGTTTTGTTATCTTAGGAGTCATCACCCGGAAATTGCACTTTTTCCAAGTTAAAAAATGTGTATTGGTGTTAACTTCTCTGACAGCCTCTTTTGAAGAGGTTGGTTTTTCCGTCTGGGCCCTTTGTTCACAGCAGAACCGCCAACAAGCGTAAACAAATGCGTGATTTTAATTTGCTCCTGGAATTTCGTCATCACAGGAATAAGCCAGCCTCTCTTCAAGCCTAAAGTCATGCTTCAGGCGTGGAATGATATAAGGTCATGCTTTACTGCTGATACAGCTAATGCTAATGCTAAGGGATGAGCCTAAAAGTTTAACCCCCTGCAATGTACAAATTTTTTATAAGTGGGTGAAGTGCTCTGCCACGTAAATTTTTTTAAAACATTTTGTTGTAAAAGTGCTTCTTCCACAATCTCGGTATCTCCACTCTCAGGTTTGGAGTCTGGTTCAAATATAAATGGCTGTATTCTTTAAGCTGCTGCTCAGTCAGGTTCACTCGCCATCACTAAGCTGTTGATGTTTTGGAGTCGGACGCACTGGTCCCGCCCCCCTTCCGACTCTGGCCTCCCTGCAGCCAATCAGCACGCACCTCATTAACATTAACAAATTTGTGACATGAGCAATGGATCAGAACAAGCTCTTTGTTTAATTTTTTGTGCTTAATAAGTTTTCAAAAAAAATATTTAAAGACACTCAGAGGACAGTGGATACATGAAAGGCCCAGGTGATGACACCTTTAAGCATCAGAAATGTTTTCTGAGTGTCTCAGAGGCTTATTGGCTCCAACGCTGCATCAATACCTACATGACACTTTCACATAATAAAGTTACGACTTCTAAACTATTTCTGCATTTTATGTAGAAGTTAAATAATATCACAACCGTACTTTGTGTCCAGAGTGTTGAGAAACAGACTGTGTACGACCGTCCTCTCCTCCTCTGTGGGAGCGACCTTCAGCAGCGATGCAGTGCTCAGCTCCACACGGCGGGATTTATTAGCTGAAAGGGAAGAGAGGAGTCAAAATATTAGCATACAAAATGTATGTTTACCGGATCCAAATAATGTCTCTATAATACCTGCTCCTTCTTGGAAGAGCTTCTCCTCCTCTGGTCCATCAGGCTTTAACGGATTTACAAACGCTGCCCTGAAATGAGGAGAGAAAAAGAGGTTGAAATCAATAAAAGTGAAAGAGAAGTTAGAAACAAAGTGGTCGGAGGTCTGTGACCCGACATAACTCAGATCTTTAGAGTTTAGTAAAAATGTGATACTGACCCAAACTCAGAGATGGTGATAATAGTGGTAGCAATCTTTTAAAAAGCCAATAAAAAAGAAAATAAACGAGCCGTTTCTGTTGAGCGGTGTTGGCAGTACAGTGTGTTTTAACGGGCTGAATTATATCCTAACAGGATACAAACCTCGAAGAAAGAACAATAACTGTGGTGAACACACGAGGAAACATAAGAAACGTTGAGGGAGCTTTTCCTCTGGAATTACTTTTACCTTTGGGAATATCTGGGATATCATACCGTTATCTAGAAACATGGTGGTCATACACGTGGGTTTGTTGTTTGCCTACCTCACAGAAATCATATTAAACTTTTTGCACATTGGTGCATTTTCTTTTTTCTTTTCTCGTTTTATTCATTTGTTAATTAGTTTATAACATTTATTTATTCATGAAATAAATTTATTTCTTACTTTATTATAAGAATTATCTAAATCTGAATAGGAAATGACTTTCCATTGTCATGTGATTCAATGTAACTCCGCTGGAGAGAAATACACCCCCACACAAAAGCGGATTATCAACTTTTGGATGATCTCATTGCTAATTGTGCAGTGAGAAAGATATAAACTCGTCAGACCAGATGGCGACTCTACAAAGCACAGACCTTTACAAAGTGGTCATCGTGCAGTTGTACAGCCTATTAATCACATTATTTATTCAACTGCTCCCCTCTTTTGTTTTTAGCCACATGATTTACATGAATCTTTTTAAATGTTTTGGTTGCCTGCCTGGAATCTCAAAAAGAAATATCTCACAAAGGAATTAAAGTTCAGGTAAATTAGTCTGAACTTTATTGAAATCCTAATTAGAAACGGATAGTCTCGTTTGTAATACCTTTACAGATCAGGAGTCAACTTCACTTGCTAATTGTGCTAATTTGGATTCAGGATTTAGCCCAATATAGATTCCTCTTGTCCTTCCGTTTTTCATTCTTGGAGGGTTAGGTAAGTGTCCGTTCCTTTTAGGGATTAAAGAGATTTGGTTAATTATTTATCCAAGTGCCCAGGGTCACTACAGTGGTCCCTCGCCATATCGCGGTTCGTCTTCTGCAGTCTCGCTGTTTCACGGAGTAATTTTCTATGCAGCACTGCATATTTAAGTACGTGTAAATCCTATTTCAACCATTCTATGTCTAAATTTAACCATAGGAATCAGCCCACTGTGCTTTGTTTCTTGATTGAACGATGTTACAGCCGAGGGTGGGGACGCAGCGCCAGCAGAGAAGCTGGAATATATTTTACAGGCAGAGTAATTATTAAGAAATTCACATTGTTAAATATATGTACGTTTTTTAGATCGTATAAAGTGTGTAAGAACGTTGAAAATATTCATCACAGTTTAAAGGTCTATAAACACTCCAAGGAGGAATAATTAGGCCTCAACATGCATTTGAATTGTAAAAAAAATTAAGACCGTCATTTCGCGGGTTTAATTTATCACGGGGTGTTTTCAGAACGTAACCCCTACAATAAACCAGGAACACTGTCCTCCTTGATGCAAAAAAGAAGAGGTACCTTACTTCTGGAAATAAAGGGGTAGAGCCAAGAGTGGGTATCTCATCACATCAGTGAGCCCACAAGCAGAGGAACTTGTGCATTTATGCACACATCAAATTATGTGTTTAATACATAAGTAATAAAATATGTAAGGTTTTATGTTATTAGTCTCCCAACAACTAAGAATGCCTAAGACTGGATTCGCTTTTATTCATCATAAAAACTAAAAGGTTTCAACTCTATCGAGCACTTTCTGTAGACACCCTTAAAAAGCTGGAAACAAAAGATTTTCATATAAAATCCACACATCAAATAGTAACGGTAGCTATTAAGTCTTTACCTTTTGTTTTCTGGGTCTCGAGCCACCATGACGAACGTAGCATCTAGAACAGGGGCGTAAGCACCATCTCGGTACTGCAGGAGGAGACGGTCAATTAAATTAACGGAAAGTTTCTCTTCCTGTTTCAGTCTTGAGCTCCTTAAATTTAGGCAGAAATGAGTGTACGACGCTTTCATGTTGACTTCTACTTGCAGAATAGAAACCAAACATTAAATGTCTTTTGCATGAACATGTCGGACTACCTGTGACATGTGCATCTTTGCTTCAATAGACGTCTTCCCGACCCACGTCACACGACCCGTAAACTTGATGTCGCAGTCTGGGTAGATGATGTGCTGCCTCATGTCTGACTCACATAAAGAAAAATAAAAGATTATATAAAATAAAATTAAACTTGAGCCAAACAAAGTGTAAGTGTAATCATCTCAACATGTGACAGACTCTTACCAATTTTATCCACCAATGCAGTGACGATGGACAGAGGAGACTTCTTCAGTTCCGGGTTAAAGGTGTGAGAGTAAGCGATGAGGACTGAGGAGGAACAGGAAACTTAATTTAATGATTGCATGGAGTTTCCCATCTACTCTGAATAGTTATCACTGATACCTGCTAAACTGTCCAAGTCCTCCAGGATTCTGCCAAACCTGAGAGACATCAGACCAGTTAAGAGGAAAAAGGACAAACAAGTAAATACATCGCTAACATTAATGACATCAAACAATAGGCAAATGTAGACTCAAGCTCTGCAAACTCACCACCAGAAACTCCGCAAGCTATTAATTATGATAAAGTTATTAGATTAGAGCTGTCTGGGCCTTTTACTGTCCTTTCATGCACAATGAGGAATCTGAGCTGCAGATGTCTCAGTAGCCAGAGAGGAGTTCCTCTGCAACACTGATGCCTCCTTCTGGTTCAAACCTCGGCTGGAGCTTTTCTACGGTGACTTTACGTCTTCTTCTTGTAGTTCAGCTTCCTCTCACAGTCTCAAAAACAAACTTTTTAAATTAGTTGGAGATGCCAAATTAACATCTTTCACCGATAACAGTCAGTTTTAGAATTTATTATGAGATTTTACTGTTTGTTTCATTAAATGAGCTGGCACCAGCTACATATCAGACCTGTATAGACTAAACACTCCATCAGAGGGAACCAACGTCTGCAGATCAGCTGGACCAAGTTGTTCCAAAATCCAGAGGTGATAAAGTTTTCAATACTGTGACCCAAACTGCTCAGCACCCAGATCAAACTGGCCCCCTCTGGACATTTTTAAACGACATCTTCAATACATTTTTACTCCTTGGGTTTTGGTCTCAGTTTGTCTTTTATTGTATTTAAGTCTTATAATTTCTTTTAGTTTATTTTACCTTTCTAATATCTCTATTGTAGCCTGTCTTAATCTGTTAATTTTCATTTAATGCATTCTAACATTTTATTTTTTTATTGCACTTTTCCTATTAAAGCAATACAAAATAAAGCAACATGAGACACTTGAGAAACCATATTCTAAAGAAAAAAACCTTTGTGATTAAAAATTATAGATGCGTGACATTGAAGTGTAAAATGTCCATTTTTCCCATTTCTCTTGACACAATTCTTGACTGAGTCCTCCGTCTGCGGGCCGGGATCTCCATGTCAGATATTCCATCTACAACTCGTTGCCAGGCTTTAGTAGCGGGTGGTTCTAATCTGCACCATTTTTTGCTGTTAATAATATTTTTAGTGAATATTTTTCATTTTTATTAACATGCATTTTAATCTTTTATTGATTTTAAAACATTTTATATTTGCTTTTAGTGTAGTTTTAGTGTTCAGTTTCATAGTTTTGAAATTTCTATAATATATTTCAGAGATATTAGTGTGTTTTGTTTCTAAAGGTGTTTTTTTTTTATTGTGGGGGGTGCAGATTCTCTGGTTGTGTATTGAATGTCTCTGTGTTTTAACAATTATATTTTCCATGTACAGCACACTGGCAATCATGTGGACTGGATCGATAGCTGGGATAGACTCTGGTCCTTTTGTGATCTAGAACAGGATGAAGCAAACATAGAAAATCGATAATTAATGTTGGGTATTAGCTTGCATCCACCTGACAGTGTTGTGGAACGTCAGGTATTTCTCTCTGAGCTGTGGCTCAGAGCCCAGAGGCAGGTGAACCTCCAGGTAGCTGTCCTTCATCCTCTTAGCTGGAAGGTCGCGCTGAGACTTGGCCAACATGGATGACAACGACACACGCTCTGCCATGGCCTGCTGATGGTCGCTGTGGATGACACAGCATAAAAAGACAGTAAACATATAAAATAGTCATTGAGTGAATAACACTTGGTCTTAAAGTCATAAAACAGGGTGTTTTCTAAGCTTTGAAATGCAGTGTGAGTGTAAACTAAAGACATTGACACATTTCAGATGAGCCATGCTAACAGATGGAACAAAACTTACATAACTGATCAAAATCTTGGCTATAAACTCATAAACACGATGCAGATATTAAACATTTATGTCTGCAGCACAAAATTAGTCAACTGATCATCCACTGACCTGACTTCTTTCTTTTCTCTGTGATGCATTGCTCTTTAACCAATAGATTAATCCAACTCTAGAACATGCACTTATCGTCTGCTACAACCGCAACACTAAACAATCGATTTGGCCTTTTAATCCAGCAAACCGAAATCTGATTCCAGCCGTCTCAACATCTGCACTGCTGTGATTCAACTTCCAAAAATAATTCATCTCAACATTTCTCTTTAATATAATAAAACAGTCCAAGTTCCGCCTATTGTTGCATTCAGTGAATACACATTCCTGCAATGACAGCGATGTAGATGAATGCAGACAAAATGGGATTTTTATTCCAGCATATAAAAAACAATTAGCACAAATTAATTGTACTTTGAAAACTACTGTAATTTGAATTAACCTGAAATATATTTTAAACCACTCCTTGTACTCGAATACATATGAATATATAAGCATTTCTTACTGTTTTAGTATCAAAATTTTGTATAATTCATCCAGTGGTATGAATTATTATTATTATTCAGATTTACAATTTAAACAGGACTACTGCAGGACAATTACTTCTATAATACAATCTAGTTTGATGCAAATTGACTAAAACAAATTTGAGTAAAGTGATTAGTTAAAAAAAACTATTACACAACTTATCAACCTTGATGGGGCAACAAAACAAGGACAGACGTACAAACACAGATCAGTACCTCCAGTTAGTGGAAGCTCCAACTATTTCTCTCAGCCTGTTGCGCACTGAAACACAGACCAAACAATCAGCTGCAGCGTCCACACATCTATGAATGTGAGCGTTGTAGAGCGGTGAAGGAACCAGACATTAAAGACTGCTCATTTCATACTGTCTCTGTAAATTCTGTCTCAGGAGACTTCTGTAGCAGACACTGATACTGCTTGTGTTTACAGCTGGAGCCTCCAGAAAGCTCTACAACTGATAGCATTTTACAGAATGTGGTGGTTTCTGCTGTGAAACTGGTGCAGCTTAAACACAGAGACAGTATAAAACAATACCGAAGTCACAGAAGGAGGAAGAGGAGCAAAACCTTCTCTGTGCCAGAGAAGATGTCACTGTGCTGAGAAAAGACTATGGATGATACAAGGTGTGCTTCAGGTAGGTAACAAAACATGCAGAAAGAGTTAGAATGCAATTGGAGCTAATCGAAAATGAGAGTTTCAGACAGTTGGATTTGTTTTGTTTACCAACACACACCATTTGAGACGTGTAAAAGTGGATTTCCTGTGGAGAAACAAACAGGATTAAAACATGCAGATTACGGGTTCAGGAGGCAACAGAGAATTCGTCAGATTAACATTTAGAAATACTTTATCAGATAATATAAAGAAGAAAAAAATAAATGATGAACAATGCATTAAGTAGTGGGCTGCACAGTTGTGTGGTGGTTAGTACCACGGCCTTACAGCAAGAAGGTCGCTGGTTTGAGCCCCGACTGGGGAGCGGTTTGGACAGGAGCCTTTTTGTGTGGACTTTGTATGTTCTCCGTGTATGTGTGGGTTCTCTCTGGATACTCCGACTTCCTCCCACACCATCCAAAGACACGCTTGCTTTGTTAATTGGTCTCTCTAAATTCTCCCTCGGAGTGAGCGTGAGTGGTTTTTTGTCTCTAGTTGGACCTACGATGGACTGGCGACAGGGTGTCCCCTCCTTCTCGCCTGCTAACTGCTGGGATAAGCTCCAGCTTCCCTGCAACCCTGAACTGGAATAAGTGGTATTGAAAATGAATGAATGACACTACGCAGTAAAAAGAAAAAAAGGACTAAATCTAAATATTTGTGTAAATAATAACTTAAGATATATTAAATCACAGAGAGTGAAAGAGTTTGAGTTTCACTTCAACAAACCGGCCCACAACTTATCCACTATAAAACCAGTCTTCACGCTACTCCAGTTGTCTCTTTTGTTGTTCTGATAGATTTTTAACTCCAGAATCTTCTTGTACTTTGCATCTGATCTTTATCTTGAGTATCCCCTGCATTGTTAACACCTCTTCATTGCTGCCAGCTCTGAGGGCCCTTTTCTCATCATTAAGAAGGGGTGGTCTTTGTTATCCATGGCTTGTTGTTTGGGTAACAGCAGACAATCTTAAAACAATGCAGGGGATGAATTAGTTGATGTATGACGATCCATTTTGGAAGCTCATCAACATCTTCTCCATACAGCTCATAGAATTCCTGCAAGTCTGTCAACTTAAAACATCAATGCAGTGCCTCATGAACCTTCTCACACCATCTCCTCAGTCCTTATGGTCACTAATTAGTCTTTCACTAGAGGCACATTACAAATGAACAAAACTCTTTAAACACATCACACAGGGTGCAACTTCAATGATTATAAAGGAGTGACATAGTGAAGGGGAGAGAAAGGTTAAATAAATGGAAAACTCAGGAGCCACAACAACCAGAGACAAAACCTTCTAGCAAACTATAAAATCTGGAAGAATTTTACAGATATTGATTAAAAATATTGAATGTTTCAGTATCATCTAAAAAAAAAAAAACTAAAATGGCACTTTTTTGTCAGCCCAACATTTTCCATTCAAGGCAAAATATCAAATTCTCACATTTTATGACACATTTCCAACTAAAAATGTTAAAAAGTTATAAACAAAAATGTTTTAATAATTTTCTGTCAACTGACTGTTTAACTGCTAAGATGCCAGAAAAAAAGAAAGCTGCTATGGAACACAAGTCTGAGTCAGCCAGCTGGACAGAGGACCAGAGTAGGATTGATCCAATTAAATCCCATTTATTTATGAAGCACGTTCAAAACAAACAGCATCGTTACAAAGTGCTGCACAATCATAAAATATAGAGCAAACAATAAAAGATGATAAAATTAACATACACAATAAAAAATTTAATCTAGGATAAGAATGCATAAATATGCATATACACACATGCATATCTATGCATGCAAACACTGATTGTAAATTTGAGGTATTTTCATAAAAATAATCCATCTAAAACCAACCGTTTTCCTAAGAGTTACATTAAAACAGTAAATCAAAATGTTCCCTGTGTTTCTGTTGGTCTGCACGAAGAGATCCCCACAGCAGAGGGCTCTATGTTGAATAATAAAGGTGCTCATTTCAAATATTGACATTCAAGCTCTCTAGTTTCTTACAAACTCTGTTTTTTCCTTATTTACTTTATTTTAATTTATATTGCCCTATTTCTATGAATGACTGCATCTTTTTCCCCTGATCCCTGAAAATGTACAGTATAAAGAAATGAGGGCGAGCAGAACGTGTTTGCTTTCTTACCTTCTATCATGTCAGGCGCCTTGCCGTGTTTTGATGTTACACCTGCGCAGAGTGATCTGCTCATCCCGAAAGAAGCCGATCGGAGCAAAAATAACCTGCAGGCAACAAATAACACACACATGCAACACAGACAATCGTAAGACCAAGAGTCCAGTTTCATGCCACAGACATCCTCTTTTTCTAATTATAACTGCACATCTGATGTTCTAAAATCCTACCCAGCTGCTCTTTACTAAGACAAACACTAAACAGACTTACTGTACACCCATTACTTCCTGCATAAAATGAAACTGCTTCAGTACCACTCATGAGCATAAAAAGAAAAGCACCTGCTCCACATTGTTCCATTGTTTTTACCAGTGCTTGGCAGTGTTTATATACTGTGCCAAAGTCCTGGGGTGGACTAAAATCCTGTCAAAGCTTTACCCTTCCTCTCTTTCAGCTTTCCTGTGACCCTAAATTGGATTAAGTGGTATATAAAAGGGATGGACAGGTGTGCAAAAGTCTGCTCTCAGCTTTCAGTGAAAGGATTCATCCTTCCAATAGACCTGTTGCCACTGATATTCAGTCCAGTTCTAGTCCAGACGCATCACTCCAGTCCTGTTTCCAATGTGGGTTTTTTCCCTCACTTGTTTTAAGGCCACACTACACACCATGCTTAGATATGCAAGTTTTATGACAATAGCTCTTTGAGAATACCATTGTTGGTACAAACTGTGATGTCTTTATTAGTTTTCTTTGACGTGACTAAGAAAAATGGGAACATGTGTCTTGTGGCAGGCCAATAGTTAAAAAATACTTAAAGATCCAATCTGCTAAGTTATCTGTGTAGACACGGGATTTGGAAAAAAAATAAATAAATAGTGAAAAACCAGCCAATGTCCAAAGGGAAACTTCAAAAGGTCTCCAGAAAGCCTAGTTAACAACTGGTTGGGACCTTCCAGAATCCAGATGCTTTACTGATTATTAAAGAGTTGTGGTCTTTATAATACATTACAAATACTCATTATTGACATACGGAGTGTGTTAATAATATATTGTATCCTCAGATACCATTACTTTATAGCATGTCGGTGTGCAGCACCTCAGGTCATTTTAACAATTATGTAATTTTACATGTAGGCTAGTTAATACAACTCAATTTATATAGAAAAATAAGTAAAGTCCAACACTAAAATAATCTAATAAATTGCAAAGCGTTTTAAAGATTCTAAAACACAATGTTTTTTAAATAGTAACGGTAGAATAACTGCCGTTTTGTTTTGTTTTTTTACACTGTGGGAAAGTACGTTTAGATGTGGTGCACAATTTCAATGGCTGGTATGAATGTGACACGCCTTCTATAGTGACTCCCCACCTAGGAATGCCCAGTTGGGCTTGACTTCTTCAAGGATATAACATTAAGTCATGGAAAAAAAAAAAAGATCAGGTTAAATTACTTTTACAGATGTCTTACAAGTTGCTTAGCACTCCTAACGTTAATTAGCATACTTGCTGCTTTGGATAGTAGCAGTAGCATCATGTTACTGACCTCTGTGAGAGCATCGTGATATCTGGGGTGCTAGAGTCAAAAGCTCGGTAGTCCACACAAAGCGGTAGAGCTGTGTGAAAGGCAGAGAAAAAAATCCCGGGTTTTCTCTTCGGGACAGAGCAGTGCCAAGAGGGATGACAAATAGGCAAGTCAGGACCACTGGACAGCTTCCGCGTTGTTACGTGACCCCGCCCATTAACTGATGACGCAAGACGCACTGTTTGGGTTGCTTTCAGGCTCTTTCAAAGCCTTCTTTAGAAAGGGCTTCTCAATTGGTGCCACAAAGACAAAAGTCCTGCAGATTTTCAATGTTTCCCTGCTCCAACACACCTGACTTAAATTAATTGCTTAATAGTAGACTTGTGCAGAGCTCTTCAGAGATCCATTTAATTTGAATCAAGTGTATTGCAGCATGGAAACATCTAAGACCTGTAGGATAATGGGCCTTGAGGACCAGGGTTGGTTATCACTGCCATATACCACAGGGCAAAGATTGGATCCTTCCTCTGAAGAGGGATTCCAGTTTCAGGGGAGACAGTGGATGGAGATGAGAAAAGGTAACATAAGTGTTCATTTGTTAGCAATGTTGAAAAACTCAGACACACTGGTTCTTGGAGAATTTGACTGTTTTTCACAAAGTCAAAAATGTATAAACACCCTAGAATTAAAGATTTAGTTTAGTGTGTCGGTCAAAGGGGAACAGGAGGTCATCTTTTTTCATTTGCCAAGTATGAATGGGTTTAAACAACATGATTGTCATTGTTTGCTCATCCATGAATAATTTTAAATCCAGCTGTGAGCTTTCTGAAATTTAGAGTTCCAGCAAACCAACAGAACTGGGCAAACTGGGTTTTTTTGTTGTTGTTTTTTTCCCAATAGGACAACCCCTCTAGTAATTAAATTTACAGGAAACATGCAAATAGGTGGAGGCAAATGCCATTAACCATTACATAGAAATCCAGACTGTCAACGTAACCAATAATAGAGAAAAGAGACATGCAATATGGGTTAAAAAAAAAAAAAAAAGTTAAAATAATAATAAATGGAATAATTGCAATACCTCAGCGATATATAATGGCACAAACATCTGGAGACATTAAAAGGTGGGCTGCTACACTGGTGCTTATTTTGCACCACTTTCAGTCTGGCCGGGATGTTCCACAGTGGAAGCACTTTTGGAGCTTCAACTTTTTCCATGACGGGGAGGTTTCATTATTCATCACTGCTACCCCTGTTTGAGAGGGGTGTACAGTCAGAGCCCAACCCTACTATGCTATGCTTTGGGTAAACAATAAAAGATTAAAGATGTGTAGCCACATAGGTAGTAACTTAATTCTTTCAGATTAGTCAATTAATCTTGAGCAGTTTAAAAAGCACTATGAAAAATTTTATTTCCCCACACTTTTTATTGTATAGTGGATTGCTCTTAAAAAAAATTTAAGTAGTAACACCCCCCCCACCCCAAAAAAAAAAGAAAACACTTTCCGTGTTCACCAACAACAAACTACTCATGTGATTTCTTCTTGTATGCTGATAGGATTAAAAATAAAAAGAACCGGCTCGTGTCGCTGATTGGTCAGAAATCTGAGAGCTGCATGAATTGGCCAATAGCGTTCGACGACGAGCCGGATATATAAGCCGTGTCGTAAACAAGGCAGGGTAGTTGAAAGGCAGCGACCCAGCCGAGGGCAGACACTGCTGAATGTTATTTTCTAGACAAACGCGTCCTTACCAGAGGCTGACTGTGGGGGAAAAGCCACTCTGAATGAAGAAACATCTAATCTTCCAGTTCACATACAGAGGACTTCTCACAAAAGGAAAAAAGAGTAAAAGAAGAAAATGGAGTTTAAATTACGAAAGGCTGAACCCAAGGACGTCCCCGATATATTACGATTGGTGAAGGTAAGCTTGTAACAACAGAAAAGACGCTGCTTTGAGAAACATTTAAAAATAATCTTACTCTTTAGGGATTTATTGCATTAAATGTTGAGTGCGCGTTAAACTTTTTGACTAGAAAATGGTTTAACTGGTTTCGATGGCGGCAACAGATAATGTAAAACGTGTTAAAGATGGTGTAATAGTCATAAATGATGGGAAAGGAGTGTGTCCGGGGGAAGTTCGGTTATGAAGTCAGCCGGCGGCCTTTGTTTACCGACATACTGCTCATAACCGCTTTGGCTTCCACTTCTCCAAATATGGCCTGTCTGTCGTCGAGCTTATGTTCTTATACGGCTGACCCTGATGAGGTTTAATTACAGTTGTATAACTACTGTCCTGACACAAATAACAGATTGGGCATAACACCATTGTCTAAACCCACAGTTATCATGTTTACTTGAATCAAGTGGAAGGGAAAGGTTAACCACGTCGATCACAGGTATTTTGCAAAGTAAAATACACATAAATAATTGACAAATTTGAGAGATTTTTACAAATAATTTAACAAACATTCTTGAGTACAAAGGACGTGTATCGGTCATCTAATGTGTAGTAGATAACAAGCCCTGCGGAAGCAGTATATAAACACACATTAGCAAACAAAGAAATCGGCGATTTAACTGTCCTCTGTACGTCCTTTTGTGTTAATAAAGGCAGCAAAGAGTTTTCTTCAGTGTAACAAAAATATTTTTTTTAAAAAGCCAACGTATTATTCATAATTCATAAAACTTGTATATATAAATCATATTATAACTAGTATGCCATAGTTATAGCCACTGAGTTCAAATGTTAAGATATTTCTCCTGTAGACATCAAGAATAACATTTTATTTTTATTTCTGTGACATATGAAGAAATCTTTTCAACGCCAAACATACTATTTTCCAGGAACTTGCGAAATATGAAGAGATGGAGCACCAGGTCAGGCTGACTGAGAAAGGTGAGTTTACATCACCCTCACCTGGATGTAAACACAAACATCTGTACTGTTACTTTTTTGGTTGATCAAAACATTGTACTTGCTTGTAGAGCTCCTTGAGGATGGATTCGGTGACACCCCGTTTTACCATTGCATCATCGTTGAAGTCCAAGGAGAGAGCAGCAGTGATGGTACGAAACATTTCAGCTTCTCCTGTATAAATCAAATCAAATCTACTTCTTCAATCTAAGAAATGGAATTCACTAGTTTTGTGTGCATGTGCAGACTTGTTGATGTGAAACAGATTGCAGCAGTTTTACCACCCTCTGCAGAGAGAGGCTGACTACATGCGTCACAGGGCGTACTTCCTGTTTATTGGTTTCATCATACGTAGAGCTGGCTGTATAGGTTTTGTTTGAGGTCCAGCTGGAGGTGTAGATTATTTTATAATGTATACATTGTTTACAGTTATAGTTTCAGCTTCAAAAGCCACACACACAAAACAGAACCAAAAAAAGTCCAGAGAACAGTCTTAGTAATTACAGCACATGCTGTACAAGCCGGAGATTAGCCAGAGAATGTTTTGAAGCCCGGAGGGTGGTTTCCACGTGACTGCTTCGCAGCAGGAAGAAGTGGGTTAAAGGCGGGGAGAAAACAATCAATGTGTACATACGTTATCTCGGGTCAAATGCTTCACACATGCATGAAGTTTACATGTCTAAGAATGTCAGACAAAGTTTGACACTAAATAAAAATAGGGACAAGCACAGACCTGTATGCCCAGTGCAAAGAATTTCATTTCTACAAATAGATATAATCACGCACACATATAAACTATTTACATTTTCACAAGTAAGTACAATTTATACAGTACAAAGTAGATATTTATTTTACCATCTCTCACTACAGATCCCACCGTGGTGGGTTTTGCTATGTACTACTTCACTTACGACCCCTGGGTTGGCAAACAGCTGTACCTAGAGGAGTTCTATGTGATGGACAAGTACAGAGGTAAGAACAACATCTGGTCTTGTTAGTCATTTTACTGATTTTCTGCAACTTCCTAAATAACACCCCCCCCTCCCCCCAATATTTTTAGGCCTGGGTATGGGTTCAGAGATCCTGCGACACCTCAGTGATGTGAGTATTGAGCAGCATCACAAATAAGAGATCTTTTTTTTGTCAGCTACGCTCAGTTGCATTATGGGAAATGTAAATAAATGACAGTATTAATCATTCTTTAATTCTCATTCCTCATCCAGCTGGCAATGAAGATGCGCTGCAGCGGCATGATGTTCGTGGTGGCAGAGAACAATGAACCGTCTGTTCAGTTCTACAAGAGGCGCGGTGCCGAGGACCTGTCTCAGGAGGAGGGCTGGAGGCTCTTCAGGTTCGACAAGGACAGCCTCGTCAAGATGGCCACGCGCTCTGAGGAATGACATGAGGTCCAGCAAAGCAGAGGAGAGAACCCCAGAGTCCAACCAGCCTGCTCAGCTTTTCTGCATTCAGATAAAGGCTGATGGTTTAAAGTTCAGCTTCTACACGGAGAAATGTGTATTACAGTAATTTGATTCTGTATGTTAATCGCACTCATCTAATTTACTAATGTGTCACTCTAAGTGATTTTTATCTTAATCTTTTAAGTAGTATTTTTAGCATATGAGGAATAAAACATTTTCATGGTCTACATTTGGCACTGAGTGGTATTTTTTTTAATCTATTAACTAAAAAATTTGAACTCATATTAAAAAGCACTGATTTGATTGATAATATTTATACACGTCAAATAATCTATTTAGGCGTAAAATTCAATTATAAATATCTTGACTTTGGAAACAAACTTTGTTTATCATTTACTAAACAAAAGTTGTAACTTAAACAGTAAATATTTCCTTTTAAAAGTAAGGTATCATACAACACACCCTAGTTGACAAGTGTATGTGTTGTGTGAATACTATTTTGAGGGAATCCTGGATCTCAGTAAACGATATTGGGCGTATTTTTGGCTCAATGAACTAAGCAGCATAGAAATGAATGAATATCTAAACTAGTACCATTAGCTGCAAGCCACTATTGGCTTGTCATAAATGTCTCCATTTATCATTTTTGTAAACTGTATATTGAAATTCTTTATTGCATCAACACATTATAAATGAAACAGCATTCTGACGCAATTCTGCAAGTTAAATGAGCAGCTGAGATTAACTGAAGGAAGTAAAAGTAAGTCAACTAGCCTGCTACTCTAAGTTTAAAATGTAATTACAAATTTTGATATTCGATAAATTTTCTCGGAAATTATTGCGATAAGCAATAATATTGCGCAAATTGATAATGTCATTTGAGACCATTTTCAACTAAATAATGATAATATTTATAACTGGAGCTGGAAGAAATTTTAAATAAAACAAACACATGAATAGAATTGAATCTCAATCTCATTAACAATGAATGAAAACCAAAAACAATAAGTATGATGAATTAAACAGTCTTTGTTCTGTAAACAAAATTGCCCTTCAAAAAATCTATAAAAAATATTAAACATGGGGCTCAGACATGAGGAGGGGCCAGTTAGTACCATTGTATAAAAAAAAATATACTGCGCATCATTGCTGTTTTTGAAGCTGAAATATCTCCCCTCATAACTGCGTGTCAGACTGATCTATGAGCAGCAAGTGAACCGCGCTGCTGCGTTGATGCTGCGCTTTTTCACATATGCTGGGACACCGGCCCAGTGGGAATCCTCCAGAACTTCTTGATTAGCCGGTGTTCAACCCTAACCCTTCCCCTAACCTGCATGTGCATTAACGTAATGTATGCTACTCTGATGAGTATGCTAACTGGCAGAACACCCGGCATTGCTCTTGATGTGTATTTTGTCATATACGTAGTATATAGGCTGACTATTTGTGTAATGTGCCTGCGCATTACGGGGGTTATTACGGTAGACCAGGTAGTGGGGGCTTTGTACTGACGTTGTAGGCTACATGTGTGTTCTGCCTACATGTGGGGAGCAGAGATACAATAAATGAGAAAGTGCTCACAGCTATTTTTCTCCATTCGAGGCCACTCAAATGCACGAGTCTCACGGCTGATGCGTGAGAGTTGGCAGCCCTGTAAAACCAATGCGGCATACCAGCTTGCACAGGTGCTTCACCACGGTCTCGTGCTGCAACATGCTGCTGTCAAGTATGAGACTAGAGAGATCACTTCGCAAGAAACGAGAGCGATCAGTCAAGACACTTCTAGTGAAACCTGTTTTCCAAACCTATCTTGTCCAGCATCATAGAAAGCAGAATGATAGTCTGGTTGCTGTATTGTGCCAAACAAATTTGCTTTGCCAAGGGGAGGCTTATAAGTATAAGAC
>JBAMHW010000020.1:2096616-2110257 GCA_037177495.1 Rhadinocentrus ornatus | reverse complement strand
GCCTGCAGTCTTGGGTGTAGAGGCAGTACAGGAGGGGGCTCAGCACGCACCCCTGTGGGGAGCCAATGCTGAGTGTGGGGGTGGAGGAGAGGTGGGGGCCAAGTCTCACAGTCTGGGGTCGGGACTATATTTCATGGCAAAGAAAATATTGGAGTAAAGGAAATGTAATTTAACATTAAAGGGCATCAAAAGGCTGCATAAATAACGTTTTGTCAACTTCACTCATGTTGGTTAAATGAGGCATACACCTTATATATATTTTTCCACCTGTACTTTAACCTACTTCGAATTTACATCAGCAGAAGTACAAAACAAGATATATTTAATTCATCATTCATTTTTACAATTCATTTATAGATTGAATTTTTAAAGGTTATATATTTTATATTTTTTTATATATTTTAATTTCCCAGTTATTTAATGTTTTGGAGATTCATATGTTATATCTAAATGTTAAATCTTATATTTAAATCTTAAATAATATATCTAAATCTTGAATCTTAAATATAAAAGTTAAATCTTATAACTAAATGCTAAATTTAATATCTAAATGTTTTACCTAAATGTTTAATATATATGCTAATTGACCCCGCCCCTTTTAACCTCAACCCATACGTTAGTAGGGAAACACTCGCGCGCGTGCGCGTACACACAGACCCTACTATCGTATGGGTTGAGGTTAAAAGGGGCGGGTCAATTAGCATATATTCTGTACTTCCTTACAGCTTCTTTTAGAGCATAAATACACATATCTGTGCCATGTTTACTTTTAAAACCAAATTGTTCATCAGTAGTATTAATTTACTCCTTAAGTCTATCTAAAATAATCAATTCTAGCACTTTGGATAATACACTAGCTAAAGCGATGGGCCAGAATTTTCAACACTAGATATCTTCCCTGTTTTATCTTTAATTATGGGTACCAGCAGAACAGACAACAAAGAGCTGGGCGGCGTACCATGCATTAACATCCCGTTAAAACATAAGGCAAGCAGTATTACCAGTCTATGACTAGCAAACTTCAAATGTTCTGCTGTGATCTGATCAGGACCACTTGACTTACCCAGAGCTAATTCTTTGACCACGCAACTGACTTCTTCAGTCCTACTAACCACTTTGTCATGGGAAACAACACCAATACTAAAGTCCTCACTTTTTACACAGATCACTGTAAAGCTCAACAATATTTGCAGCCCCAGTAACCCCTTCAATACTAGAGGGCAGAGGCATTTTACTGGTATTCATACCCTTGACTTCTTTCCAGAAATCCTTCATATCCTTTCGCAGCAACTTCTGGGCCAGAGAATTAGCTCTCAAGGTGTGCGCCTTCTTTTTGATGTATCGCACAGCATATTTAAACTGTGAAGCGGTTAGTTTTTTAAACTCACATGCAGGGCCAGACCTTGGTTTGCCTGACCCAGTTTTTGAAGGTCTCTCTAGCTTGATGATGAAGTTCGCTCACATGCTCATTCCATCCGGGTCTGACATTTTGATGTTTAGCACTATTCTCATGAAATGTTTTGCTTGCATTATTTAAACCATTCAGAATTTTATCATACATAGCACATAAATCATTATGGTCCAGGTTAGCACAGTTGATATTACCACACAATATAGCATCATATGGAATTTGAATTTTCCCTAGATTTGTTTCGGTCAATCTATGATAATGCTGCAAATTAGACTCTGTGAGCTTTGACCATTTTGCTTCACCAACATAAGGGTGAGTATCCTTCATGGTCAGCTCAGGCAGTGACTCTACATTTAACATCACAGAGACAGGCCCGTGATCTGTTGTTACCATCCCATACAAATTCTCAATATCCTCTATACTTCCATTAGCATCTGCCGTACATATGCAGTGATCAAGCCAAGATGTTGTATTCCAGGCCTCACTAACATATGTAAAGCTATCAGTTGGAAAGAGAACTTTACTAAACGGGGTTAAATTGTTGTCTTGGCAGAACTGAGACAAGTGTTGACCAAATAAGGACTTCACATCAGAAACATCTGCATTAAAATCACCCATTACGTAAAAGTAAGTATGTTCACGGTCTTCAATAAAAGCACCAAAAGCAAGTTTTTCAACCTACTCATTCTCATTTCCAGAACATTCATACGGCATGTATACATTAACAATGACAAAAATAGTATTATTATAAGCAACTTTAATACACCAATCAACTCCAATCTGATCACACAGATATCAGGGTCGTGTTTTTTATGCCACATTTTTGCCACTCCGCCAGGGATTCTGCCATACACTATCCCCAAACTCAGATCTGTTGTATACGCTCCTGCCCCGTGAAAGTCCCAATTTACAGAGTTAAGCTTGTCCAGGTCTTGTTAGGAAGGAAGGTTTCTTGTAAGCATAGAATGCCCAAGTCCTCGAGCAGGTTATCAACCACGAGCCGTCGCGCCTTGTCCGGCGCACTTTGACCCAGACGCAGTCCACGTGTGTTGTAAGACCCAATCCTCACCTTCCTTGTCACTATTTACTATGCGGACTGACCCCCAGACGCCTTTTGCTTCACTTCTCCTGGGGGCACGGCAGCCTTGGGGTTTCGCACTTCATAAAAGCACCTTCCGGCCACAGATCTGGGTCATACATCTCCTTCACGTCATCACACTCGGCAGTAATTTTAAATGAACTATAATATTTCCCAATCTTCACATTAGGCACAAATAACTATTGTCAATGTGAAATACGGAGCATTATGGACATGAACAGTTATTTATGATTTAGATGATTATTTGGCTCTATAATGTGACCTCAATACTCTGGTATCAGTTTAGATCTGCAGCGGAAAAGCCCAGCGGTGCAGCGCCAACGTGAAACACTGATGACGTTTATGCTGGCTGATGGTGCTATAGTCACTCGTACAAGGCAGAGTGTGATTAACTGGAACAAGAAGCAACTGGTTTAGTCTTTTTCTGATCAACTGAAGGGTTTGGTCTTATTGACTAGCTTGGAGTACCAGCTGCAGTTATAATGAGCTGTGTTCTAGTAACTACTTCATACTTGTACTGAGATCCAGGTACAGAAACTAGAATTATCACACAGCAACAATAGTTTTTATTTATTCCTCTGAGGTACTCCAGAAACTATGCTGACATGGATCTAAACAAACTCTGAATATATTAGATGCTACTTGTACAACATGCAGCTGTTTAATGACAAAACCTTACTTAGAGAGGGAGTCATCTAACCAAAGCAGCTGTATTTGTATATGAAGAATTACACAATACCGACGTGACATTCTGATTAGCGGAGAGTCTTATCTGTTGCTAAAAAAGCCTTAACCGCAACCTGCATGTCCTACAAACAAAAACAGCAGCTGACTTCAGAAACAGCTCCTGGTATCCACCAGCAGAACATTATTCACAATGAAAGAGAGATGTGTTTAAAATAAATATTCTTGTTATTCTAATGTTGGACTAAAATATGACTGGAAAGCATTTCAATAAATCACTGAAAGGGCCTCAAAATCTTAGAACTAATAATGTATACATTAGGATTTTTAGAGTTTCCTCTAGTTAAAATCAGCATAGTGGGACTAAGTCACCCAATAAATGAGCAGAAGATTACAATACATCTATAAATAGAAATTTGATGTCATACCACGATGATGATGATCACGCACCACCTGCTGGTAGAACATGAGGGTCGAGGAATGTATGTGACACACATGTTCAGAAAAATGTGCTCAGAAGTTCTTTGAAGTCCATATTTTAGACATTTATTCATCTACCAGTTATTGGTCCATAAAAACAAAACAGAAAATAACAAAAAAAGTCCAACTTCATGTCTTCACCCCATTTCTAAATCTCTAAAACATTGTTTACTAAAAGAAAAAAAAGGCATTTGTGCCTTTTTTATAATAAAAATATGAAATATGACCTTTTTCAAGAGTTTTGTGTTAGTAGCAGGAGGTGACAGTGGCTGATGCAGATTTTATCACGAAACAATGATTTGACAGCAGGAGAGGCAGGTCGCCTTTAAGAGGAAGCAGATTCAAGTTGTGACCTAAACAACTGGGAAATATGTGAAACAGGATAACCTGCTCCTTGGAACAGGCTGTTACCAGGAATGCCTCAAGTAGAAGCAGGTTTACAAACTCCTGCGATATAACTTAATAAAGCAGTTTGTTGATGTAAAACAACCTCACACGTCTCAGTCTGCAGCTCTGGAGGTTTGCCTGTTAATATCTGATTTACAGGTGCAGGTCTGAGCGCGTTACTGGCTGCAGGTGTGTCTTCAGCTGTTGGTGTTGTTACTTTCTGTTTGTTCTTTCGCCTCGGGAGCCTCTGACTAAGACACAGAAACCAAACGAGTTAACAAAAACATTCAATCAAGTACAAGCACAGTGCCATCCGAACCAAACCCACCTTCTTCTTGCTAAAGGGTGGCTCTTTCCACAGAGTTTCCAAGGCAACACGGCCCTGCTGAGTCCACGTGTATGCTGAGTCTCGACTCATCTGGTGGAAACAAGAACAATCAACTAAAGAAAACAGAGAAGTTCAGACGAAAATACCTCGTAGGAGCGGTTAGAATTTTCATGATGATTTCCATTTCAAAGCAAACAGGAAAGCATCACACCCAGATGAAGGTGAGAAAAGGCTGAGGTGGCCAATTATAGAAGTTAGACCCAAGATAAAAATGTCACTGTTTAAAACATTGCTTCAATCTGCTTCAAAGAGATTAACCAGCCTGTATCTGGCCAGCTCACATGTTCCTAAATTACCTCCCCGTCTTGTTTTCGAGTGCGACTGTGTCAGGGGCGAGTCTGTCTCCGTGTTGGAACAACGGAAATACAGTGAATAAAATGACCCAGGCACGAGTGGAAAGTAGAAACAATTCACAACCTGGGCTTCCTGCATGGAAGCACAGCCCTTTCCTAAAAGGGAAGCAAGTCACGGATCAAACGCACACAACCAGCAATAACTGATCCCTGGAAAGTTCTCGTCCCTTTGGAGTTCATCGCTCCATAAATACAGTTTATACGGTCAGGGTGTGATTTTCCTCAGTGGAATACCCACCAACAGGGAACTCACTATGCCCCAAAAGAGCTCATTTGTATCTAAAATTAAAATCACATGAACTAGCAGCTGTTTCCTGAGTACATGTCAGAGTTGGGGGGAGATGGATCAAATCGTTTCCACTGGTAGGCAATGAAAGTGTCAGAAAATTCCAGCTCACAGAGTTTGTGTTTAAGCAACTAAAAACTGCTTCCTACACTGAAGACAAAACTGAAACAGAGGATCTTGGTGTTTGAGACTTTGATATACACACCGATTGTTCCTGCGTTTCATACTGGCCCTGCAAAAATCTAAGAAATGTTACTGTAATAAAAATTAAAAAACAGACAGTGAAACAGGAGGTTTCAGCTGTTTGTCTTAGATAAGTCATGACTTCTTGTTATTGTTTTTTTTATAGTTTTGTCTCGTTATAACAGTTAGGTGTTACTTTACTCCACACAGAAAGAATTAAACCCACTTTTAGGAGACATTCACATAATAAGCAAAACATATTAGCTTCAGATCAATGTGGAAACATATTTTAGTCAGAATGAGATAAAAAACCAGTTATGGTTAGTAGTATAAAAGTAAACAGAGATATTGTTAGAGTTATAATGGGAATTAGAGAAAGACTTAAATAAGATCTTTCCCACTACTACTCAGTCCCACTGCTGAACTTTGGCACCAACGGCGAATTCGACTTCCATCTCGCATCCTACCTCTACTGAGTAGTTTTCTCCCCTGTTTTGTCACTGTCACTCTCCTCAAATTTCTCTGATAATATCCTCTTGCTTTTTCTTTTTTTTAATAAATCAGTGTTCAAAACGACCGTTGCTGGTGTGTGACACAGTGTTGTAAAGCGAAGCAGCTGTAGCGTGATGCTCTGGGCTAAAAAAAAAGTTAGGAAGTGCCGTTTCTCAGCCTTGGGAAGCTGCAGGGCAATGACAGCTCCAGGATTGTAAATAATAAATGTCAGCGAGTCAGAAACGAGTCAGAAACAGAGTTTTAAGGTTGGAAACTTATGTAGTGTTACTATAAACCTCCTCCGTAGTTCTCTATAGAAGTTACGGAGTTCAATAATCACTGAAAGTTAGCTTAAAGCCAAAGACCAAGTCAGAAACTTGAATGGTCCAAATTTGGTTTAAAACTAGTTACAAAACTGCCCAAAACCACTCCAAAACAAGTTCCAAAGGTTAATTACCAGTCCAATAACAAGTCCCAAACCAGTCCCCAATAAAGTTAAAAATTTTACCAAAAAGGTCTGAAGCCAGACTAAAGCCGGACAGACTTCACAAATAAAAAGGGTTAAAACAAAAAACAGCCCAAACCAGCCATGTTATTAACTCCTAAACCAGTCCAAACCCACATTACATTAGTAACCTGTGGTTAAAACCATTTTGAAGCAGAATTTTAAATAAATAAATAAATAAATAAATAAATAAATAAATAAATAAATAAATAAATAAATAAATAAATAAATAAATAAAAAAAAATAAAATAAATAATGAAAACCAGTTTAAATAAAGTTTAAATAAAGTCAGCCAGTGGAAAGTAGACCAGAACTTATGTTACAACTTGTCAGAGTTCAAAACTAAATCGAAATCCAGCCATAAATGATCCAAACCAGTGAAAATCTGACCAGTTGGCTGGGGATTACTGGGGCAGACTGGACCCACATGAAACCCGTAGCAAGTCTCCCAGGTTCCTGGTCTACTTCGCAACTTATCCAAAAAGTTGTGAGCAGGTGCGCTAATGAGATGTGATCTGAATATTTTTTTATTAGTTTTTAAAGACGTGATTCTCTCTTCACTTCTCGCACTCTTAAGTTCAAGCGTTGGCCCCACAGTCGGTGCACGAAGTGGGCCGTGTTCTACGAAATGAGGACGCACCTTTAACAAGGTCGCAGCCTGCTGAGGGTAAAACATGGAGGCGCTCAGAGCCACGAGTCCAACTGGAAACACCAGCCGCTTCATCCTGGAGCCTGAAAAACAGAAACAAGTTTGACAGTTCAAAGTCAAGAAGAGCTGAAAAAGGACGTGACCCTTGTTCCGCTCTTCATCCTCTTCATCATCACATGATTGACTGGCTGCATATCTAATCTCAAAGACTGACAACAGCTGTTTGACATCCAGTTTTTATTGGCCGGCTCCATTTAAAGTGCAGCACTCGATTAATTTTCATTAACATGGATTAAAAAACAACCTGCAAATGTAAATATTTAAACAAACAAATATTTTAGATAATTAGCTGCAATCTCATAGTTGTTATAGTTTGTTTAGAATCTACATTTGTTGACATTGTCACCATTAAAAATCATCTAAACAACCACACGACGAGTAATACTGTTTGGAGAGTATTTTCTCCTGGTCACACTTCCCAAAACAACTAGAATTACAACATTTCATGAAGAAAAATATTACAATTCTAGCACTTTTTAGGTTTTGATACAGCTTTGAATTCTCCATCTTAATCTGGAACGAGGAGTTACTTTGCACAAAACATCTTTTATCTCACATGTTGTCAGCAGCCTCTGATTGGATAAGTTTTTTTTAAATCGCTTGTCACCTTTGGCCAAATAAAGTCCCAGGAAGCCAGAAAACCCCACCACCGCCACGCTGGGGTAGAGGTCCGGGGGAGGATCACTGAGGAACTGGTACGTATCTGAACGACACATGAAAGATGAAGAGAAGGGAGTCACACTTAAAAGTTGAATTTATTAGTATGTAATGTCCAAAAATACCTAAAGCATGGTCTGACATTAACTGTATCTGTTATTCTCAGCAGCGAAGCCGTAAAAGTTAAGATTATTTTATTACAATCTGTAATTTGTTGTTAAAAGTGTCAAATATTTGATAGTTCAAGCTTCTACTATAACATTATGTTGCTTTTTCAGGCCTCAGATTTTTGTGTATCTCATGTTGACTCGTCTTATCTCTTACTTTTCTTCTGTTCCTCTGATAATGTCCTCCAAGTTTCTTTGTTGAATAAGCCACCGTGTGCATTCAAAACAACTGTGTTTATATCCAGCATGCTGGCACGTCAGCAGCGTGTAAAGCTGCATCCACAAAGTAAAAGTTGTAAAATGCTATTTCTCATCCTCTGGACCCCACTGAGCAATGACAGCTCCAGAAACGTACATGATGAATATGCCATCCACTTTAAATATTTAATAAGTTCTACTTATTATCACGTTAAACACTGTTTTTATCTGTAAAACAATCAATAATAAATTCATGGAAAAGAATTGGTGACAGCTTAATAAAGATTTTTGATTTAATCTCTTACGGCACTTCTGCAGAAGCTTGAAGATGTTATTGGGATTAGAAGGAACTGGACTGAATCTAGTCTAACCTGAGATTCCAGTTTGTTCATGTAAACAATTCTCATCCTCATCACACACCAGTGTGTCATGGACTTTTGGGAGTTTGTTAAACCAGTAACAGCTCAGGACAAATTTCCGTCGCAATGCTGACGACAAACTATGCTGGTGTAGACTCTCAGTCATCTGGGTCACGGTGCTCATAAGAGTCTGAATAAAGGCATCTGGTTCAGTAAAAGGACAAAACACCCAAAGCAGAGTGTTGTCCTGTGTCCAAGAACTGTCCTCTGAGGACAGTAATGTCCACATTTTGGACATAGAAGGTAGATGGTTAAAGTCTTAAACCAGGTAGGTGCTGGGAAATGTGAATCCAGAGGCCACCTCCTTGTTCCAAAGATGTGTTTTTCCAGTTTGACATAGATGGATTCCTTGACAGTTCTCTTAAAGTTAAAGAGAACAAGGAAGCGGCCTCTGGATTCCCGTTCCCAGCACCTACCTGCACTTCACTCTCAGCTGGCTTCACAACCATTCACACGTTGGACTTTATAACTAAAACAGATGTGGTCAGCCAGGTAAACAACTCACAGGTAACAATGACCTAAATGGCCCACACAATGGTCAGGTGAGACCGTGACACCTGTGTGAACATCCCTTTCGCACTTAAAATCCGACTAATTGGAGCTGCAGACGCCTTTTACATGAGAAGTAAAGCATTTTCAAGAACTGAAAAAAGTCACCCAGTTGGCGTTTTTCAAGCTCTTAGGAGAACGCAGATGACAGTTGAATGAACTCATCCATAAAACTTGATGAGTTTATTAGACTTAAAGCAGGTCATAAAGATTTTAAGGCTTGCAGGACTCTGAATGCTTAAAACAATCCAGAGTTATTGTCTTTGGGCTTAAACATCTGAAACACTTTCCAACACGCAATTAGTTTGGATGGCATTAAGTCTGACTTCCAGTACTAAGGTGAGGAGGTTAGCGGGCTCTTCACGAGGTAGCAGATGAGTAACCTTTCAACTATAGTAGTAATGGCCACCTGGATCCTTAGATAACAGCGACTCCTTTATTACCTGGAAAAAAGAGTCAAGTGGAAGAACTGAAACTGGACTAAAAACCAGGCCTAAAAGTTTTCTTCTTAATAAAACTTATTGATGGGGCTGACTTGGGTGACCCCTAACCGTCCCTCTAGTTTTGCTGAAACAAGCTAAAACTGTGGGGGGTGTCCTATAATGGCCTGAGAACTTCTTACCCTCTTTATGGTCCATGCGTGCGTTGACATTTTTTTTGTGTTTTCCCTGTCTTTATGCCAAAGCAGGTTTCCTGGCCTTGAATTTGTTTGCACCACTTTTCCTTTGCTAGGAAGCCTCCAATAATTAAAAATATATATAAATACTGTGCATTTCTTACATGTCTGGATTCAGTTTTATTTTTTATTTTTTTTTGGTAATAAACCACAACAAGCTAAATATTATGCAAAGAAAGTCTGGTAATTTTAATAAATATTAAACATGACGTTGATCTGGTTAGGCAGCAGAAAATAAGATGATCAGTGGAGTTAAAAAAATGGAAATACACTTCAGGAAGTAATAGGACAGCTCCACTTTTGATAATTTAATTTGAAAAAGTTGGCTTTTTTCCCCTCCAATTAGCACTTATTTCAAAATTCACTGACCAAACCAAGAAACAACTAAAACATCTGCACTCAAAATGATCAAATTTCTTAAAAACAAGGAAAAAGAAGAAGAAATGCAAAGGTAGATTAAACATATAAATAGTATTTTTAGGTAACAGGAGGCAAAATAAGTGCCTTTAATAAAAAAAAAAAAAAGAAAGTACTCCAGGATGCTACTGTTTCACACATGTACAAGAAATGGATTGTATCTGAAAATGTTTGATAATGTTATTTTCCTGGATGCAGGTGTGTGGACAACAATACAGCAAATTTGGCTACAAGCAGCTACCTCTACCAGCTCTCATCATACCAGTTATTAGAGTCTGAGTGGGCAAGAAGTATTTTCTCACCAGTGACGGCTGTTACTGATGTGTTGACGGTGGGCTCTACCATCCTGTATGCTTGCTGTGGTCCGAAGGTCATCAGAAAGAGATGAAAAAAGACAGGAGTCATTAAGGGAGCTTTACTGTTTGCAACATCTGACATCAAGTAATTTTTCTTTTTGGTTGATTAGTTTTTCTAGAACAATTTGCAAACACATCCAGGATTTTAAAATGTTGAATATTTGATGTATGTGCGCTTTAAAATATTCAGACCTCATCAGTTTGTTGCACTTTATTAGTAGTATTAGTAATGTAGTTATCGCCGAGTTCAAATTTAAATAAAATAAAGAAGCCACCAGAAAAGCTGTCAGATTTATCACATTGCTACACAAAAAGCTTGATTAGACAACGTAAAGGTTTTAGACTTCCCCTCATCTTAAGATCCACACACCCATTTCCAGTCCAAGTACAAAGACTGGACTGGAAACAAGAGAAAAAGCAGCAAATGTCCAAAGAAAAACTTTAAAAGACCTTATGAAAACTCGAGAAACTTTTTCTCAACACCCATTTAAAAGATTACATAAAAAAAAGTTGACTGAGAGCCAAATTTTACAAGCTTGTTAGCTGGATCAAGACTTGGAAACAGTACTGTATTTCCACAGATTTCATCATGACTCACCTCAATTTTCTCCACACCGGCCTGGACAGTTTGCTACAGCAGAACAAACAAACAAAAAAGTTGTAAAATGTCTTTTTGGTTCATTACCACTGAAGAACAATCAAATACAGAATGAAAAGCAAACGGCACGTTGAGAAATGGCAGTCAGGCCAAATTTTCTGACGAAGTATTAAATTTTTTTAAAGGATTTTAACAAATGAAATGAAAAGAAAGAATTAAAATTAGTTAATCGTTTCCTGCATATAATGAATATTCTATCATGCAAGAACTGAGGAGGAAAATATAAACTTCAAGTCAAACTTTAAAAAGGAGCAATAAGTGGAAATTCATCATTTCTAGATTTAAATGGCAAAGAAGTTATCGGATAAAGAAACATAACGTAACCTGGATTAACATAGGTCTTATATTTCCAAAGTGGAGAGCACTGCGATAGCTAAAGAGGCTACAATGTGACTCAGAGCTAGCTCTACTCCTGGACATTAAGTAACAACATTAATAAAGTTGCTTCAACATTTTCCACAAAATAGTGATATTGTTTTGCTCAGCGTGTTTGCAGTTTGCACATTGGTTTGCAGACGAGGAAGTGGTGGAGGAAGGTGTGGCTCATGACACTTTGCTTTGACCTACAGGCAGCGTACAACACCAAGCCTTGAAACAATTTCACTTTTTGCCCCTTAAAGTTGATCAAAATGACTATGGACTTAATTCCAGTCATCTTCCAGTATTGCACTTAAGCTTTCTGATCAGTGATTAGCTCATAAATCTTTTTAAAAATATTTGTTTTAGGCGAGTGTGATGTGGTTCAGAAATCCCAAAGAAGTTATGAGTATTATTAAGACAAAACCTGAATAATTTAGGAGAAATACAAAAAAAAGCCTTAGATTAGGCAACATACCTGACACTGGTTCGTATATGGCTCAGCCCATTTCCTCAGAGATGCGAAACTTTGCTCCAGCTGCCCAGCCTCCGGCTCCACATACTGAGGCTTTGATTCAGGGGTGGTGTACAGAGAAGGCAGCTGAAACAAACAGCAAAGTGATGTGGCTGAAAAAACAAACATCTATTAGTATTAAAAAATAGAAGCAAATGTTCAAAACAACCAAGTAATAGTGCAGATCAAGTTTTCTGGGTGATTGTTCAGAGCTGTTGTGCAAAGACACTGAATGTAGCTTCTGCAGGTTTTGTTTCAACGTGGTATTAACCACATAGGTCTGAGCTGATCGTCCCTCTGTGGTTATTTTGTACCTAATTTTCTTCAGCTTGTGTGTCTTTGCGCTTTTTTGTAACTTTTTCGTTGTTTTGAGATCATTTTTAGCCATGTTGTTACTGTTTATTTTGTTTTACATTGCAGTCATTCTGTCTCTGTTGTTGTTTTGTATCTTATTACTCTTTGTCTAGTGGTAATTATGTTGTGTCTTTTTAAGGTTTGTGAGTTCACTTTTTCATTAGGATTTGGCAGGTGAAGCTCAGGGGTCCTTAACCCCTTTAGAAACACGAGCCATCACGTGAGAAACATGAAGAAAAACAAGGCAACATCCGCAATAAAATAAGTGAAAGTGTAAAACTCAGGAGGCTCAACAAAACTCACATAAAGGAGAAAAAATCCAGAGTGACTCAAATTTAATCCTCAACACGCTAGTTTATTTTTCACTAACCTCATCGATGCTTAGGACGGGCTGCGTGCTTTTCTTCTTCCCCTCGCTGGCTGCCAACACAGAACCACTCATCAGGCCCGTCAGCCCAGGAGCCGCAGCACACAGCGACGCCTGGCGGTAAAACCGGCAGGACACACACAAACACATCGCTCAGTGGTGAAGTAAAGCCCTTAATACCTTCGCGGTGACAGTCACATTGTCTAATAACTAACTCAGATCAATTACACCACGTCAACTACACAAACAGTTTTAATCTAAACGGCTCCTCAGTGACCTGTGCTAGCGGCTTTAGCTAGCAGCATTCTATATTCAGATGATTAAATTAGCAGCGGCCTATGATGTAGGTTTGTGTTACAAATGTTTCTTCCACTAAACGAGAGCCACATATATTAAGTGTAGATTGTATGGAATGACTAAAATAGTGAATATAATTTACAATAGTTACCAGCTTCACATATGACATATTCATTCAGACGACTTTCGCTTTTCTACGGCAAGCTGGAGGCACGGCAGGAGAGACGCATGCGCGTTGCAGATAAATGATCAAAACCATGACGTAAAAAATATTTTGCACAAATGGCATGAAGCGTCTGCATGAGAAAGTAAATAAATAAATATAAAACTGTGAAAACGTCAGTCTGGGATTTAAGATGTCTTAAAAAGAAGAAAATAAAGTTTTCATTAGGAAGCCATGGCATTATCAATGTTTTGGCATTATTTACACAGATACTACTTTGTCTTGTTTCCCCTTCTATAGACATCTTTCAAAGACAATTCTCATCACCAACTACACATACTGTATATTGTAGGTTTTACATTCAATAACCATCACTATCTCAAATGTTTTCATCACCCTGCTTTGATACTTTTATTCAGAAATATTACTGGATCTCTCTCTCTCTATATATATATCTATCTATCTATAGATAGATATATATCTATAGATATATCTATATATCTATAGATATATCT
>JBAMHW010000020.1:2068811-2096516 GCA_037177495.1 Rhadinocentrus ornatus | reverse complement strand
GTATCTATAGATATATCTATATATCTATAGATATATATATATCTATATATATATATATCTATAGATATATATATCTATAGATATATATATATATCTAGATATATATCTATAGATATATATATATCTATAGATAGATATAGAGAGAGATAGATATAGATATATATCTCACACAATAATCCTAGTTGCTAAGGATTTATTGACTAGAAGACAGTCAACCTGAAACTGATATCATGAATTTATAAATTGTGTATGAATAGCATTTTTTGTGTTTAAATTATTGAAGCAAGAAAAAAAAAATCACAATTTTAATTGATCATATTCACAACCTCCTTTCGTAACACTGCAGCTATCTGATTATGGAAAACTGTAATGGTTTTATTAATTAAATTTCTCCAACAAATTTATAATTTAGTGGTAGACACAAAATTAGAGCCAAAGATAAAAAAAGAAAAAGAAAAGAAAAAAGCACTCAGAAAAGACAGGTGAAAGTTGACCAATATGAACATTTATTTCTGGAAAGAAGTTACAAATTGTTTCCAAAGAGTTTCTACTCAGATTATAAGATATGTTATTCTGATTTTACTTTCTTTCTCTGATACAGTCATTGAGCAAGGTATGTTTGTTCTTTTAATCCTCTATTCTGTTTTCCTACTGAAGACGAGTGGACTAAAGGATGCTGCGCTATAACAGAATGTGCCTCAGATTGGGACACAAGAATGTTTTTGATTACACGTTTCTTGTTCAAACAGCAACATGAGAGGAGGAGGAAGAGGAGCAGCAGGTGGACTGCAGCATGGCATGTGATGTTCATTTCGGCTGCAGAATACAGTGACACATAAGACTTGTCTCCCCAATCAGACCTGCTTCTCTAACAGTGTAAAGAAAAGTGACGGTGTTTAGAAATGTTTGCAACCTGGAAAACATAAAATAAAATAAAATAAAAAGATTTGAACAACACAATTGGGGAAATGTAAGACGAGAATCGAAGCTTGAAGATATTTTCTGTTTGATCAGAAGTTGTAATTGACAGGTAGTGACACATTGATTTGGTTAAGACCACACAACTTGAAAGTGCAGAGAAAAAGAAATGTATGAAATATTTCTGTCAGTGCCATAAAGTGGTGGAGGATTTCCTCAAACCAAAGCGGCACTGCATGAATGCTGTAATGCTGCAGCTTAAGGTAGTGTGAACAGTAGAGACACAGTTGGTGCAATGAGTAACAGGACAGGATCATGCCAGATTGTTTTCATGGTGAGTAATAAAGTGAAGTATTAACATTTCTGTTAAATGGGAATATGCATCCAGGAAAATGCATAATTACTACAGACTTTATAAAATGAACTGTAATTTGAGACTGTACCAAAGTGTGCCTTTATTTATACTTTTAAGTTCTTCTGAAATCACTAACCCTTCAATATGTTAAACTGTAGGACACACTGTTAAAGCATCCACTCATAAGCCACATGCAGTGCTGCTGGGACAGAGAGGATATACAGCAAAGGATGAAAAGAAGACATGTATGACTTGAAAACACAATTCTCATCTTAATAAATAATCCTACTACTTTTACTGCATAGCTTGGTGAAAAGCAATACCTCAGAAAATAAATAACTTAAACATGCAGCTGACATAACTGCATCATATTTGTTCTAGCCCTTTCACAGTTGGCTTAAAAAAAAGTACAATAAAAATAAATAAAACATGGAGCTGGTCATAGAGCACGCTTGCTAGGCTGCTGGATCAAGGCATTTGACTGAGATGTGCAAGCTATAATGTGTTTGCATTTTCTAAACAACTGAGCTTCAGGTGACTTGTTAGTGTCTGAAATTAACACACATGACTACATAAGGTGGGGGATATACTGGAAAAAAAAACAAACAAAAAAAAAAAAAATCAAACACTGTCTGATCAAAGTTTCGAGTCATTGACAGCAAAACATTTTGGTTACACTGAGCTCCATTGATTTTAAATCACAAAACACACAGAACTTGGCTGTAGAGATGAACAAATTAAAACAAGTTAAAGATTATGGGCCTCAAGCAAGAACATTTTATAGGAAGCAATAAATATTTATTTGAGTCACTTTCTCGTTTGAGGTTAGAATGAATCTCAAGGTGGGATCCAGACTTGTCATCCAAAGGTGCAAACACACTAGTCCTTTATCTTAACATGAGGGTTCAAATATTCTACCAAAACTATTCATATTCACACATATCATTGCTACTGGAGCACTTAAAACTTCACCTTCAAGTCATCAATTTTTGCACATGGCCCAGTTAACTACATATTTGATCAAAACAGCGGTGCTTCTGTATCTGAATCGATCTAATTTGTTATTGCATGGATTTTAAAAAAATGTTCTAGGAATGTTATCTGAATGAAAAAACTTCATAAATTGACATTATTGTAAAGAGACCTATCTGAGTAAACAGTGCATTGGCACTTTTTAAAGTTTTAATAAAATAAAAAGGGACTTTTAGCTGTGGTTTGTTTGGTTAAAGCTAGTTTTAGCTACCAATGTTCTCCAGTTTATTATTTATAAAATAAATATAAAATTACAAAAACTGTTTATTAACAATATTTGTTCTAAGCCACATGATAAAATAAGAAAGAAATACAAATAATCTCGGAAAAAAATGCTAATGGCCTGCTAATGCTAGCTAACGTTCCTGATCCCGACTGCCATCTTTTTTTTTTGGTTTGTTTTAATCTAGTGGCTTTGGATGTGATTTTTGTGACCCACTTATTTTATTTAACTGGCGTTAAAACATAATGTTTTTTTTGACAAAGAAAAACAACTGACTGAAATGATATGTATTCTGGCCCACTGTCCAAATCAAAGCTAGCTGCTACAGAAATTGCAAAGCTAGCTGTGGTAAGCCAAAACTAACGCTAGGTTTACCTCATTATTTTGCACTGTTATTTGTAAATGATGATTTAACAAACATTTTGTTCATTTGATTCCATATATATATATATAAAAAAAACTGCAGCCAAATAAATGAGTTCAAAAGGAAATATAAGGGCCTAAACTCCAGCTAACACTAATATTTTAACTTCAGACAAACATTTTATCTTATTTATATATAGTATAAAGTTTTTATTTTTTTATTCATTGCTAGTGCTGGTGCAGTTACTCCTTCAAATCATGTGTAAAAATCAGTGCATATTATTTATATCCATGTTAACCTAAAATAGAACCGTTTGCTAATAGTTTTAGATCCTCAAATCCCCTCAGTGTATGAGAATATTCTTGCAGGAGGTCCAGTGAGTCTTGAATGCTTTGATAAGAACCAATACAGATAGCAGAGAACACAGACAAGAACGAGCAAAGCTCTGCTGCTCCAAGACAAAAACTTTCTTTTCTAAGTTATGGAGTTGCCATCATCATCACCATCATCAGTGTTAATGAATGAAGGCCAAGTCTTGGGTGTCATATAGTGTCCTCTTAAACACACACATTAACCCTCAAGCTGTGATAAAAACAGACATGGGGGCACACAAAAAGACTTGGTGATGTGTAATATGAACATGAGTTCAATATAGTGGGTAACGGGAAGCTAAGAGCAGAATTAGGACTGAAAGCTGGAACGCACTGGAAGCGAAAACGGAATCTATGATTTTATACTGTGACTGCTGACAGCTGGTAGCAGACTGAGGCGCATCAGGAGCATCTGTACACCGCTAAAGAATGTATTTATTTTTTTATTTATTATCATCTCTGTTGTATATTTGGAGAAGGAATTGACTACACTACATTACATAGTGTTATATTTGGTTATATACCTGATTGTATGCATCATCTTGCCTTTTATCATTTAAAGGGCCTAGCTTTTGAGTGTTTGAAATGGTCTTGCGTTTCACTAACCTATTTCTTTACAACAGCATATCTCAGGAAGCAGATGGAGAAACTAACTCAAGTCAGATTTAGTTAAATTACCATAAAAGCATGACCTTGATGCTTCCAGTGCGTTTCTGCAGTAAGCCTGACAGAACAGTCTATACAACAGGCGAGTAGTAGAAGTGGAAACTGACCACAGTCCAAAATTAAACCAGCAGAATGGAACCTTTTTCTCCCCCTAACACCATTTTCTTAAATTTTCTGAGAAAGCTAATTTTGCAAATGTTCAAGGTGACTTAACGTGATGTCTCACTACAACACGCTTCGATTGCCTTCATTAGGAAGAGCAACTACGGCCCTCACCATCTATTCTTCACCTTAAAGTAAATGCTGGTCTCTACTTTAAAAGCCTGCGCATCAGTAGTCACCCACCTGTAAACACCTGTTCCCCCAGTGGGAGATTTCAGTCTTTGAACAGTCCATTCCTAATTCTATAAAAGGAGGCTTGTTGTGGAGCAGACCTCAGCTGCAGCGTCTGACATGCTCTAGCACATACTCTGGGAAGTGCAGACTGCACACCTGCAGACCGTCCAGTTTGCAAGGCATCCTGGGATACTCATCCTCCTTCCACTTGTTTTCGTTAGGGTCGAAGGTGAGGATGGAGTCACTGTAGTGGCCGTTGTAACACAGGCCGCCCAGCACCATAATCTGTCTGTCCAACACTGCCACCCCGTGGCCGCTGCGCCCAATGGGCATGGAGGCGAGGATGGTCCACTCATCAGTCTCTGGGTCATACACCTCTGTGGATGGGCAGCCCTGTGACTCGAAGGAAGCCCGCAGGATCACGCACACACCTCCAAAGACGTACAGCTTTCCGTTGTGGGAGATCATCTTGTGGAAGCAACGTGCGTAGTTCATTTTAGATTTGTTTTCCCAGCAGCTGGCATGAGTGCCTGGCAGCAGCGGGCCTCGGCCGGCACGTGTCCTATGTGAGTCTGACCCACCTGAGCTCCCGCCTCCTCCCCCGCTGCCTGCCTCTCGGCCTGGATCAAACACACACACCTGTTTGGAGGTGGAGGAGGAGGTGATGCCCCCAGTGATGTACAATTTACCGTTAAGGACTGTTCCCTCGTGGCCATACTTGTTTACAGGATATGGGTCGACAAACTCCCAGCGGTCCTCTGAAATGTCGTATCGCTCTGTGGAGTAGAAGGTTTCGTCTCGTGTGCGACCCGCTACTGCATAAATAAATTTTCCAATGACACCAACCGCAAACTCTGACCTGAAAACACCAAACACCATGAAAATTTAGTCATCATGGAATAATTTAAATCAGAAATAAAGTTAGCAGAGACTCTATGATGACCTGCAACACCTTAAAAATGACATAACACGAAATAAAAAACTGACAAAGTCTACTTTATATCGGTTTTGTTTAAAAAAAAACAACAAAAAAAATGAATCTTGGCTCCACTAACCTGGGCACAGACATGTCCGCCATGCGTAGCCACGAGTTCTGCCGAGGGTCATAGCGGTAAACTTTGGAGGACGCGTGAAATTCCCCATCGGGCCCCAGCTCCTCTCCGCCCAGCAGGAAGGCAAAGTTGTTGACGATAGCCAGGCAGTCCGGTCTCAGTGGCACCTGAGGTCCTTCCAGCTCCCACCACACCTGGTAAACACAGCACAGGTTACTGATATAAGTAACCTTATATCCACTGGGTCCATGTGCGCAGCGTTCCAGCTGCGGTTTCATTCTGACCTCCATGGCTGGTCAATTTACACCAGGAGTGTGTCAGGTGCGGAGCGCCTGAGAGTGCCGTCCTCGTAGCTGAAACTGTGAGATCACGAAATCACAGGAGAAATGGAGAATCATGTGATTCTCTACTTCCAGGATAAACGTCTCGTCATCCATGATGGAAAAAAATAAAACACAAAGAGACACCCTTACTGATTAATGATGTAATGTTTACATAGTTCAGCCAGCGCAAATCTGCACAGGGACTTTTATTGTGAAAATAACTGGAAGCGTTTACACTGCTCCAGTGTCTGATTTCCTGTCTGCCCCTATCTGACTGCTGAGCTTGACTCGTTCTGGATGCATGCTCAGTGAAGAAACAGATTCTGCACATAAGTTACGAGGAGAGCCACAACAAGATGCTTTTGGGACGCTTTAGAGACGCACCGCAACGCGCCCGGTGTGAACCAAACCACTAAAACGGCTGCGAATAGCTGCGAAGGCCACAGCGCAGCCGGAACGTGGTGCACATGCACCCGGTGCCTTTACAGCCTTGTGACTGTGTGAGCCACTTGTCTTCCCTACCAAGATTAAAAGCTATTCAGTTAACATCGCTTGTGATGAAATATAAGCGCCAAACGGTCTTTGAGATCAAACATAAAGAAAAAAGACAACACAAGCAAAGAAATAAGTGAATTTTAAAAGCTGAATGGTTGAAAAAGGAGCTGCCACCTTTGGACGCTGCAGCAGCAGAATTTTGCTGTTGACCATGCTGTGGCCGATCATTCCTCTGAAGACGGCGGTCTGCGGGCGGACAGAGCGGATGCGGTTGGATCGCGTCTCCACCAGAGGCTGCTGGTTGACATCGTGGAAGTAGGCTAGCGCCGTATCTACCTCTTGCCTCAGCTGTCTGGAGTAGCGGTAGAACTCCGACGTCTTCACCTGAGAAGATAAAAGACAGAACATGTTGGGTTTTTTTTTTTAAAAACAAAGCACAAAAAAACAAAAACACATTACATGCGTAGTGATCCAATATCATATGAAGGGAGACAATACTGGTGCCGGAGAGCTTTTTCCAGATTGTGTTGCAATGTGGGTTATGTGCTGTTTGCTAACACCAAACCCCTAATGGCTTCTGATGTGCCGTGGTTGAGCTTCTTGCATGGCAGCTTCCGCCATCAGTGCGTGTGTGTGAATGTGATGTATACTGTAAAGCGCTCTGGGTAAAAGCGCTATATAAATACAAACTATTTGACATTTAGCTCTTTAGTTCTCTTACTGGTTAAACTGGTCGTCAAAGTCTGAGAATGTTGTGTTTCTGAACAGCGGCATCTCCAAAACAGATCTCACAAGATATAATACAGCATGCCCATAAGATTATTTAAGCTTAAATTGGCTTAAGTGCCCTTGTGTGCAGACTGACAGTCTCTGCAGATGCATACAAAGTTTTATACATACAATCTTTTGGTTCAGTTGCAGCAGAGCTTCCCATGAATGGCCTTTTAGCTTGTGTGTGTGTGGTGGGGGGGCGAAACATTGGACTGTAGCCACGTCCTTCACGACCCTCATCGTACAGGCCAGGTAGAGAAACGTGAATAAAATAGTGACGAGATGGCAGTGATGCCGTTTGTCCAAAGTGTTGATGAGTTTCTTAAACCCCGGGGTCTTCATTGTGTTAACTGAGCTGGTCTTTGGCGAGAAAACAAGTTATGTTTGTTTATAATGTTTGTTATCTCTCTGTCTCCAGGAGCTGGTGGATTATTTAGTCGCGACTCAAAAAAATTTTACATTTTTCTATTTCCTTGTGTCGTGTCGTGATAAACGTCTACATGAACGAGCGCAACATTTCACATGCACGAATGTCGCTGCACTGCCAGTGGCGCTTGATTTGTTACTGAAAACAGCACAAGAGTAAACTGCGAAGGAGCAAAATAATCGGACCATTACATTTTTATGATCGTTGAAAACCCAGATGGTAATTGTGATTAAAATTCGATTAATCGCACAGCTCTACTGTTTAGTTGGTGTATTCAATCGGTCCACACAGATTCAAATACTTGGGTTGCACATTCAGTAGTTTGCTGCAGGGGGACCAGGTGGACCTTTGTGAATTTATGAGACACAGAAACTAAGAAATGGCAGGCAGAAACAAGATGCTGAAAGTATACAAACATCCATAACGTATGAAGCCAGATTGATAAGTATAAAACCAGGCTGCTACACGCATCCTCCTGTCCTCAAGGAATTGTGCTGTGACAATATATTTCTTTCCTAAACGAGATAATAGAGGTAGCCGTGAAGCTCATCTCCTTTGTATTTAGAAAATAATGCCAGCTCTGTCATAGTTATTACTTGGGTACTTGTGGGTAATTTCAGTCAGTCTTTTGGAAAGAAAAAAAAAGAACCATTTTCCCTGAAGACTCTCCAAAGATTCCTAGATTGTGTGAAAAGTTGCTGCATTCAGTGCAACATGTTATTCACCAACCTGTCATACCAGTAGAATCACAACATGCAGCTCCTGATATGTAAAAAGTTCCTCCATCTCAGTAAATCCATGCATCTCATCTTCATGTCTGCATTTACCCACTGCAATGAAAATTGGCTTTTGACCATTTGAGTATGACTCAATAAATTTTGGCCAAATTAAGAACCCACAGCAAACAGAATATCCACAGTGGGCTCAGTTCTCATCATTTTAGCAGAAAACTGACACCTAATGAGAAATTATTTTGAAAGACTTGCAGCTGTATTACTGGTTAATCTACGTTAGAAGAACGTTCCTCCTCTCATTGAACGTTCCTCCTCTCATGCTCAACAGCAATCAGTAAACCACAAAGGACGAACCATGTTTTCAATCTTCATGTCAGATGTTGGTGATTGAGGGTTACTATGGAAACACAGGTCTCAGCTTCACCTCACCTTCTCAAAGATGTTGGCTGGGGTCATGAGACAGAAGCGGATGGACTGCACAATGGTATCCGTGTGCCTCCAGCGCCGGCGGTCATGTCTAAGCCACGCCTGGACGGCCTCATACAGTTCAATTTCTGGGAAGCGGCTTAAAGCGTCGCTGTTCAGGTATGCCTGGTTCAGAAAACAAAAAACAGTGTAAGTGGTAAGTGACAATAGACACCATTTTTTCATGAGGAAACATCCAGTATTTCATCAACGCTGTTTTGAAGAGCATTTTGAACTCATAATTTATAAAACGTTAAGGCAACATTTAAGAAAGACAAACACAGTTGTTGGCTTGAAAAAGGTTTGGCTGATTAAACACAGAACTCAGTCCTCGCTCGCTACATGCTAGAGTTCGTAGTTCTGAGTTCTCCTGAGTCTCTCTGTGTTCCCCTTAGGCTCATTAAGGCATCTTTTTTTGTCTTCAGCTTGTCCTGTCCAGCATTGTAGCAAACAGAATGATCGTCTGGTTGCTGTGTTGTGCCAAACAAATTTGCTTTTCCAAGGGAGGTTTAGCATGCAGAGTATGAGGAATGAGGAGTGATCAGTGATGAGGAGTGGCGAGTGTGATCGTGCTAATGTAACCATGCCTCTACAGAGGCTAGAGGCAGACTAGGGCGGCCCAGAGACCCGGGCCTTCAGCAGCAATCCTAGGCCACACCATAGCAAAGGCGACCCAAGACCCCCCACCCCATCAGGCACCAGCCATCCAGGGCGGCCAGAGCGAAGGGCCCAGGGCCCAAAGCCCCCACCCCAAGGCAGAGGGCTCACACCACGCCCTGGAGTACCAGTCCCCCCCGCCGACAACCACCCAGCGTAGGCCAGCACCTACCCATGTTCCAGACGCACACCCCATGAACAAGGGCGCAATTGACAACTGTAGGTAACTAAAGCAGGAGGAGGTTAAAATAAAATCTCAAAATCAATTTCCTTTCCTTCCTTTTGTGACTAATCCGTTGATGGAGAAATCTCCAGAAATGAACTGATGTTGCCTCTCTTAGTGAAATGTATCCAGCTCCACACAGACATGTCTGTTAAAGGCCGGAAATGAGGAGCTAGATTATACCCAGAATGAGAAAAACTAAACATGTAATAGCCATTTTAGAGTTCAGTTTTGCTTCAATAATTTCATACAAGCTAAAATGATAAATAATAGAGGTGACAGAAAATCCTACGGTACGTGGAAGCCTTGATGAAAATACTGTGAATGAATTCGGATTTTCCTCAGTCTGCTGATTTAACAGGCTTACCTGCAGTCTCTCCAGGCTGAGGTAGGACAGGAAGTCGGGTCGGCTCATGAGGGGGACAAAGTTGTCGAGTAGGAAGTTGTCAAGCTGCTCCTGGACACCCTCCACACCCACGCTGAAGTCCTCTAGAAGGCGCATGACCTCTGCACAATTCTCCAGGCAGATCTTAGCCAGCAGGAAGGAGCAGCAGAACTCCACCGCCTCCGTCAGCTGGACGTACATGGCCGCCTGTTGGGACAGGGTGAGTATCTCCTTCAGCTCTGGCTTAAACATTTAACTCTACATAAACTGGTAGAGAACAGTGGTTTATGTGTACCTGCAAGATCTCCTGCACGGTGGGCATGCTGAGCTCCAGTGAACCGTAGTACATGAATCGGAGGATGTGGCCGAACCCAGCGGCTGTCAGTCCCTTCATGTGGATCTTGTCCTGGTCCCTCTCCCTCATGTCGGCTGTGAACATGACCCGGAAATAGTCGCTCTGCGTGGCCAGAAGTGCCTTGTGGGCCTGCAGGAGGAGGGATGAACCTAAGACTGTGCAGGAACGCCTTCCAGACAACTTCGTACTAGAAACCCTTAAATGTTGTGAACATTTCTTTGTTTATAGAAAAAAATTTCAGTGATGTGCAAGAATGGGAAAAAATCCTCATATCACAAGATGATAATTTCTGGACAAAAATAAAGCTCCCCAGAAGAGAGGTATTAACCATAAGCAGGGTCTGGATACACAGATAAGACCTGTTAGATCAGAATTATTCATAAATCTAAATTAATGTGAGCTTTGCTTTACCTGGAAGTGGTGCTCCTCTATCAACAGGGTGACATCCAGCAGCAGACGCTCCTCGTACAGTGCCCGGAAGCCCGACGACACACTCCCATCGTGCACCTGGGACAGGTACACCTCCACATCCGCCCCCGACATAACACACCTGAAGGCGTGACGGAGAAGAAAGAGCAAGAGTTCAATAACATGAGCTGCAGTGGTATGTGGCAATAAGACGTGAACTGGAATAAACAACCACTCAAAAACAAATTCAGCACACATACAAGGATGTTAAGTCTCTCCAAGGTAAAGATCATGTTTGTGTGAGCGCTGCAGCTGAAAACAGTAAGTCAGGAGCTATAAGGACATTCAATAGGACGCTCAGTAGGGCTGCGTCAAAAAAAATAAATCGATTTATCAATTTTTAATCGATTCAAATTAATAAAACCCTACATCAATTCATAAAACTGGGCATCGATTTTTTAACTGTCCTCATTTCAGATAACATGACCCTACTCTCACGTGACTTACCGAGGTTCGGCGAGATCTTAGCATATATATACACACACACACTACTGGTTTCCTGTGTCACCTCCGTCCAAAATCAGCTTCTCTTACCAAGATAATGTCAAGTTCAAAAGTTTTAACTCACCAGTGTGGATTACATTCACCTGTAAAGTCCTTTGCAGCATATTACCGCTCACCTTAGCAGCTAACGCTAAGTTCTCGGCACTCATGTTAGCAGCTAATGCTAACGGCAAGGAAACTATGCTCAAACAAAACTGGGTGATGGAGAAGAAAATATTCTAACACTAATGCTAACGGTCACCATCACGTTCAACAGGAAGTGATGTCACCACGCACATAGTTTAAAATAAATCCGATATGCTCATTTAAAGTCACATTTCATCTATAACAGGTTTACACTTCGTCTTTTTATCAAACAGTCTGATGGAAATCAGACAGAAATATTAGCGTTTTCTAGATTCTCTCAGGCTGGTGGAGGTGGAGGCATCTTGCTCCAGTGTGGAGCAGTTATAGTATTTCTCCTGCTCTGGTGTTACACCGATAGTGTCACGGTCGCCACGGGAACGCGCACATCTGATCAAGCTGAATTTGCGTCACTGAAGGAATTTCTAAGTCGTATTACGAGTTTAAATGGATCCAACATTCTTTGTAAGTTTTATTAACATCAACACGTTATCTGAGATCTGAAGTTAAAGAATATTTAGAGCGACTCAAAGCGTTTTATTCAGGATATTTAAAAAGTTGAAACTTTTTTCAGTCCTGCATATTTTTTTCTTCTTCCCATAACATAATTTCTGGCTCTGAATCTGGGAAACATTGTATTGTTATAATACTTCAGAAATTAAAAATGTAGATGTGTCTGATCAGATTTTACATATTTTGATTGTCAAGTAAATGTACTCAGTGTTTTATATATTTTTAAAAAAAAGTTTTCTGTAAATGTTTTTAATAATAAAGAAAGAAATGTGGTGCTACATATTTAGCTGTAAATGAATCAATATCAAATCAATTTAGGAAATCAGTGACAATACTTAGCCCTATGTTGAAATAAAATACATTTGTATTCTTAATATTATATTTTTAATAATGCACCAGGTTAGTGTCCCACTAGCAGCTGCTGCTGCAGGAAAACACACCTCTGGTGTCCTCTGTTCTGCCCTGGATCTGTTCAGTGATTCTGCTCCACGGCATGTTTGTGAAAGCAATTGTGTCAACAGTCTAGGAGGGGATTGGTCCTTGCAGCCATCTTTAACCACAAATACTTAATAAAATTGTGGTTGAATGTCAATATAATGCTAGTATGTTGTAGAACTACAAAGTAATATAATTCAGGTGATAGCTAAAAAACTGTTGTAATAACACTGACCCAAATCAATGTCGGATCAGAACAGATCGGATTCTTGAAATTTGAATCGATACCCAGCTCTAACGCTCAGCATTAAAAGCTCAGCACGTGAGCTGCTGCATCCTGACAGGCTGCTAGTCTTTCCCAGCCAAACAGTCGGAGTGCTGACACACTGCACTGCAACACCGTCGGAAGGATAGAAAAGAAGGAAAAATCCTCCAGCATGAAAAGAAGCAGCCATGCTCACATTGAATTTAGAACATCATACAAATAGTAAATAAATAAAAAAATTAAACACACGCAACATAACCAACAAACACACACATACACACACAGCACACTCACCTCTGATTGGCCACGGGCATGTCAGAGGGGGTTGTCCGAGCCAATCAGAGGACAGTGCCCCTTGTGTCCAGTTGATGCTAACAAAGTTCCTTTTTTGAGCGTCAATCACCTGAACGACAAAGCCAACACAACCGCCACGTTAAAGCATGAAGGTCTGAATCCAGGCAATCTGAATCTAATCAGCCATTGCACCGCTGCGCGTGTGCAGACGGACGCCTCATGTCAGCACGTTTCCAGTTCAAAATGTGGAAAATATAACAATTCTGGTGAAATTCAGCTTTAATGTTACTGGTAGCCATAATGAAATTGGGATTAAATGCTAATTCCAGTTCAACAAAAAGTGGATATTGTTTTTATTAATTATTAACATAGCTGATTAATTATTGAAATGAATTTAGTGTTATTATTGATGAACATGATTAAATACTACTTTAGTAATTTAAGCCAATAAAACAGATCCTTCTAAATTGACGTGCATTTTTTAGCATTGAGTGTAAAATCTAAAAGATGCCATAAACTGAAAACAGGAAGACACGTTTACACCTGTATTAAAAACATTTTCTCTCATTCTTTTCTCATTTTTAAACTATCAAGCTGCACAACAAAAAATACTGATGGAAACGGTCTCATTTTTAAAGTTTGTATTTGTCCCAATTTAGACCCTAACCAATGAAGACACTGGTAATTATGTTTTCATTATAAAAAAAGTAGCTTGAGGTAATTAAGAAACTGTGTTTTAGTTTTATTAGTGTACCAGAGCAACTACTATATTGTTATAATACTTTCATCGCTGTAAACAGTAAATAGACAGTGATGTAAAATGAATAAATTCTCACATAGATAAATTATTAGAAAGACATTTACCTTGTAGTTCTACCTTTTCACATCAGATTTGGCATGTTTAATTTAGAGGGAAATAATTGCTAATAATTATTGTCTACATCTGCTTTAAAAGTCCCATCCGTTTTACCATGTATATAATACACAGCTTCATTGCTATTAACTGGAATCACAGGTGAATCTTAACTTGAAGAGATTAAAATCAATAAGTGCAACGTAGCATTCGCTAAAGATGAGAAAAATCTGCCCTTTGTGGAACCTGTGGTCTCCTCCACCAGTGTTTATGTTCTAAAACATGAGGAAATGAAATAAGGAACGTCATCCAGAGAACTAAAACTGATGCTAAGCTAACAAGGAAAAGGAAATCATGTTAGTTTTTTTTAAACATACAGCATGACTAGGTAGATTCGTACCTTTTGGAGCCCGGGGGAACAATCACAGGCTGTGACGGCTGAGCACTAAGGGGCCGCTCGCATTTCCTGTGTTTATGTTTCCCTGGTTCTAATAGAAAAGACAGAAAAACATATGCTTCAGTCCATCATGCATTGAGGAATCAATTATTTCTAAAATCAGGGGGAAAAACAGAAAATATCAGCTGAAAAACACAAATCTGGGAGAATTTGTATTCAACTAGAACTTAAAAACTTGCCCCGAGAATAACAAAAAACAATCATATGTCAGAATGGAAAGAATTAGTTTTCTGTGGCTTTTCCTGTTTCTGACCGAACCTGAGTGAACACTGCCTAAACCAAAACAAGCAATCTGAGCTATGTGCACAACTTAACCAGAGTAAATTACTACTAGATAGAGTTGCCATAGTTACAAGCCTGTGTATACATGACAGCATCCTGTGCAGGGAGCAGCTTTGGAGGGAGAGCTGCAGCACAGCAGAGAGGAGGGAGGGACCACCTTCTTCTTCTTGAGGCTATTAAATTTAGCTTAATAGCTAACTCTTTTTTTTTTGTTTAGGAAAGACCTACAGAAAGGGAGTCTTGGTTAGGTGTTTGGCCACCATGTACTCCAGAACATAAACACATCTCCCTTCATAACAAGGGTCAGTCAAAACACCTATTAAGGATTAAAATACCTCTACTCTACATTACATTACGCAAGTGGGTGTTTTTATCGTGCAAGTAGAACATATTTACTAAGGATATTCCAACTGACTGAAATCTGGTGCCTGAGTTTTGAATTGTTATTGTGGTGAGTTCATTGAGTGAGCCCTTGTGCCTGATAGATGGTCAAAGATCCAACAACATTAAGACAGAAATATTTTGCAAAGGATAAAGGTTCAAGTTGCGAATAGGATCCATTCATATTCTTGCTCTACAGGCTATGGCATTTAGTCTCAATAAAAGGGTACTATCTATGTTACATTATACATTTGCACCATTTGTTCTATGTTATTAGGTTCCCGCCTCACCCAAATGGACCTGTAGCAATTATACGATTAAGATAATTGTCATGTCGTTGTCTGAATATTTATTTTCTTTCATCTGTGTGAAGCTAATGGAAATATGTGTCCAAACTGTTTTCCATCACCTGACAGAGTTGACAAGGTAGAGTTTAATATTAATCTGCTAATTTTGGTTAGAAACAGTGAGAAGTATTTTTCTTCATGTACCAGTAATTGCTCCAACTATATTAGTACGAAATCAATTATTACATTTAAACTATAACTAAAGTTCAATAAAACTGTATTATGCTACTATTTAAATGACAGTTAATTGTGAACCAATTGCAACATTCATCACCCCAAAAAGTATGTTTTCTTTTTGCCTTCAGCCATCCGAGTCTGCACCGACTGTTGCTGAAGTCAATGTTGGCAGATTTTGTGACAGAAATGCTGGCAACCTGATATATGAAATCAAATCCAAAACAAACAACTGTGTCCTTAAAAAAGAAGCCCAAAGTCACTTGTAATTAATGGACATATGGAAAATGTGTAGACGGAGGCATGAGTGTGATTGTTACCAGATACTGCCAACTCTGATAAGGTGTAGACATGTCTTTGCAATGCAAGTAAGATCTGTTAACTTTCCAAAGCTAATTTCAATTATTGCTTACAATGAAAATGACTTGATACAATTATGGTGATGAGAAAAAGAGCCTGTAATTTTTCACTTCTCCTGCAGATATTTTTCTCAATAATAGATTTAAAATACTTCACTCTACAAGACATTTCATGATAACATAAGATTGTTTTCCTCTACAAGCCCAAAACCTTAAGATAACCATTTTTTTAAGCAGAAGGTCACATGAGGCGCACAAACTAGTTAATCTTCAGCACCAAAACAATTAACTAATTTTTAAATTTGCTTTTAAATTTACATATTTACTGGTGGTTTTGGGTGCTCGTGCACTTTTCTATTGGGGGCATGTACATTTTCTATGATACCTGCTTCAGTAGCTAAATTAATTATTAAACTGATCATCTATTTCAGTGCTAATATATACATATTTCTTTACAAGTGACAAGAGGTTCGGTGAGTACGATATATTTCCCAGAAAACTCCTGTGTGAGTCGGAGTGACTCTTGTAAAGATGTCTCATCCTGTGATGACTTGACCTGACCTGGATTTCCTGCTTAACAAAGGAAAACAACAGCAGGTGTACCTGAACACCTAAGACATTAGCTAACATGGCGCTAAACTTAATAACAATAAAGCTCTTACTCTTTAAATTATGGTTGACGGAAAAAATTCGTTATAATTAAAGATTTGGTTTATGTTGTTATTTCAGTCACATTACGGTCATGACTAAAGCGGCAGCAAGATGTCTTGCTGCCACTTGGACAGACTTGGGCTAAATGCTAACAAAGACTAATGGTTTCGTGAGACATTAAGGATGTTTACACCCATATGAGGGGTTAACAGCTACAGCGTGATATCATCTTTAGTTTTATTAAAACAACCAGGGAATGTTAGCTACATGCTGAGATCAGAGCCTCAAAACAAAGGCTCCAAATAACGGTTTGCACTCAGCTCAGACATCCGGAGAAAGTCGGCGATGTTAGCTTGTCTTGAAAAAGACATGTTGGGAAATCTTATCAGCATAGGTAATAGGCTCTACAGCCAGCCACCTGCCTGGCCAAATTAACGGTCACGATTCTCAGCTGTGATGACCGGGGGAACAGCTTTAGCTTAGCTGCTAAATCCAGCCGTCTCACCTCGGCGGTGCGATTCCCCACAACCCCTCTTCGACCAGGCAGATCTGGCCTCTTCGGACATGAAGTTGCGGGTTCGATTCCGGGATTACGAAAGCGGGTGGCAGCTCCGCACTGCCATAGTTTTACTGTGGTCCATCTGCCAGACGAACAGACCCCCCACACGGCTCTAAATTAAACGGGTAACGAGCCACAGCAGTGTACAGCCTTTGCAGACGCCATCTTCTGTACTGGCGTCATTTCCCTTTTGGGCGGAACTGTGGGGCGTTGTGCGGTGCAACAAAGATTGTCTATGTTAAATGATATATCACTACAGTCTGATGAAAGAAAATCTAACAATTATGATCTAACTATGATGGTTAACAGTTTGGAACATAATTCCCTACCATATTATTTCCCAACTTGGTGGAAAATGTTGTCAAGTTTTTGCTTTTCATCGCCAGTTTTTCTTGTCATGTTCACTCATGTACAAGCACAATTTCTTGCCTCACTGGTACTACATTTAGAATAATTAGGATATTCTTTATAAGCACAGGTTTATATTGTTTTTAACGTCTGGATCAATTTTACTGGAATTTTTTTTCACTTTTAATGACTTTTTAAAACAGTATAACATCACAAGTAACTAATTTAAAAAAAAGTAAGAATTTAATTGTTCAGGTTAACTTGTTTCCTTACTGGGCAAATGACAAAAAAACACTTTGAATCTTGAATTATTCCTATTGAATATGCTAAAGTTTTTGGAGCCTTTTATCCAGTCTCGTGTGTTTTCAACCAGAGACCTCGGCTTGATTATCGTAGTTTTCCTCTACTTTCTTCTATACAATCTACTGAGGGCAAAATATAGTATAGTAGGCAGTAAAAACATAAAGAATTTAGAGCCTTCTTTCTAAAAGATATTGTATATTGTCCTTGCGCCATTTCACACTGGAACTTTGTGTGTGTCAACTCTCCTGAAACTGTGACTCAATTATTTTGGCCCTGTCCTCACTCTTTTTCCACGGTTTTTGCAACATTCCTGCGGTTTAATTTGTTGTAGCTTGACAATGAATTTCCAAATATATTGGAAACAGGTTTGTTTGATCTCCACCAGAGTACCAATAAAAATTCAATGGACTTCATAATCAGTCTGTTGATCTTTAGGGCCAAATTTTACTTTCAGAAATATACATTTTTAAAAAGGAATTTTATTTTAATTTATTTAACTTTTTTTTATTTTACTGATTTTTCTGTTATTAAAAAAAAATCATACAAACTCAGTGCTATTTGTGTATTATTTGTTTATGCCAATAAAGTAAAAAAAAAAATTTTACCAATTCACTAATCAGAATTAGCCAGTTAAACGTGTTTGTAAAACTACCATGATTGCAAAATAAAGTGAAATACCAATAAAGACAACTTTTGGTCTGCCGACTCCATCAGCTGACAGTAAAAGATAGAAAGAAGTAAAAAGTTGACTGTTGAATAACAATCACATATGTTTTCTTCTGACAAAACAAGTAAAAGAGTGGTTCCTCTTTTACTTTCTTCCTTTTTTCTCCTAGACTTTCAAAAGTCATATCCTTCAAAGGTTTTGACACTACAGCAGTCAACAGCTTACATTCAAAAACAGTAACGGTATAAAAAAAACCTTTCTCTCACTTCCCCAAGTTTATTGTGAAAAGACTTCATTGGCGAACCTGTCCCCTTATACTTATTACTCACAGTTTAAATGTTAAACTATTTAATGGCACAAAGCCAGAAATAGCTTATTTTGTGAGGCACTTAAAATTTGCTGCATAACTGTTCAACAACACTGCAATTTTCCTCTTAGATGGTGTTAATAAAGTTTCCTTGGTTCTATCAATGCAATGTAACATATTTAAACTAAAATATTTTTTAATTAAAATTTAGGTTTTTTTATATAAGTAATTTCAGTTTACTCAGTATTTGATAAATATTGTTATCAAATGCACAATTTAGATACATGTTAAAAGCAAACCATATTAGCTAACGTTTCCAGGATATAAAGAACTACAAACCACATAAAGGACTACAAACAGTCATTGTATGACGTCACTCTATAACGACGGTCCGCACACGTGAACAAAAAATTATTTATTTTATTTTCAGACCATTGAAATTGATCGAGAAATGTAAACCGTTAAGTAATAAACAGATATGTAAAGTCTGCAAAATGCAGCAGTTTAGATAAATTGTTCTTTCCCGTGGATCTTAATTGCATCAGCCGTTGAAAAAGGACCCCGTCGCTTCTCCCTGGAGGAATTGCGCAAGCTAAGAAACTAAATTTGTTATTTGTAACTAACAAAAAAATCATACAATTAAATTGTTTAAAAGCTATCAAATATTACCATTATTGTTATCAAAAATCTTACTCAAGTTATCAGAAAATGTATTTTACCTAAAGAAAAATAAGGGTTTCACCAGTTAGTCAGGCATTCGCCGGAGCCGCCTTTTTCATTCCCTTTTTCATTCAAGATGGCGGGCGACGAGTCTGGCACAACGCTTGGTCAGCCTCACTTGGCCAAACAAGACCTTAGTACTCTGGTGAGTGTCTTTTAACTAAGTTTTATGCTATATGATTTTATGTAGGCAGTCATCGACCTTTCGTTTAGTTAAAATCGTATAAGAAAATATGGGAATATTAACGTGAACAGCCGCGGGTGCCTACCCGGCACATGACTGCAGGCCGGTTCGGTTGGGCGGAGAGCTAACAACCCCGCTCCAGTTTTACCAGGAAACATTAGACTTTTAACATTTCCTATAGAAATTAGAAATTCGTTTTTTAGGTTTTACTAAGTTTTAGTTATAAATACGTTCATTCATGGGTATCTGGGCCTGAGCAGTCGCATCCTTTCTTGGAAATAGCGTTTTGACAGATGAGGTGGTGGTGATTTGGTTTGATAAAGTATTTTTATGGTGACATCCGTCTTGAAAATTTGAAATATTACACAAAGATTATAAATAATTGATGAATAGAAAGTCTTGCATCATTAATACAAAAGTGCGTTTGGTGTTATGTTTAAATGCGGTGTATGCTATTTGAAACCATTAACTAATATCTAAATAGTAATTTATTCAAATGACCTATACTAACTTGGACATAGTTAGCATGTTAGTGAAATAGAAAACCTTGGTAGAGTTTGCTTTAAACGGAAGAATGTGAAACAACGGAAGCTTACATTTATATTGAATTTGTGTTGGTTGACACTGAATAAAAATAATCCAATAGAACCAGAGAAAATTGAGATTCAAAAATTATTTTTGATACACCAAGTTTTTGGCATTTGTAATCAAATTCGTTCCCTTAATCAAATTACAGTTGAAGTTTACAGGATAATTAAAAAAATAATAATTTTTTAATAAAAATTACGATCGCGGCTTAAACAACGTTAACTACATCCTACTGTAGTCTAGACACTACTAGGGCCACAGAAATATGTGTCACAATACTGGAATGGTAAATACAAGCTCAGTATGAAGTGGTGAAGCAATCTTGAATAAATTATAGAACTGAACATGAAAACAAGGTGGGTTTATCATGATAGAAAGTACTGAAGTGGAGTTATTTCTAAGTCACCACAGTTTCGTATTGTTTCAAAGTCAAGACACATACAGTATAAAACCATAAACACAGAAATAAGTGAAAATTATAGTTTTTAGGGGAGTGAACTGAAACTCTTCATCTCTTCATTCAGCTTGTCTTATGCCATGGAGGCACAAAGGAATCATGAACATTAAACATCAATTTCGAACTGTTTTAGAGAAGACACAAAAGCACCCACAACCCATAAATGTGTGTGTTACAGAGTGAGTAATCTCATAATTTGTTGGAAATACAGAAGGTCCAGGGCTGAAATAGTCTTTTCACTCCTGGTCGAAATTTACAAAGTAATTAGGGCAGATTTTGCCTGCCGTTCACATGGTTCCCTTCTTTGTTCCTATTCACCACCAGGATTAAGCATAGGGAGGGGGCTCTGCTTGCTGTGAATCCCCATCGTGTTTGTTGTATTTTGAGTCTGATGTGAGTTTGTTCTCTGCAGGATGTGTCAACCTTGACGCCTCTTTCTCCTGAGATCATCAGCAGACAGGCTACCATCAATATCGGTATGAAACGCAGGCAACGCTCAGTTAAGTTTGGTGTTTCTGTTCACGCTGACTAAAGGATGGGATGTTTTGACTTTGGTCATCCCCTTTCTCTTTCAGGCACCATCGGCCATGTGGCCCATGGAAAGTCCACAGTAGTTAAGGCCATTTCTGGAGTTCACACTGTCCGGTTTAAGAATGAGCTGGAGAGGAATATCACCATCAAGCTAGGATATGCTAACGCTAAGGTGAGTTGAGCAGGTCCTGTCTTTCTTTGGTCTTTTTCATTATTTTCTGTCACCAGTGTATGACCTGATGTATGCATGAATAATGATGGCCAGAACATTTATTTGTTAAAAATTGATAAAGGATATTCCATTGTTTTATATTGTATTACATGAATTTAGTATATTTTAGATGGTGTCTACACAGATCTTAGACCATTCACAATAAAAACTTCAAACACAAGCTGATATCCAAGACAATAAACTTATGCTTGATTATTAGAAAAAACTAATAATATAAGTTAATTTATATTAGTTAAATGAGTAGACTTTATATGTCAAGGTAAATGTCAGGACTACTCGCCGCTTTATAATCTATTGTTTAAAACCTTTATTATACCAGGCAGATGCTTGAGATCCAGTTATCTCTTACGAGCATGGACCGGCCAACATGGCAGCAGTAGCACTAACGGGAGGGGGCGTTACACAGTACAATACATTAAGCAATACCTAACAATGTTAAAACGCATAATAAAACAAAGAATTTCACCATGTCACAGCATATCATGCATAAAAGCACCTGCACAATCTCCCATTAACGTGTGTGAAGAGTTTTAAACTGAGGGAGGCTAACGAGGGTCTGAAGCTTGATTGTTCTTTTGAATTCCTTTTCAAGTGAAGGAAGCAGAGTACACGAATGCCCTCATCCCAAATAGGGCTGGGTATCGATTCAAATCTCAAGAATCTATTCCAATTTTCAAGATTTAGAATCTATTATCACGATTCAATCCAATCTGTTTTATTTCAATATCGATATATTTTTTTTAGCTATTACCTGAATTACATGACTTTGTAGTTATGCAACATATTGTTACTTGGTTTGGTTTATTTATTTCAGTGTCATGAACAAAATGTGCTCAGACCAATGGGCTTACAAGACACTATACATTATCAGGATTTTCAAATAGCAAAATTTCCTCATTTCATCGTACAAAAGACAATGAAACAAAGAGTGAAGTTTATCTTCAACAACCTCCAGATCGCATAAAACACAAACGCATCTCGTCGGGTATACCTCTGAACCTACCTACTTCAATCGCTAGGGGCAACATTCCAGCTCTTAATTGTGGACACAATGACCTCTGACCCCTCCCTAAATGCAGCAATAAATGTGATTCTGTACAATATTCTTCTTTAATCTAAACATACGTTCTGAGTTTAGGTTTCGCCCAAATCTCCTCTTTCCACTGTTTCTTATGAAAATAAAACAACTTTTGCTTTACAATAAACTACTAATATTACTATAAATATGACCCAAATCACAGGAGGATATTTCATAAATGTCACTGGACCATGGATGATTGTGGGCTCTATCCTAATTAAAGATCTTTTTAGTCTGACATCCTAATTAATCGATTCCACAGCCGAACCATTTCACCTCTTTGTTTTACAAGGCAAGGTTTCCATCCAGAGCCCCCATCTAAAACAACCTTTGCTGTAAATTTATGCACTCCGAGAAAGCACCTCAGGGCTCGGCTCTGGATAGAATTACTTTTCCGGGGAATCCTTAAGACCAAATTCCAGCGGCATAAAATAAAACTGAACCAACCATAGAATCAAAGAGTTTGTAAAATGTTATAAATTCATTATCTGGACACCTTTTTTTAGTTTTATTCATCACAGCCCCCAGAGCCCTACCCGCTAACTGCGCCAGGGCTGTCCTTCCTTTTTCAAAAGTCATATTTTCAGTAAAGAGAAAACCAAGATATTTGTAGGAGGAAGTAAACGTCAATGGTATCGATCCAAACATGTATGGCAGCTTTTCTGTTACAAACTTGCATCTAAAAGCATAATTTGTGTCTTTTCACTATTGATCGTTAAGCGCCATTTACCACACCATGAACTCATAATATTCAACATCCTCCTGTAAATTAACATCACTTTCTGCAACCAGCAAAATATCATCGGCATATAACAAAATACTCAAATTTAAGTGATTTAGGTCTAAACCAACCTTTGGCCTGTTTAATTTCTTGGCTTTTTTTTATCACTTTATTTACCACTCTCCGCACCTCTAGAGAGATATCCATAGCCAATATAAAATCACATTAAAACCCAACATTATACATAATATTCACCAACTCACATTTTTGCCTACCAACCTTCTTCAAAAAGTAATCATTGAATGAGGAGTGGGAAGTATTAGCCGCATACAGATTACCAAAATCACTTCCTCAGTTTTAAAAGTCTGCACACCATCTTCCTTGACAACCACAAGGGGAATGAGTGCACTTCTTTGAGGACCTAAGTTATTTATAATTTTCCAACATTGCTGAGTATTCCTACTTTCCAAAAGTTCTAGCTGAAGTGCTTGTCCTCTTATAAAGCGTCTCTTAAAGTACCTAAGCCTACTTTCAAACTGGATACTGCTGAAGTTGGTTTTTAAGTTGCTTTTTCTGTTTTTCCTCGCATTTAAGAAACATTTTTTCTGCGTAACACAGATGAGTCCATAGTTCACTTAGCTCATTTATTCCAATAAGGTCGCTTTCTTCGATGACTTTTCCTCGAGCATGTTTTTTTGTGGAACCAAGTTTATTCATCTCCTTATGCAACAGTTCACAAATATGGCCATACACTGATCAATATTACTTTGATTATTTGGGCCATTTTCCAGCACATAAAGGATCTCTTGATGAGAGAGAACGTTTAATGTTCACTGTATACTGTTTGAGGATTAACAAATTTCCCCGTTTGAAAAGTTAAACACAGAATCGAATGATCTGGCAACCTACACCGCTCATCGATCAAACTAAGAGCATCGAATCCAACCATCTCTACAAGTTCCAGAGGAGTGTAGATCTTTAATTCAGTACACCTATTCAAATGAGCACGAGGCGTCACGATGTAATCCACAACCGCTTTCCCCTTAGCAGAGACGGACGTAAAATTATCATTTTCCGGGTTCAGTCTTCCATTCAGCACACATTTTGAGTCCCTCAAGAAATCAATAAGACTCCTCCATGACTGTTTGCACCTCTGTCTAAAGTCACTCGTCATGATATCATCCTCATCAATTTAATCTTCTATGTCAGCTATGCGACTATTAAAATCCCTACTTATATATATGTATGGAAGTCACATCAATGGAGTAAATCAAATTTAGTAACTGACTAAAGAAAAGGTCAGTGTTCCCCCCCGAAATGAAACCTTCTGGAAATAAGTAACTAGAAATTATAACAGAAGAGTAACGTAACAGCCGATGGTCACACCGTAAACAAAGGATTCCATCGAATGATTCGTCTACAATAGTTCTCATAGAAATCAAAAAGAGTTTTTAACAAAAATACTGACACCACCGGAGGCTTTCACGGCTCTCCTGTGTGCAGTGCAATTGAGTCTGAAACAGACAAATCCATCCAAAACAGGTACAAAACTAGATAAATGAGTCTCGTTTAAGCAGACGGAATCAGGTTCAAGAGAGCAGATCAACGCTTTTCTGAGTTCTGTTATTTACAGTCCATCCATTTACATTCCAATGGACTAAACAAAACTTCATTATCGGGTTGGGCAGATTCACCTCAAAGCGGCTCTCCTCTGGCTACGTTGTCCATAGGCGCCCGCTTCCTCAGATGAACATTTCTTCCAATGTAAAAGCTCTTCCCGGCTGGAGTCTCCCTGAGGAGGGTCCTAAAATTATAATCCAATAACTGTTCAGTGTGAAATATATACTCTGTGGTAAAGATCGTGGCTTTTCAGCTTTGATTTCCTCCAAAGCATCGCCGCTTTCTCTTGCACTGACCTGAGCTCCACTTTTACCAGCCCAGGCTGGCGACCACTAGAGCGGATCCGTTGCACCGCGACCAGGTAGGGTACTGGGTCACACCGAAGCCCTTCATCAAAAAGAAATTTCACCTTTGCCATCAGGTCTTCGTTCTCCTCACGTGGCAGCCCGTTATGATCAGTGATACATCTGGCTCGAAATGATCTTTATGTACCTTTTTATCAGCAATTTTCAGCTTGATTGTTTCCATTCTTGAGCTCAGTATTCCCACTTCCACTTCTGATTAAACCATTTCGAGTCGCTCTAAATACTCTTTAAGTTCAGATCTCAGATAATGTGGTAATGTCAATAAAACTTAGAGAATTGGATCCATTTAAACTCGTAATACGTCTCAGAAATCCCTACAATAATGTAGATTCGGCTTGATCAGCTGTGCGCGTTCCCATGACGACCGTAACACCATCGGTGTAACACCGGAGCAGGAGAAATACTCTCCATCTGCTCCACACTGGGGCGAGATGCTTCCACCTCCACCTGCTGAGAGAATCTGAAAAACTCATTTTCTGTCTAATTTCCAGCTGGTTGACGTGTTGTCCAATGCATGCACTGTCGGAAAACTGTGTGTATGTGTGTGTGCTGACTGTCGCGGACACAGAGCAGGCACAGCTATAAAATGCCGTTATGTAAACCAGATAAATAGCTGTTTAATAAAAAGACAAAGTGTAAACCTGTTTTAGATGAAATGTGACTTTAAATGAGCATATTAGATTTATTTTACACTACGTGCGCTGTGACATCACTTCCTGTTGAACGTGATAGCAACCATTAGCATTAGGGTTAGAAAAATGTCTTCTCCAGCACCCAGTTCTGTTTGAGCATGGTTTTCCTGCACATTACGGAGCTGATCCTAACCTCTATGTCTGTGCTCTCATGTGTTCTAGGTCTACAAGCTGGATGATCCCAGCTGTCCCAGGCCGGAGTGCTACAGGTCATGTGGCAGCAGCACTCCTGATGACTTTCCCACAGACATCCCTGGGACCAAGGGCTATTTCAGACTGGTCAGGTAAGACTGTAAAAGAAAAGGGGCACAATATACTTTGTTTCTTAAACATTTACTTAGTCATTTTTTACTGTAGTGAACTTAATATGTTCTTGTTTTGAACTGTGTGTCAGACTTTTAAAGTTGTTATCAGAACGTTTGTAATTAAATTTTTCTTTAATAAATAATTTCTATTCCTTTCTGCCAGACATGTGTCATTTGTGGACTGTCCTGGTCACGACATTTTGATGGCAACTATGTTGAACGGAGCAGCAGTCATGGACGCAGCTCTCCTGCTTATTGGTAATTCTCTCAATTGACTGGTTTATGCTTGCGGGAGAAATTCAGATTTCACTGTTCTCTATCCCAATAAATGATTCCATTTAATTTCAACCCGCTGCGTATCTGACCAACGTGTCCACTGTGATTCTTTGGTCGTGGCAGGTTGTAGGATTTTTGGGAACTGAGGTGTTGAGGCCCAAAGTGGAGTAAACGACAACAATAGGCGTTCTTGCACTTCAGTCTTATTTATACTCCTGACTCGTTGCACTGTTAATAGTCTGATAACTGTAATGTGAAGTCAGTTTGCAATGATCAAAAATATTTTATAAAATTGTCAGCATTTGTTTCTGACACTGCGCTATATTGTTCATGCCCGCATAAATACAACACAACAGGTGAACCTGACAACATTGCTGTTGCAGTGTCTGAAGTCTGAAACCTTCATGTCACAACCCTGCTGAACCAAGTCAGAAGCTGTCATTAATCGCGCTTTATAAATGATTCTTGTTTTCAGCGGGGAACGAGTCGTGTCCTCAGCCTCAGACGTCGGAGCATCTGGCTGCCATAGAGATCATGAAGCTGAAACACATCCTCATTCTGCAGAACAAGATCGACCTGGTGAAGGAGAGTCAGGCCAAAGAACAGTACGAGCAGATCCTTGCCTTCGTACAGGGTGAGTCTCCATGAACTTGACCTTGAGAAAAGCTGGTCCATCAGCCAGAACAAGAAGAAACTGGTTATCTGTCTGAGAACATCTCACCTGTATGTCTGTGTGTAATATTGTTTTTATTTGCTTCTTGACTTTAATGTTTCTTCTGCAGGCACAGTGGCCGAGGGCGCCCCCATCATTCCCATTTCAGCTCAGCTGAAATACAACATTGAGGTGGTTTGTGAGTACATCGTCAAAAAGATCCCGGTACCCCTGAGAGACTTTATCTCTGAGCCCAGACTCATCGGTAAAAACAAACACATTCCCGTTTTGCTTTTGTTGTTTTTCAGATCCTATAAAGGTTTTCTTTTGTTTTTTGGAACGTCTCGTGTCCTCTGTGTTTCAGTTATCAGGTCTTTTGATGTGAACAAGCCTGGCTGCGAGGTTGATGACCTGAAAGGAGGGGTGGCTGGAGGAAGTATCTTGAAGGGTGTTCTCAAGGTAAGGGCTGCTCATTTAGAACTAACACACTGACACCTGCTAAAATCTGCTCACTATGAGGCAGCTGGAAGCGCGGCAGAGACTACAGGTCGCCAGCCTGGGGTCCTTTGCTTCATCTGCCCGCGTTTCTGTCCAGTTCTCAAAGGCCACTAGAGCCACAAAAGCTTTAAAAAAAGCCACACTATCATTAGGGCTTAATGATATGGCAAAAACTTGTATCACGATATATTTCTTAATTTCGGTCAATACGATACGATATTCCGATATCGATATAAACAAGATAAAAACTTCAGAAAAACGTCCAACAATGCCACAACAGATGCTGTAAAACTAAAAATTATTTTGCCAAGTCTATGAAACTCCTTTAGTAAAACATTTTAGAA
>JBAMHW010000020.1:2021552-2045055 GCA_037177495.1 Rhadinocentrus ornatus | reverse complement strand
CCCCCCCTTCTCCCCCCCCTCCCCCCTCTCCCTTCCCTCTCTCCCTCCCTCTCCCCCCCCTCCCCCCCCCCCCCCCCCACTATTAAACCCTGGAGAACTATTACTGCTGAAGAACTCTTAAAGAAATGACAAAGAAGCTTTTCTAAGAGGGTTCAAGCTGTGTTAAAGAAAGCTGCTCATACCAAACATTGACTTTCAAGCTGATTAGAACTGTACAAACTATGTTTTATCTACAGATTTTCCATTTGTTTACAAGTTTCAATATATCGCTGCACCTTCTTCCGGTTATCCTGGAAGTAATGAAATGAGGGGTGGCTAATGACCTGTGTACTGTACTATAAATACAAAATGATGTCTATGTTTACACCACATTTCCACATATTACAAGATTTTGGAAATAAACTCTTTATTCTTAACATTACTGGCTCTCTTTAAATTAATGTGTTTTCAACCAGCTTTTATCTAGCACTGCCTCTGAATTCCAGCTGGCATTCACTGGACACACACAGTAAAAACAATAGTGGTTTGTCTGCTGCAGCTGGTATACATCCACACCGGAGATCATGTGACAGGATAAAGGAACAAACATGGTGAATAACATGGCCGGACTAAAACCTGTTGTTGATAGAAACTTTGATGCCCCTGTTTTATTTTAAACTACTATCTATAACTGTCAGACAAACTTTTAGTGAGCAGTAATAATTTGTAGCCCTTATGCACCATGAGCAGATTCAAATTTTCAGAGAAAAACAAGCTTCAGATATTTCACATCATCCTTACAGGTGATTTCCTGATCCTGCTGGGCTCACCTGTGTGTATGCGCAGGTGTGTTTTCAGCTGCGTGGCTTGTCTGAAGGTCTTGGAGCAGAAGATGCAGGAAAATGGCTTCAGCCCCTTGTGGATTTTCTCGTGTCGACGCAAGCTGCTCACGTCTTTAAACACTTTGCTGCACTCGGTGCATGTAAGCTCGCCTATATCTTCCAGATTCTGTTCCCCTGCTTCACCTTCCTCATCATTTTCTCCCACCTCTCCACTGTCCTCTCCCTCCTCTGAAATCCTCCTTCTCCGACCACGGCCCCTGCCTCTACCTCTTCCTCTCCCCCTCCCACGGCCCCGTCCTCTCCTCCATTCCCCACTGCTCAGTCGAGGTTTCTTGATCTGAGACTCCTCCTCCTGTGAGGGGCTCCAGTCTGCAGAAGTGTCTGCCAAGTCTTTCAGACTTGTGTCAGAATCACCTGCAAAAAGATCTTCACTTTCAGGTGCTCCTCTTCCTCTTCCTCTTCCCCTGCCCCTTCCTCTCCCCCTGCCTCTCCCTCTTCCTCTGTAGCTCTGGATTTTGGGCGTGCCATCAGTCGAGCTGCTCTGCTCCACCTGCTCACCACTGAAACTCTTTGGCCTTCTGCCCCTCTTCCTGCCCTTACCTCTCCTAGCACCCCTCAAGGGGGTGTACTCTTCATCACTTCTGTCTGCATAATCTGAATCTAAATCTCTGGACATCTCTGGATAATTCTCATCTTTGCCACTCTTCTCCTCTTCATGCCAGTCTCCTGTGACAGAGACGATAGACAAAGGAAGCGGGGAACTGGGACTGCGAGCAGAGCCAGGACTAGGAGGAGAGACACCACCTTCTTTATCCATCTCTGACTGGGACGTTTCACTGGGCTCAGACCAGTGAGGGATCTCTTCCAGATATTGTGTAGCCTCAGACATTCCCAGGAAAACAGCAGCTCGGCGCACAGCAGCTTGTCTGGTGCTGAAACCAGAAAAAATACATTTAAATCTCTCATAAGCTGAGGGAATATCTAGTGTAAGAACAACACCTACACCCTACAATTACCTGCTGAGATTCATCTGTCCGGTGTAGATAAATTCAAGAAGCTTCTCGAGAGAGTATCGGCTGACCTTGTCAGGGTCTAAAGTTGTGACCTCTTCATCCTGTTCAGCCTGGGCGGAGAAATAGTCGCTAAAGGCAGCCAGAATATTGCGGTGAGCTCTGAACTCAACATCTTTCACCTTGATGGTTATATCACAGAGAAAGTCCATCTCCCGCTGCTGATGTAGGCGTTGCAGAAGCAGCCTCCCATGGTTAACGACATGAGCCATTACTGCTGCTGGTAAACAAGAGAAGGAACAGTGAAAACATTCATGCCCACAGTTATTACTTTAACTTGATTTTTTTATGAGTGGAGACATTTTCACAATATAGTTTACCTGTGGATGAAAATTAATAAAACTGTCACATTTTAACTTCGGTGTTCCTTAAGAACATTAAGGGTTGTGAGTCTCTTTTTAATAGTATAGAAGACCCAGTCTTACTCTAGCATACTCTATTGTGAATTATTCATATTATACAAAGTGGTGGCCAAGAGGTAAGAGGAGTGGGCTTGAGGCTGGAGGACCCAGGTTAATGTTGCAGGGGTTTGGCACATTTTTGGGGTTCTACTCACACGATTAGCTGTGTTGCTCATTCCAAAAAATGCACAATCCTTGCAAGGTATGCTTAGTTATAAAGGTGACCAATTTTTTTTTCCAACTATGCATAATACAATACCAACTGGTATTATTAAAGGGGAGAAATATCTAATCAAACACAAATTTCTTTACAATTTTTTTGCCAAACAAAAAAACAAAACAAAACAACAACAACTAAGTAGTAGTTTTCATTAAATTACTACTACACTGATATTATTTCATGAATGTAAGTAGAATCATGCAATGGTAATCTCAAACAATGTATTGAAACTAAAGCTAACAACATCTGTGGGTATACCACAACATAAAATGTCAATGTCTAAATAACTTGTCATGGTTCAGATACTTTTTTTTTCTTTTTTGCAGGTATTCACCTTGTTAAGAGTACAACATGCTATCAAATAAGTACTTAAACACAGATAAATTGTACATGTCCATTCAAAAGTTTAGAAAAAGTTCAAATAAGTCCACCTGTAACGGTTATAGCACATTTTAGGTACATTCTGACTTTATACAAAAGCCCAATATGCCTAACTTTTAGTGAGTAGTGTATATATGTAATGTATATGTATTGATATGTGTATGTGGCTTTGATTACACATGGGATTTGGGGATTTGCAAAGAATGAGAATAAAGTGGATCATCACCTGTGTTTACTGAAAGGCATTCAGTATTCAGAGCACATTTGGGTTGACATAATAAACAACTTATAAAGAAATACAATGAATGACCTAAAGCCCTTGTTTTTCTTGGTCTGTGTAAAGAATAACAAAAACAAACTTACACTCAGTAGTGTATGATTGCTGAGCAGTCAAATTATCCTCTTTAATTTTCGATTTGAAGGTTCCTCTGTTGGCAATTGTTACCAAAAACAAAGAGAGAACAAGTCAAACCCATTGTGCTCATCAACAGTCTAATCAACCATCTACCATCGGTATAAACAATTATAACTCTGCATCCTTTACAGGTGAGATGAACAGTACTTTTTGGAAAATAAAAGCTCCCGCCTGCTTCCTGAACAGGCCTTCAGCTCCGGCTAATGCTAATAGCAGCGTCGGAGACCAGCTAAAATGACCTCTGATGGTTCTTCACAATTTCACCCGAATTTGTAAAAGCTTTGTATGCTCTACAAGCCAACACAAAGGCATTTATGTTTCACAAATGTCTGTGGAGAGCCTCTGAACGGTGAAACTGAAGCTAATTGTTTTTGTAGCAGTTAAAAAGCGCGGAAAACATTGTGCTCTTATTTCGAAGGTTTGACTACAGGCGGGGTCGACGTAATCTGGCACAAAATATGAACGTTAGGGTAATTTCAGCGACTGGTCGTGCAAACATTTTGTTAAGTTCATTATTTGTATTGAATAAGTTTGCTATTTTAATCCACAGTAAAGTAAATAAAAGCAGAAAAGTACCTTCTAATATCCGCGATCTCCAGCCATTATCCACGTGACGTAAAATTCTCGCGAGAGTTCGTCCTTGATCAAAGATGTTAGTTTTCTTTAAGATGGACATCGTCATACATCGACAACAGACGTCGGTAAGACGGTCAAAATCCTTCATAAAGCCTACTGAGTGGTAGCAGAATGAATGTTTAATCCTAAACATAAAAAATTGGAATAATCTGTAAAAATACATAATTTTTATTGATTGATTGAACGTTTTTAATAGAACAAGAGACAAAAACAAGCAAAAACTACTACAAAAAAACAAAACAAATAATAATAATTTAAAAAAAAAACAAAAGCAAAAGGAATATATAAAATAAGGAAAAGTAAAATAACAATTTGGAGTGGGAAGAAGCCAACAATTATTTAATCCCACCTTAGCCAGATACCATTAACTGCCTCATGTGTATTTTTTAATATACTCATATAATATCAAAATATATTTGAATCTTTATTAATAATAATAATTACAATAATAATGTCATCATTAATAAAAGAAACAATACATATACTTATGTATTCAATATAATAATAATAATAATAATAATAATAATAACCAATATGACCATGGATGACCATGTTGTTCTATGATGATTTACATAAGCGTATATTTGGAAATTGCTTGTGTTGTTCTTGCAGCCCATTCCACAGTTCAACCCCACATACAGAAAAACTCTTCCTTGTGGTTCTCACCAAATGCATTTGGAATATTGCATTCCCCAAAAAATTATGAGCCCCATCTCTCTGGCTGAAAAGATTTTGTTTGTTGAGTGGTAGTAAATGCTTACTAAGAGAGGCAGGGTACACCCTGGACAGGTCACCAGTCCATTGCAGGGCTGATGTTGTACCTTTTCCTCTAAATCCAGCCTGACTCTGGTTCAGTTTTTTATATTTATTTAGGAAATTTTCTAATCTCTTGTCAAAAGATTTTTCCAGGATTTTTGAAAATTGTGGGAGAAGTGACATTGCTCAGCAATTATTATTATTTATATTATTACTTTAGCTATTTTTATTTTCTTTGGAAATACGGCAATTTGGAATGATAAATTGCAGATGTACGTTAAGGGTTTTGAGATGCCATCGATAACTGTCTTAACCAACGCCATATCAATAACATCACAGCCCGTAGAGAATTAGTTATGACAGTTTTTAAATGTTGATTTAACTTCTAACTCTTCTACTGCTCTGAGAAAGATTGATAATTAAAAAAAGTTATTCATTCTATTAACTACCTTGATATAATAGTTATCAGTAAAATACTCTGGATACATGATTTTCTTTATCCCACCTTTACTTCCCACCTTAGATTGCTTAATATGTCCCAGAAACCTTTTATATTATTTTAATTCTCATTTAATATACTCCTATAAAATCTATTTTTTACTAGTTCTTATTATTTCGGTTAACTTGTTTTTGCACTATAGGTTTTATATCTAGCTTCCAATTCTTTTGTTCTTAATTTAATAAAATTCCTATAAAGATTTTTACTTTTACAAGCATTTTGTAATCCCTTGGTTAACCATGGACAAGTTTTTCATTTATAACTTTTAATAATTACTTTAATTGGACAGTTGTTGTTTTTTTTTAATCATATGATTTAAATATATCAATAAATTTACTAAATAAATTATTATTTTTTAGTGCAGTAATTGTATCCTCTGTTCATAATGTCTTATAAATAACTTTTTCTGCTTTTCTTTGGTACTTTCTCTTATTATTGACATCAAAATATACAAATACAGGTAAGTGGTCATAAATGTCATTATTAGTTTGCCACATCATATTCTGCTTCATATTATTAGTGAATATATTGTCTGTAAAGGTTGTACAGTGTGTTGTGACTCTTGTAGGTCTCATGATTTATAGAAATAAGGTACATTTTATCTAAAAAAATCTTCAGTTGGTTTATGTTGCTTTGACTTTATAAGATTTATATTTAAGTCTCCACAAATGAAAATATCCTTTTGGCCCGTTTTTGAGTACATTTCCATTATATAGCTTTTTAAAATATCCATCTTTGATTCTAGTTTCTTTATATTAACAGCTTATTAATATATTCTTCCTTTTTCCATTGTAATCTCAATTGTTAAACCCTCAATCACTGTTGTTGTCATTCTTGATTGCTTCTTAAATGTCTGTCAATATACAGAGCTACCCCTCCACCATTTTTACAGTTCCTGTTTTGAATGAACATCTCGTTTCCTTCTAAGTCAAAGCCTGCATCTTTCCCATCATTAATCCATGTCTCCTGTAACGAAGCAGAGGTTCGTTACTTGGACTGTTTAATATAAATTATTGTACAGTTGGTTTATGCACGTTCGCAATTTAATTCAGTTTGCACTTTAAAAATGCATAGTTGCACACAAAATGTTTAATTAAACAATAAACTACTGACATCTGGTTTTGTCTTGCAGATACCTGTGAAACCTTTAATAGTGATAACAGGAAGAATGTGTGTAGATATGAAGTGTATAGGTAAATTAATAGTGTAATGGTGTTTACTCAATGGACTCATGCTTTCTCCAGGGCGTTTGGGCAAACGGGTTGCAGGTGGAAATTCCTTTATGGTTTGGGAGAGACCATGGGGCAGAGTTTATTTGTATATTGGTTTCGGGTTTACTTTATTTTTGGGGTGTTGAGTAGGCTACTTTAGGTGTAAATAATTTTAATATTTTAAATTAGTTAATTTTAGCAGGAAAATTTTGTTGTATAATTAATGAGAAACACCTGTTGGGAGAGTGGTTCGGTCCAATCAGCAGCAGGAGATAAATGCTGCTCATTTGGGTGTAGCTGCTGGTGGAGACGTGACTGCTCTGGATCAGGAGGGAGTGAGTTCCTCTATCATCTGTCTGGAAAAAATAAAAACTTTTTGTATTGGCCACTGCGGTCATCATATCACTGTTTCCAGCCGATCACACAGGCCAGGCTGTCACATCTCCGTTATGGCTATGATCCCAAAGTGGGTCTTAAACTGATGGAAGAAATCCTTAATGATCTCAAAGTTGGTGTAGAGACTCCTGCTGTTGATATGTATTATTGATCATTTTTGATCTGTAATTATGATTCCATTTAACTGTTATAAGAGCACTCGGTCTTGAAGTAATTATTGTCTGGATCTATATTATCTAAAGTGACGCATTATCTTTATGATGCTTGAGTAACCATGACTCAAACATTTTAGGACTCAGTTTTCCAAGAATTAAAAAAAAAAATCCATAAAAGACTTTATTGTTCATTTATTTATTTTTTGGCTGTGATTAACTGCAAACATGACTTTAAGTACTTTTTAATGTTTCCACTACTGGTTAAAAGCTGTAGAACATGTCAGCATTTCAAGTTGATTAACGGTAAAAAAGCCAAGTAGTGAACTGCAGGAGGTTTACAAAAAAAAAAAAGAAAAACGTAAAGATACCTCAAACTGAAAAATAATGTACATTTCACAATTACACACACACAAAAGAAAAAGGGATTTTCAAGGACCAAGAAATAAGTTCAAGCCTTGAAAGGTGGTGCAACCAATTCACACATAGTTCCCAACTTTTCCAGATTACTCACCCTGTCTTTCAGAATTAGAAAGGGACTTTTTGCCAAGTAAGTAGATGTGGTGAAACAGTACAAAAAGAACACAAAAACATAAACAGACAGAGCATAAACATTATTTACAGGATTATTAAAGTATAAAAATAAAGTAAACATTATATAAAAATGTCTGTTTATATATGTATAAAAATAATTGTGCACAGGGGAGGCACCAGGTCTAAATGAATAAATAAATCATTTTAAGCGGGGAGAGAACATAAAGTCAACAGTAGTCTGTGATGGTGTGACGTGTTTTGTGACCTTTTAATGTAGGGAAATGTTAGTTGTGAGTATGTCGGGAAGCTTAACAGCAGACGGGAAGAAACTGTTTCTGTGGCGAGAGGTTTTGGTCCTGATGGACCGCAGCCTCCTGCCAGAGGGTAGATCCAAGAGGGAGGAAGGATTACAACCGAACCCTCTCTCAGCTGACCAGATGGTGAGCTGCAGTGGCTGCAGGGTACCACATGGTGATGGAGGTGTAGAAGTGCACCAACATCAGCTGCCTCCTGTCAGACAGGAAGTCTGTCATCCACCTGCAGGTGGAGCCAGGCACGCTGAGCTGGGAGAGTTTGTCCTGAAGCAGCGCTGGTATGAGTGTAAAAAGCGGTACTAAAATCCACAAACACGATCTTTGTGTAGGTTCCCGGGGAGCAAGGAACTAGAAAAATAGGTGTGTTGTAAAACGCTTTGCCAGTAGTGTAGGTGAAATGTTTTTAAGCCTCTCATATGTTTTAAATTAAGGCTTTTACAATAAACCATCTTTTTGTCATTTTAAAAACAACAACAGCTCTGAGGCTGTCCAAGGACTTTATTTTATGACAGTCACGGATGGTTTCCTTTTTATATACTGGAAAAATTAACAATGCATCAATTAAAGGTTCAAAACAGTAATGAAACATTCATGAACTGACCTATATTAAACTCATTTCTATTCCGCTTCTTCCAACTCAGGGTTGCAGGAAAACTGTACCTATCCCAGCAAAAATTAGTTTACCTTTTTAAGTTGAATTACTGAAACAAATAAAATTATGTGCGATATTGTCATTTTTTCTTTAGTTTCACCAACGCCAATTCAATTTTTTTACACACAGGAACTCTGCTAGTTTCAGCATATAAACGCTAGTTATGAGAAGGAAAGATGAGGCCGTTGACAGGACAAACCTCAGGAAAGCAAACTTATGAAATGACATATTTTATAAAATAATCTTTTTTAGTCAGATTCTTCAAAGCTGCCACTGTTTCTGTGGTGGTATCAATATGTAAATAAGTCACACCAGGAACATTTCCTTTTAAATTAGTCTTCTGAAATGTTTATTGGTGATATATCTTTCAACACTGTTCCACTATGACATATTAAAGCAAGAACTGCTTAGTGAAGTTAAGAGAAGTGATAACCATCTCCTGTTTTGCTGATAGTAAATAAAGAAATGAAAGGCAGCTCAATACTTGTGCACTGTACTGTACACCCCTGTATTTCACAAGGAGAGCACTGGTTTCTGTGCCTATGGCAGATGTAATTTAGCACAATTTGAAAACTAAATATAAAAAAAGGGACGATCAGTAAGACATGTTGCAGCATCCTGGGGATAAAAGTGAATAGAGTGTAGCAGTTGTTTTTCCCCCCAGCAGGATATGCAGTGTTCAGGAATGTCCAGTTTCTCTGGAATGCAAATCTGATTTTACATCAGTAGACACAGAAACACCCTTTTCACCTTAATCAGGGAACTGTACATACAGACAAACTGTGGCTCAAATCTACCAAATGTGACACTGAGACAAAAGGAGGGCTTTATTTAATGATAAACTCTAAAAAACAAACCCAAGAAAAAACAAGAAAATTTACTTTACTTATGTTCCTGTATTCATGGTACCTAATACTTTCTGCACGCATTTAATCAGTACATTGATTTTGAAGCTATAAGACACAATAAAATGATGACATGTCAAATACTGTTAAACAGATATTTTACTTTTTCTTGAAAAACATTATCTTGAAGTCGGGAACAACATGTCTCTGAAACACTGGACAGGTCCATGTTCACCACATTGCATCCCCTCTTCTTTTATCAACAGTCTGGGAACTGAGGAGAAAAGCTGCTGAACTCTTGGGAGACCAAGGATACCCAGGATCCTGGCTTTTCTTAGTCATGCCTTATTTTGCATTTCAAGATGCACCAAATGTTTTCCGTTAGTGAAAAGTGTGGACTTCAGGCAGACCAGTCCAGAACCCAGACTCTTTTACTAAAAAGCCATGTTACAAGCAATGTACAGTTTAGCATTGTCTTGCTGAAATATGCAAAGCCTTCCAGAAAAACAAGTCATCTGGATGAAAGCAGGTTGCTCTGAAACCTGTACATACTGTACCTTTCAGCTTAAATGGTGTCTTTCCAGACGCTGCCGGGTCCATATAGGCACTAATGCACCCTCATACCGTCAGACAGTAGTTCCCAAACTTTTTTTAAGCAACCTTATTCCTATGGAATTATATCTTAGCATAGCTTTAAGTTACCATTGCAGAGCTGTTCTACTTGGTAAACATGATGTGTGTCATCAGTGACCGATTTATTAGTGTCCTAATGGGTGTATGTACCCTCATTTAGGAAACAGTACCATCAGAGATCCAGGACTTTAAATTCTTCGTATTTGCTAGACATATTGACAACAGTAGTAAAAGTACCTTGAAAGTGTATTTTAGTAACTCTCTCACCAGTACAGCAACTGCTTTTGCATTATTCTGTGTGAACATGTTATCAGTTGCCGCAGCTACAATTTCCGCTCTGATTAGGTAAAATGCAAACGAGGAGCTCAGGTGATGTTCAGAGTGTAGCAACTGCTGCACTGATCAACAGTCTGTTAACACCTCAGGCTTATAATGACAGAAGAATTGCACTTTCCCTTTTAAATATGGCTGATCACTGTGAAATTATTGTCATTATTTCTTTTGTGTTTGGTTGTGAGCGTTTAGCATTTACATTGAGAATCTCGGGGGTGTGTAGCCAAGTAAATAATAGCCTTCTGATAGGTTTGTCAGTGTGTGGGTGGTTGTTATAATAGTAGAGAGTGTATTTGAATGTGGGATAGCAGAGTGGTTTACAGCAGCAACAATGGAGGCTGTGTCTTAAGGAGGATGTTTGCATGGCTTCAGATGGCAGATCTGTCAGCTTGATGACATAACCAGGACAAGTCCTGTTTATGGCTGAGGGAGGAAGCTGTGTGAGCTAAACAGTGGGCAGTTTTAAACGCAGCTACTTATTTAAGGTTTTTTCTGTGTGCAACAAAAACTGAAGTGATCAAAATAATATAATAAAACACTCCAGGCTGTATTAACTGACAGAACTTGTTTATATTTATCAGATTATATTTTCCTGTTGTGATGTGTTTATGTGCCAGAGGGAATATGCCAGGTTATTTTATTATACAGGTTTGTGTTTTAAAATATGAATCACAGCTTATCAGCTTCCTAAAATGCCTGTAATTCCAACTGCTAATTTAGTCACGACTCACTTGTTAACTGGAATCTTTTTAAGGCATGAACTTCATGAAGTGGAAATTGAACTGAGGTTATTTCCCTTTTGGTCTGAACTCTGAAAACTCTGAACTCTGAAAACATAAGCTGCCTATTTCCCCCTCATATCAGGCACTTTATTAGGTAAATTTAGCTATTTCTGGCTTTTACCTTTGGAACTGTCTTAATTCTTGGTGGCATAGAGCCATCATGGTGAGGAAACATTCCTGAGAGACTTTGCTCCATCTAGACATGACAGCATCACACAGTTACTGCAGACTTTGGAGGCCGTTGGAGTCCAGTGAACTCATTGTCATGTTCAAGAAATCAGTTGGAGATGATCTGCGCTTTGTGACATGGTGCATTATCCTGCCGGAAGTAGCATCAGAAGATGCTACACTGTGGTCATAAAGTGATGGACATGGTCAGCAACAATACTCAGGTAGGCTGTGGTGGTTAAACCAGGCCATGTTGGTACTAAGGGGCCCAAAATGAAACAAGAAATTATCCCACACATCATTACACCTCCAGCAGCCTGAACTGTTGATACAAGACAGGATGGATCCATGCTTTCATGGTGTTTCCACCAAATTCAGAGCCTACCATCTGGATGTGGAGCTGAAATGGAGACTTATCAGACCAGCAACGTTTCTCCGTCTTCTGTCCAGTGTTGGTGAGTCTGTGTAAATTGTAGCCTCAGTTTCCTGTTCTTAGTTGACAAGAGCAACTCTTGGTGTGGTCTTCAGCTGCAGCTTTAAAGTTGGATGTGTTGTGTGTTCAGAAATGCTGTACTGCATACCTTGGTTGTTATTTGAGCTACAGTTGCCTTTCTATCATCTCCAACCAGTCTGTCCTCTGACATAAAGACATTTTGGTCCAGACAACTGCTGCTCAATGGATATTTTCTCTTCTTCAGACCATTCTCTGTGAACCCTAGAGATGGTTGTGTGATGGTTTAATTGGGTCCTGTAAGAAACAGGAAGCCAATATAGAGATGCCAAAACTGGTGTTATGTGCTCCTTCCGTTTCTCTTTCGACTGCAGTTCTGATTTGAAACACTAGGTGGCAATGCTACTTATTTTGCCTTTAAAGCAACGTTGGATTAAATTACCCTTATCAAGATATAGACTTTTCAGGGTTACCAAATCTGGATAAAACAGGGCTCTAAATGGGACTGAATATTACAATATGAAGATTAACAGGAAGACTAAAATGGAGCCACTGTAAGATTTTATTTGAAAAGAGAGAAAACACAAATACTTTCAAGATTTTCGTTTTCTTTTAAACAGTCATCTGACCAATGAAAAAAAGCTATTTCTCAAATATATATTGAGAATTTTTTATGTGTTGTAAATACAACAAATGATAAATGTCCATGTAGGGCTGGGCAATATATGGAGATTTTCAAATATATCACGACTTTATCACACGCAACATAGAAGGAAGGAATTTTGTTTATATTGAAATAGCTTGTTTTGAGTTAAAATGATCTTATTTGCAGTTTGCACAACTACATTTTAGTTATTTAATTTATTTTATTTAATTTCAGTAAATTGTTTTAATGCACATGTTGCTGCTGATCATTAATAAAAATGCATTTAACACTCAAGGCTGTAAATTAGAACAGTGTCTTTGAAAAAAAAGTTATATCGAGATATTTATTGTATTGTGTGATTCAGGTAAAAAATCAAAATCAAAATGGAGATATGAAATTTGGTTCATATCGCCTCGTCCTATGTCCTATAGATAAAGCACATTAAAAACTTTTCATTCATAATTACAGCAGCATTGTGAAGCTGTGCTTTTAGAGATGGATCTCAAGTCTGGCTCTGGTTTGCTGTAGCTTAGCGTATTAGAGTAATTGGTTCCTCTGCTAGACGAATCTGCACTTCTGCTCTTTCAGTTTCCTTTGAAAGAAGCAACTTGTAGGCATCATCATCATGTTTGGTTGGTAAAGAACTCTTTGAGCCTCTTTTCTGAGGTCCCGTGGCCCTGACAACTGGCTCTCCTATTCAGGAACAACCTTCTCCCTCTATCTTGTCTTTGTATGACTAAACAACCCAATTGCAAATTAAAACTGAATGTATATATAGACATTACATGATACAATACATTATTTTTCCAGTTTTAAGTTAGTTTGATTTCATTTTGTTCCTGGAATTCACACCGAATCCACCCTTCTCGTGGGATCAGAATAATTCAGCTTTTTTGGATCAAATGTCTCCCAGTCCTACCTAAACGATTTGAGAAACGCTAACTGAAGTTTTGATCCAGATAAAATCCATGACTGGATTACTTGATCTAATTTGATTACAGAATATACCCCCCCCCCCCTTTTTTAACAACCATTTTTTTAAAGATTAAATCCAGTCAAATAAATAAACAAACAAACAAACAAACAAACAAATAAATAAATAAATAAATAAAAACTTGCCTTTGCTGGTCTTGCTTTGCCCTCTATCACAGGTCAAGGCGCCAACACAAATCAACAGGGGTGGCAACAAAAGTACCCAAAGAATAGATCGTGGTTGTAAACTCGCAGTCTGTTTTTTTTTTCTTTTGTGAAATACTTTATATGTATTATGTATTTCAAAAGAACTAAATAAAATAAAAAAATCAAATAAATCTGGACAATGTCTTAACATTACGATGTTAAGACCCCCCCCCTCCCATCTGCCTGCTTTTGGTAGCGTCCACGCAAGTGACGTAAATTTCGAACACGGAAGTTGACGACGGCGTGAAGGATCTGCCAAATGAGACATGAGAACCCCGATTCATTGAAGTATTTTAATCCTGCAGGGTAATAGGAAGATTTGACCAAGACACGACTGCCTCATCTGCAGTAGGAAGCTGCTAGCAAACCGCGAGTTTCATTGTTGCGTGCAGGTGCAGGTTCTAAAGTTTGTTTACGTTCAAAGTTCAACTTTAAAAGGACAAAATAAGAACTGATATTGAAATGGCCTTTCCAAATCTGTTTACGGGACTGCCTTCTTTCGGGGAAGATTTAAAGAGTCAGGATCGCTCAGACCGGTACAAATGTTTTGCTGTTTGAGAAACATGTTTGTTTAAATGGTCTTCAGTCTTTTGCTGTAAACTCGTGTTTTTCGTTTTTCAGGAACCAGACTAATAATGAAAAAAGAGGCAGAAAGAGGAAAACACAGGCTGAACAGCCCGAATCCTACAACAAGGTGAGTTGAACTTGTAAGATTAATTTATGTAATCTGTCTTAAATCAGCTTCTACCTGAAGAAATTCAGGTGTTTGTAAGTAAGAAGTTTAATATTGTCTATAAATCTACTGTGGAAAATTCAGTCTGCTTTGTGGCAATCTATTGGTGCAGCAGCATTGAACCAGAGACTTAAAGAAACTGAACAAACAAGGCTGGCTCTGTGCTGGTGACAACTCTGGAAAGCTACCCTGGAGCTGATTATGCCAGTGGTTCTCAAACTTATTATTATTTATTATTATTTACCAGGCCTTTCTTTGGAGGAGGAAAAATGATCAGGCTCTCCTGCCCATACAACACAGAAAAAACTTACAAATGATAGCTGATGGACCAATGTGGAAACAAAATGTCACTAAAATTGTTTGACAAATTACTTAGGACAGTGGTTCCCAACCTGGGGTCCGGAACCCCCCAAAGAGCACAGGGGGTTTCTGAGGCTTTGACCATTAGAGCCATTGTAATTAATGTCTGCAAATTGTCCCTATTTTAAGGGGGGGGGGAGTAATGCTGTATATTGTTCGTTTAACTTTGGCTTTATCAAAGGACAGGACTCAACTTGAATACATTTATGGTGAGAATCTCACTTTTGAAAGCCTAAAACCAGCCTGGTTTGAGCACAGGGTGGAGCAGGGGGTCCTTGGCATTTTAGTATATACATGAACAGGGTCCCTGAGGAAAAAAGGTTGGGAACCACTGACTTAAGAGACAATTGAAACGAGCCGTCTGTTAAATGAATGAAAGAATAAATAAATCAGGGCTTATGTTGCTTATCACTGTACTAAAAAGGTTGGTAAGTACGACATAGAAAGTGTTGGTATTTTTTTTGTAAAGAAAGCGCTGTATCTGCAAGGTTGTCTGACTCATAGTTGGAGAGGTAATGCATTTAGCTTTCCAAATTTGTCACTGAGATGGGCCAGTTTGTTTTAAACTGCTCGTCATCAAACTTGACTGCAGCTTTATACATGCATTCCTCTTCCTGAGACACCTGGATTTCCTCACGTAGCTCAAACACACCTGACAACACCTCACCTACACCTCACTTATCCAGCGTCACTTTTTGCTCCTCTTTACTCAAAGTTCAGAGATGTCAGGGGTCTTCTTTTGATTAAATTCATTGTGATAGCTTATTCCTAACATAATTTAGTTCAGGCCTAATGTATCTTTTTTGGTGCATTTCCTGCTTGCATCAGTCATCAAGTTTCGTCTTAAAACCTCAGGTTGCTTACTGATGTAGTGCCCTACATATGTCTTTAATTTGCTGGGCTTTCTACTGCATGCTGACATGTTTCAGACATAACACACAGACTGTAAATCCAAGAGCAAGCTTTCCATCTTCTTTTCATCTTGCCACTCGTTTTTTCACATAAGTCTTAAGTTTCTCACTCTCCATTGCTCCATCTCTTTCTCTCTCTGCCTGGTCACCATGGAAACATGTTGGGTTTTTTTGTTTGTAACTTAAAATACTTAAAATTCTAATACATGGCACAAGCTTCCAGATGTCTTTTGGATTTATTATCTATCCTGTTTTTCTTTTCACAGAGTAGATGTTGCCAGCCGAAGGCTAACACAGCATTTGATGCTTCCAAAGACCGTAACACTCAAGCCAAATTTTACCAAAAGCATGACAGCGAAAGCAAGCGCAGACTTGAAAGTCGAACTAAGGAAATGATAAATGACCACGTCCATAAATCCGGCGGCAATAACAGACTTCACAAAGGTCAGAAAAATCAAACAAAAAACACCTCAAGTGTGAACAAGCAACAGCATCAGGGAAAGAGGAGAGAGAAAAACCAGCAGCAGCACAAAAACAAAGGGAGACCTGATTATAAAGACCGAAGACCGATGTCAAGAAAAGATGGGGGAACCAGGAGAGACATCAGGAAGGTAAGTGAGACCTGACTGTTGCTTTCAAGAGGCAAAAATCATAATCATTTAAAAAAAAAAAAAAATTGCAATCTCGAATTTCTTTGTTCTGCTCATCTTCTCAGGATAATCAGGTGAAAACACGATTCATGTCTGACGAGTTCAAGGAGCAGAATGGCGTAATGGTGGACGGACAGTTACTTTGTCGACATTTCATTTGGGGACGATGCATCAAGGCAGGTTACGCCAGAACTTACGAGTTCACTTTATTTACAAGTTTTTTTTCTTTCATAATGCAGAGTCCTTACCTTATTTTATCTTTCCCTTCCTGTACGCAGGCTGAGGACTGCCAGCTAAAGCACCTTCAGCCGTACAACGATATGATCAAAGAAATCTGCAAATTTTACATCCAAGGATTCTGCACAAAAGGGGAAAGCTGTCCATACATGCACAATATCCTTTAACTCAACTGCATTAATCTGTGTATTAGAAAACTTTTTCATTACTAATTATTAGAATCTACCGGCTGTTTGATATAAAATATTTCCTTTACTGGCACGCACAGTCATTTCCCTGCAAGTTCTTTCATAGAAAAGGAAAATGTACTCAAGACATAAATTGCAAGTTTTCCCATGAGCCGCTTAACAAAGTCACAGAGCGACTGTTAAATGAGGTGTGTATGGTACATAGCAGAAGTCTTGGAAAGTCCCTTATTTTTTCATATGTTGCTTCCAAGCAGCCAGACTTTCTTGCAGTCTTGGTTGTCTTGTAATGTGCTTAAATGTTTTTGTTTTTTATTTTATCAAATACTTTATGACGAATGGGGAATTAGCCACTGCATTTTACCCATCTGTATATTTACCAGAGATCAGATGCCTACCATATTTTGGCACCTGGAAAGCAGCTGGGGGCATTAAAGTCTTTGCTCAGGGGCCCAGAGTGGCTCACCTCTGTTGTCAGACTGGGTCCTCCAGCCACCTCCCTAACCACTATACTACCACTCCCTGCTTTTTCTATGATCCTGCAGGAAAAGTACCAAATACAAAGATGAGTGAGCCAGCTCCAAAGAGAGATAAAGAAACTTAAATTAGCAGATGATTGAGCAAGTTAGCAAGTAATGTGTTGACCTGATGAAGGCCTATATATACAGTGGAAAACTCACATAGTGTCATACAGCTTATAAAATGGGTGCGGTTGTTTAAAAAATTTAATTCGGATAAAAGCTATCCGGATTTGAGAATCCATTTTTTGGGGACGGTGGATCACGGAATCCGGCTACTTTTACCCCAATTGTTCAAAACTAAATAGGATTGGATCATCCCGATCCAAAATCCCGTGTTTCAGGATTACGAAATCCGGATTTCCAGCTTTGCGAGTGGAACAACCGGGAGCATGTAACATAATACATGCATGTATTGTCCTGCATAAAATTGCGACCAGGTGGAATCTCCCTCTCTGTGACCATGTTTTCAGGACAGCGGATCACAAAATCCGGCTTACTATTTTATTGATTTTATTGTGATTCTTGCTATTTGTTGCTGCCTTTTACTATTTCTTAATATCTGCAATCCTTTTGTTTTATGTAAATCACTTTGAATTGTTCCGTACATGAAATGTGCTGTACAAATAAACTGCCTTGCCGTAATGGCGCACCTGAGCCCCGTGTGGAGGTACAGGTGTTACACCAAAGTATGTGACTGCAGGGGGCGATAGAGAGGTTTTTTTCCTGTATGACTGTCTAAAAGACAAGAGAAGAAGAGCACTTACGTAAACTATGGAAGAATGAAGTAGCCGACTACCTCTGACTTCGTTAAATATTTGATTATCATCTAACTTAAATTTTAGATTCCCATGCATCTGAAGAAATTTGTAAAGCATTTAGCTTTTTTTTTTTTTTAATGGCAAGTTATACATATTTTGAGACAGCACGTCGGCATACATATCAAATACTGCTCAGCTTCAAACATAAATCCCTGTCCTACATTTTCTAGATACCGTACAGTTTAATTTGGGATACTATAGCAATCGCCTCTTTCTGTTGAGTATTAGATGGTAGTCAAATTAATGAAGTCAGCTACTTCACCCTTCCGTTGTTTACGTAAAGGCTCTTCTCCTTTTTAGACGGCCATACAGAAAAAAAACCTCACTATCGCGTCCTGCAGTCACAGATTCTTATGGGTCACAGATTTTGGTATAACACCGGCCCAACCTCTGTCAATGAGGGACAGACGGGACGTGTAGTGAAGAATGTAATCGTTAGTTTAGTTTTTGACAGGTTCTTTTCTGATTATACAGTAATGAATAACAGGAAAATTTAATATTTTATTTATGTTTCTGGTTGGATTTGTTTTGGGGTTTATTTCGCACGGGCATAATGTCATGTTTTTATTTATGCTTTTACTTTGTAGAAGCTTGTAATAAAATGGGTTTTTTATTAAATGCTTTTATAAAGTAACATGGATCTCATCTCGCACATGAAGCTGATATAATTTACCCGATTGTTGGTTTTTTTTTAAACCATGAAGCTTAATGGAGAGTGTCCCACAGCAGGAAAAGTGCACACGTTTTGAAGAACAGTAGTGCAGAGCCAATAGCTGATTCAATTATAAGTAGGATGAGACACCAGCTCAGTCAAAGGTGAAAATTGTACTCTTTAAATTAGTTTAGGGAGTCTGTTAAGTGAAATGTTGAAAAGTTTAACTGGAAAATAAACAACTGTTCCAAGTCAGAGCAACAATGAAATCCAAATGAGAAAAGGTTTAATAAATATTGAGCTAAAGTAGAATGAAGATTCATAAAGTTCCTCTTCAACACTGCAGCTTTGATGCTGTCGCTTTCTGTATGAGGACTGTGAAGCAGAACATCCTAATCTGGTCAATGACATGCTGCCAGTTTTGAGTGGAAGTCATTTTTTTCAGACCTGCCCCCGCTGTTCTCTCATTTTAATAATACCGTTATTTGTAGTATGGACTTCCTCCAGCCAGAGGGAACGCAGATCTAGCGCGATGAGACAGGCTGCTACAATTCTAGCACTGTTGGTGGATTGGAGTAAATGGGCCTGATCAGGATCTTGAGCTAAGATTCCTTTCTCTTTGCATCTTTATCATGACACGCTATGGTTGAAGCTTCCCTCATGTTCACCATAGAGTCCCGTGTTCTTAGCAAAGGACTGGGACAGCAGGACGCTGTGACCCTGTTCATTGAAATAGCGCACAGCCCAGGTATCACGGTCGATGCCTCCACTGGCAAAGCCGTGATAGACCATGTCAAAAAACAGCAGGTTTCTTATCTTCACTGCTTTTTGTTTCACTGCAGGCAATACAACGAGAAAATGACCTATATGAACTTGCAAAAGCCAAAGAGAAGTCGTCAGTGCAGCCAGTGAACTCGGAGGAATCTGAAATTACGGAGGCAAACGGGAACCACGATGAAATCCTGCAACCACTCAGGTACACATACTCAATGTAAAACTCACTCAGAGACGTTGCACAGTTTAGTATGAACTTTCACTTGGTTTTTGTTTTACAGGACCAGCTTTTACCATAGCACAGATGCTGAGAAGGAATCATCAGTACATCAGACAGAAGATCTGGCACATAACAAGGATGCGCATGGATCAGACGCTGCCCAACCTCACAGCCCTCCATCAACTGATTGTACTCAAGTGGAGCAAGTTTTTTACTCTGTAGAAGCTGTGCTAGGACATCAACAGTCTAGACTTTTCCCAAGTTTCTTTACAACTCCTGGAAGTGAAGAAACCAAATCTATGTCTGCAGTCCCAGAGGAAGCTTTTGATTCTACTTTAGGCTCTGTAAACCAAACCGAAGTTCCCTACTCTGTTGATGCTGTTCTCAGGTCTTATAAACCAATCAGCCAAACATCTTCTCCTCCAAGGGCACAAGCTGTTTCCTGTACCCCGAAACTTAGCTTACAAAATCCAAATAAGAAGGTATCGCTGAATATCATGAGTAAAGCTGACTTACCCAAGCAAAAAACATACCAGAGCTTACCATCCCTCCAAGGCCACCAAAGTCTGATTTCAAAGACCTACCCTGATGTTTCTCTTGCATCTGGGAAGAGCAAGCATAGAGGTGAAGATGCACGACAGTGTCAGAAAGATGCTCAGATCACTTCCCATGAACCCAAACTGGGGTTGTTGAATTCTCCTGTCACAGAAGTAGAGAAGTCAGCATCTAGTCCTCCAAATCACCCTACAGAACTGAAGCCAAACCTTTCTGGTCTAACATCTGACACGGATTCTTTCAGAAAACCTTTTTCTCCCTTATCATGTTTCAAAGAATTTAAAGGTACAGCTGCTGCTCCTGTAGAAACTGTAACTAGCTCTATTATGACGAGACAGTCTTCAAACGCTGCTGTTCATCATTTTGCTGTAAAACAATTCACTGACATCCACCTTAATCCCAAAAGGAGTCGGCCTATCCTCAGACCAAGCACACCAGAGCGTAATTCTGCTAAAATCCCCCCACAGTGTCCTAATAAAATGTCAAAGGATGGTAATTTTTCAGTTGGATGTAATAAAACCCAAGCCAAGATTGTAAAACCAGCATCGGACTCTGTGACAGCTCCAGCTTGTCCTCAAGGCTTTATTACATCTCAACAGCCTGCAGATGTGACAGACAAAACCTCTGCCTCATCCTTCCTCAGCCTTTTTGCAGCGCCTCTTGGTGAGATTCCTGCTTCTTTCCCATGTTTGTCTTCTCAGACGGCTCAGTCCTTGACTGCTTCCTGCAGTCAGCAGTCAGTCAAGGACACCTCATCGAACCTCAAAGAAAGAGGCTCTGGTTTAGAAACATCTGTCCAACTCTTGGCCAGAACTGATGCCAAACAAACTTCTCACAGCTATACATCCTCTAAATTCTCCTGTAAGAAAGAAAACAGTCCTGGAACACAGATAATGAGTCCAGTTTGCAGCTCCATGTCCGATTCTCCCGGTGATCTGCCAATCAGTGAGACTCAGCAGCAGCTGCCTGATGTTGCTTCTCCCAGAGGTGATAAGAGACTTCACATACATGCATGCTTATTCATGCTCCTAAAATACAGCACCTGTTCAAGCTGTGTTCCTCTTGTAGATTCAGCTGCAGAGACGTCGTCGCGTTCAATTCTGAAAACCCTCTTTTTGAGCCTGAAGCCATACCAAGATGAAAAAGAGCATCAGAACGTAGTCTGCTCAGGTAAACTGTTTTATTAATTCTTACTTATTCATAACCAATAAAACACCGCAAGATCTGTAAAGTTTAATTTAATCTGCAACTGTTTGTTGGATTTCAGAGGGTGAAAAGGACAACACGACGCGTGGCTTGTTGAAGCAACAGCAGGAGAGTAGAAGAAAGAATAGACTACAGGAGAGCTCGGACTCTACTGTAAGAAGGACGAGCATTTTTTGTTTAAATAATGCTCTTGATTAGCAAACTGTGCATTGCAAGAGTGTGTGTCAGGATGTGGTTGGTGTTTTCTCAGTGTTTTAACATGCTCGTTCAAACACAAGATCCAGATGATAAACTACTGACAAATGAAGCTTTAAATATTTTGTTTTAGCGAGTTTGATTTATTTGGCTGCAAGTGAAGAGCCGGATACTGAAGCTGATGTGTTGGAGGAAGGAAACTGGTCTAGTGGTGTAAGGATATTTAACAAACTACAGCTGCTGATCAGATAACAGCCTCAGTAAAAAACTTATTTGATTATTTGGGTGGAGGTGGCCTGCTGGTTGTGGAAGAAGAAAGGAATGGGCATCAGAAAAGCTTCTGTCACTGACTGACCTAATGATGACAAGCAATTCTGTGAGGTCCAACAGTGCAGAGTCTTTACACATGGAAACGAAGAGACAGATGGCTTTGTGTATAATGACTTCACTGGAATCAGTGGTTTAGATCAGAACTGTCAGCTTAACTATCAAAATGAATGCGTTTTGTAACTCATCCTGCTTCCTTCCTAATTTATTGTCTTTTCTTTGTTTGTTTCTTTGTTTTTCTGGTCCTCAGACACTGACTTGCCACAAACAGTCCACTGAGAAAGCTAAAGACTCAGCCGAGCACCAACCTTCTTTTCAGACCTCTTTAAAGGCTGCAGGGCCATCAAGCATCAGCCAAAGAGGTTTGACCAAATCTCCAGGGATAATCTCTGGCACACACTCCTTCCCATTTAAAGCAGTGACTACGATGATGAAGCATCACACCCAACCCAAAGTAAATCCCACTTCAAAGGAGGAAGGAAAGATGGCGGCGACCCCTTTCAATGACCTTTTTAAGCCTTTAGATATTTCTGTTTTCTCCTCTGGACATTAACAGCTGGATCTTCATACTTTTGTTTTATGAAAACTGAGGCTAGCAGTCCAAAGTGGCAAATGAATACCTTCCTGTTGTATTTTGTTTTGTTTTTTTAACCAGGTTATAAAAAACACTCATGTTTTAGTTTCATTTGTAACTTAAGTTTCTGCCCCATGATTTTACACATTTTATTCAATCCATTGATTAACTTTTTGTTAACTAATATTTAAGAATTTCTGTTGCTAAAATATGTTGTTTTTTTTATGTCTGTGCAAAATGTATACATACTGTATATATAGAATTATGCTCCAAAGTGTTTGTCACATTTAATCTAATTAGATTACAAACAGTGCTAATCTAGGTTTTGCCACAGAAAGTTAAATGTTTTTCATAATTTTGTTGTTAACGTTGAATATGATGTTTTAAATTAAAATGTCCCCCCCATGGAACAGAAAACATAAGGCCTGGTCTGGGTTATTGTCACACCTAAGTTTTAAGCACATGGCCGAAACCCAGTGGTTGTGAGGTGAGAGGTGGGATCTGCCCCAGACAGGTTGCCAATAAACAGGGAAGGACAAATAACAATGCACAGTCCCCAATGGATAATTTAGATCCTATCAGGGTAAAACCATGTACCTTCCTCCTTAAAAGCACGGGTGCTGAACACCACACCAACTTGCAACATACCTTTACTTTTTAAAATATTTTAATTGTTGATAGAAACAGTACCTGTTCATTTAATAATTTGCTATTTTAAAACAAAGCAATGATTGGCTTTTTCACATAAACCTAATTTTAACTAATTTTACTTTTATCGAAACAACCTGAGCTATCAGCTCCCCACCCTCTTTTTATAACTTTGATAATAATAATAAATAAATAAACCCTCAGATTTATCTATGACCAATTTAATTCAAATGATTTGATTTACTTTTTTCTGAAGATTTTGTGTCCAGTTTGCTTTAAGATAAGATATGTATATATATATATATATGTATGTATGTATATATATATATATATATATATATATATATGTGTGTGTGTGTATGTATATATATATATATATATGTATGTATATATATATATATATATGTATGTATGTATGTATATATTTATGTATGTATGTATG
>JBAMHW010000020.1:2009795-2021167 GCA_037177495.1 Rhadinocentrus ornatus | reverse complement strand
CCCCCCCCCCCCCCCCCCCCCCCCCCCCCCCCCCCCCCCCCCCCCCCCCCCCCCCCCCCCCCCCCCCCCCCCCACAACACACACACTTCCCCCACATTTGGCTGTGTTGCTTATTCCATTAAAGCACGCTTCTTACAGCTCATACCTCGTAGAGCTTTCTTACTAAATATGAAATACAAAGCCAATGGGTTTTTATAAAAAAAAGGATAAACAAACACGTTACAAAAAACTTTTTCTGTTTATTTTATTTCAGTACACCTGATCATTTGAAATGAGTAGTTGCACCCAAAGATACTGATTACTAAAGGTTACTTTTTATTTGCAAATGTTGCTCGTTTTAGTTATATATTACGTTGCTTATAAATGTTTTCATTGAATAAGTGGAGAAAATTATTATTTTTTCTGTCTGAGTTGGAGACATTATTTTGACAGCAAACCATCAGGAAGTACTGTTGTTGACTTTTGCCTCGCGCTCCACGGATCAGCTGGTTTTGGTCACCGACTCGAGGCGCCTCGGTTAGAACAGCAGCGGGTGTTGCTTCACTTCACATCAAGAGGTAAGCTTGTCTTTTTTTTAGTGGCTGGTTTGACCCTCAAACTGGCCCCCCAGGCGCGTGTTTTCGGCTCTCTTCTCCTTGTTGTAAAGTTTGCTCGTGTCGGGGAAGCGCGGGTGCGTAAAAGCGAAATTTGTGGTAATTTGACGTAAAGTTTGCGTGTGATTGATACTGCGGAGGGAACGACTGCGGGGGTGTGAAGACATCCGTCTACTCCGCAGTGGTCAGGCACCGCATCCCGGTGCTGTGAGGGATCACAGCGTGCATATGTGAACCATGTGCGGCAGTAAATATCATGGTAATTCAGCCAGATGATCCGCGGAGCAAAACCCTGTCCTGGAGGGAGGCTTCGTGGAGGAGGAGGAGGATGGGAACAAGTCAGACCTGTACGAGCGGCTGCGTGACGGTTTGTCACTGCGCTTGCTCTTTCCTATTTTACCCCTTGATAATCTGCTGCTGAACCAAACCAAACCACTTCCTCCACATCAGCCTGACCATCACATTGCGTATCCAACCTCCCCATTTACACCACCACCACATCAAGCTTCATAATGCACTACATGAACTGCTTCTCCAGAGTAATGCATTACATTTCTCTTGAGAATAATCTGCTTTTATCAGCTAATTATCTGTTAATTTTGTTTCATTCTTTGTATTAGCTTATTTATCAACAGGCAGTAAAGAGATTATGTAAAATGACTGATTACCATATCCTTAATTTGGATGCCAGGTCTAAAAAGGGGGGGGGACAAAAGCACTTTGGATTCTGTCTTCTCCATCTTGTTCAGGGTCATGAACATCTCCAGAAAGTCCCTGTCATTTGTGTTGCAGCACTTCTGCTCTCCTGCTGCAACACTGAGTTATGGGGTAACATTGTGGCTGTTTTAGGGGTAAAGAGAGGTTGTTGAAACACTGCTGCTGTAGGACATTTGTAGCACGTAAACAGTGAAGACTAACAATGGAAACCTCACTCCTGCTGCTTATGAGGTACAATTGATTTGAGACAGATCTGCTTTGTCACAATGTGTAAATTTTTTTTAATGAGCTAAGTGGAGCCAACCGTTGAGTCCCACAGAGACTCACTAATGGGACTGCATTCACTGAGTAGTACACAGGTACAGTAAGATCCTGAATGTAATGGTTCTTCCAGCAAACACAGTCCACAGCACAGGAGTGCTTAATTGACTTTGTGGGTGTGTGTGTACTTTTGTGACCAGCACACACAAGCTGATAGACTGAAAGCTCAAGGGGTATTGGGTGTGGTGGGTTATTCCAGCCTTTAATCAATATTATAATCAGCAAAATGTCATGACATGGAAAGACTGACAGATACTGTAAGTGAGGTTGAAACACTCCTGGCACATCAAACTGGTGAGGGATGAAATGAACTACAAGCTACATTACTGTTTTAAAGTTGAATATAACAATAAAGAAGATGATGGGAACCATTTAAGCTAATAAAAATATTGTAATTAAACTGAATTTACTGTGCGAAAGTGTTAAAATGCATAAAAATGAGTCACGATTTGTAGTAGCCATATTCATTTTCATGAGGTTGTGTTGCTGATGAGCATAACTTTGCTGCTTAAGGGGGTTAAAAATGGAGAGCCAGTTCTAGTTTCTCATATAAACGTGATGTGACAGTGCCACTCAGGGCTAAAGAGATTATCATGCAGCCTAAAATGTCACAGGCTCGGTACACCAACATGTCGAGTTGATTTAACTCTCAGTGATGTGATGATTAATTTGATCAATTTGTAAAGAAGATTCAGTTACACATCCTGCATTTGTTTTCTAAATAAACAAGCACAATAAAGTGTGTTTTAGTTCCTAAATTAAATGTGTGTTTGCAGTCTGGAGACTCAGCTGCCAGAGGCATAGGATTGTATTGAATCCATTTTTCTGCCATGAGCAAACTTTTAAAGAGGTAGGGACTTGACTTGAGCTGGGGCGTCAACATGCTGCTGTGTTTTCATACTAAAGCAGCAGGTTAGGGATGCAATTTTACATTTTGACTGTTCATTTTTATATTTAATAAAAAGAAAAAAAAGTCATTTTAATTTTCCATCACAACAGGCTGGTTAGTGGGTTTATTTCAGCGCTATGGTTTGAAATGAAAATAGTTAGTAGAACAAATTTGAATCAGAAAAAGTGGGAAATTAAGTCACAGAGTTTCAGGATTTTGCTGTTTTGAAACCTTTACATTTAGAGTTCTGCATTTCAGCCTTTTTGGATGCAAGGGATCATCTTTGGACAAGAACGTGGAGATAAATAATGAAAGCTCTGCCACTAAACTGATCAGAAGGAATAAACCCAACTTATAAATCCATGCTAAAATAAATAAATAAATAAATAAAAATTGTGAAAAAAATTGTTGAATTAGTATTTCATGAATGAAGTTGATGTTTTTTTTTTATTTTTTTAAATTTCATTTGAAGTCTATTTGAACCAGAGATGTTTTGAAGGCAGCATCCAGCAGCCATCAAGTTATATCCAACTTTAAATGAAAATGTCCATGTTTTGCTTCCAGCTGAGGGACATTGTTGTAACCATGGTAACAACTGAAGACAGAATTGTCAAACGTTGCTTTGTTTCTGACATTCCCTTGGAGCAAATTACCCTGCTGAGGCTAATGTCATTTTAAGTTCACACATGCAGTATTAGTTCTCCAGTAGCCCTTAGTGGACCAAAAAAACCAACAACTGTTTCTTATTTCTTTAGTCTGCAGGACGGACTTGAAAGTCTTGATCCATGCAAGTCATGAATAACCAGCTTCAGCTTTCACCATTAAAATGATATCTTATGGCCCACTAGACATGCATGGTGGTGTATTTCTTTGTTTAATATTTTTTAAATTGCTGCTAAATATGTAAGAGAACTGGGATTGTAAGAAAAATAATTGATACAAGGTATCCCAGACCCTGTGGATAAAAAAAAAAAGAAAAGGTAAAAATAGTTAGTTCTTGTAGGCTGTTTTGGCCTGACCAATTTTCTATTATAAAGGAAAATAAAAAAAATGTAAGATAAAAAAAAGATGAATAGATAAGTGGGAAAAGAAAACAAAAACACATGATTTAAAACATATAAATAAAGCAATCAGTTAAAAAGATCAAAAAGGAGGAACTGATATCACTGATATTTTCTGTTCAACATCGAGTCCTTTCAGACTATTTAAATCATGAATCAAGTGGATATTTTTTGTTGTATTTCAGTGAACTGAGCTTGCTCTATACCTCATTGTGGTAACTGGAGTTGCTGTGGGAGTGTAAGCCAAATGCCAAACATTTTTTAGTAAGTTGAGATTACAAACAGTTTGTTGTGCCACTGGATTGACTGTCAAAACATATTTAAACTGAGTCACGTTTTTTAGGTCAGGAGGTTCAGATCATCTGATTAAAAGGACAAAAGGATTCTGCCATAGTGTGACCCTACAATAATCAGACGTTGATTGATGTGTTGCTTGACATGACGCATATGATAGATTTTCCCAGTGCAAGTAAGAGGAAGTGTGTTGCAAACTGGTAGTCATACACTCTTTTAACTGTAACTGTATCCGATGTTACCATTAAACATTATTATGAGACAATCGGACCGCCGGCACAAATATTTAAAAACACGTTCACTTTACAGAACAAGTGCTGAGATTAGCATTTTATAAAATACCTAGAGCCTCGAGCTGCTGTTGGTTTGAAAACTCCAAAAATGCTTTAAAACCTCAGAAAACATCGGGAATGGAGAAAATAAATAGTTTAGTCAACTTCAACTAAATTCAGCTGTATTTTATCGCGCCGATTCAAGACAAGTGGTAAAAAGTAGGGCTGTCAAAAATAATGCGTTAACAGGGGGAAACTAATTTATGTAATTATAGCATTAATATTTTTAATTGCGTAAATTTTTTAACGCAGTTGTGTTGAATGACAAGCCCCACGACGGGACATGGAGAGGCAAAATGGTAAATACTTTTCCTGTTTTCTTTTTTAAACTTGCTCTGCACCAGCATGTCTGCTCTAGTGGATCTTTGGTCGTCTCTATTTGTGCAGCAGCTGCTTCCTCCCTCCTCCTCCAATGTTACATAAATCATGACAGCTGATCAACTTTTCTCTCTTGTTGCGTTTGTTTATCGTTCTGCTGAAAACAAGGAAACGAGCGGTTCACGATTCACAGCATCAAATATTCACCTCAAGGAACCTACTCTAAAACAGTAGTTTGCTGGTGGTAGACCGGGTTTATACTTCAGCCATGCAGGGGCGGGGCTAGAAAAGTTCTGATGGGGGGCCAGGCAGGAGTAATAACCAGAAAACAGGGGACACAAATAAGACCTTTTTTTAGGTCTAGATTTAATGAAATATTGAACTGATTATTACAACCAAAGTGATTATCTAAAGTAAAAAAGTGAAGAAAAACAGCCAATGATTTATTTTATCAGCAGGTGATTACTTTGGGTGATGCTGCTGTAGGATTTTATCACTGCTGCACAAACACTTACACCTGAATGATAAAAGGAAAACATGTTTTTATCCAGATCATCAGTTTTATCAGATTCTTCATCAATGTTGGCTGTTTAACTTCAGTCGTCACATCTGTTGGTTTTATGATTTTTTTAAAGAAATTATCACCATGGAGACGGTTGGTGAGATGATGAAAATAGAATTCTAAATTATGATCTAGAACATGGTAGAGATGATTTAGAACATTTAGAAATACATTACATGCTGCATTTACTGACCATTGGACATCTCATGTTTACCCAAGAGAAGGTCAGTTAATAATTAATATTTGTAACATTGGCTCTTCCTGTTATTACAAAACAGTAAAAATGGTGAATAATTATTATTAGTTTGTAAGCTGTGAATAGTCAGGATAAATTTGTAAGCTGTGATTAATCTGATTAAAAATTTTAATAATTTGACAGCCCTAATAAAAAGTTATTGTCCAGCTAAGAAGAGACAACAGATTTAATCAAATTTTCTCTTTGGTTCTAGTCCTCTGTCCTGAGCATGCATAGGGTACTGGGCAACAGTGGGAAAAGCCTTTGACAGGAGGGAAAATGTCTGGCATAACCAGACTCTGGACATGCGGCCGTCTGCCTCCATAGGTTGGAATTAGAGAGGACAGGAAACCGGGGTCAACAAGCACCATGAATCTAAACCAGGGAGGATGTCTGTGTCCAGATAACTGAAGTCTCTGCCTCCCATTCTGTTTTTAGAGGTATAACCCAGAAGTTTGACAGCAAAGTGCTCTGTTGCAAAAATGTTGTAATACAATCTTAACAATTATTTGAATAGTTGTCAATTTATGTATCTATTAAATTTTAAACTACAAAATAAAACTACAGATTAGAGTTTGGACCTTCTGTCTCATCCTCAGCATGTTAAACTTGGTAGTAAGCTGTCTGACTATTTTAACAAATACAGGAGTTCCACAGGGTACAGTTTTATCCCCTCTTTTATTTTTACTTTACAACACCGATTACAGGGCCAGTCAGTCATCCTGTGTGTTGCAAAAGTACTTTTGGGTATTCTGACCAGAGGTGATGACTGTGCTTAAAAAGAAGTGTGAAATGTTTTAGCAGCTGGTGTGATGCAAACTTTTTAAAAATGAATGCATAGACGACACAAGAAGTAATTGATTTCAGGAGGAAGAAAGAGAATTAGTCAATTTGCATTAATGGTCAACAAAATGAGGTTGTTGAATCCTACAAGTACCTTGGTGTCCTGCTGGATGATAAATTACATTTAATAATATAAAGGACACAAGTGGTTTTCAAGAAGGCTCAGACTAGGCTCTTTTTTTTGAGAAAAGGAAAGAAGAACATACATACAGCCTTGCTTTTTTCCCTTAAAATAGGGACAATTTGTGGACATTAATCACATTGGCTCTAAAGTTCAAAACCTCAGGGACCCCCTGGTCTTTTTTGGGTCCCAGACCCCAGGTTGGGAACCACTGATAAAGAGTATGCTCTGCTCTGTGAGACTCAGTTTGACTTCCTTTTTGTTTTGGGAAAATCACCTGACAGAAAGCATTTTATTCCTGTAAAAAATGCAGAATATTCTAATTATAGGATAGAGAATGACAAAGGAAACTCCTTGTGTAGTATTTGCTTTGACAATCAGCTAAAATAATATACGAACAGCTGCTCTGCATTAACTGAGTACACAGTTTAATTTATTTTTCCTTAGTTTCAGGTTCTAGAAACGTATTTATTTCCTTTTTTTGTGATTTTTATTGCTAAAATAAGGATGATATCATGAGATGAAATGTCACAAACCTGTATATTCCCTTTTTACTTGATAGGTCTTAGTATTTGTAAATGATGTAATAGCTAAAGATGAACACAGGATGGCATTGTCATCATTTCTAAACTCTAATCGATGCAGAGAAATATTTCTCCTGTAAACTTTTTTATCTTGATATCTGCAAGTTTTTGGTAGCTGTTAAGTTGCAGCATGAGATTTGAATTTTTTTGTATTTTTCTGAATCTTCCTGTAGAAGTAGCACAATAATACCCCCGCATTGTAGGATGATGACATGTTCACTTTGGAGAAAAATTATGTAACTGGTTCATTGTTTCACACTGTTAAGAGGCTTCTATTTCCAACAAACAAATTTACTTTATGTGCACAGAATAAAAAGGTAAAGGCAGATTTACTTAGATTTCTAAGTACCAGTTACCATTTTAATCTCATTAATTGCAACATGGGATTTTCTGTTACAAGATATTTTAGCTTAACATAAATCCTCTAATATAAAAAAGTGTTGTACCAAATAACTGACTAGTTAAGTATCCATGGTTTGAGCTCTGTAAAATGAGACGGGAATTATCATTGCGTTGTCAGTCAAGAGTGACTGTAGATCTCTGTAATGAGCTGTCTCACAAAGACAAGTCAATAGACTGTGTTGATCTGAAGAAGGAAATAACAGGATGTAATTCAGAATTTCTTCTGCTTTTTCTGATACTACAATGCACTTGGATATACACTTTAATATAGCATATTTCAATGATTTGTAATCCTTTATAAATCTGCTCATATGTTGTCTTTAATCATCTCAAGGGAGGCTCTTAGCAGACTGAGCTGTGAGTTTTCCAAGATGGAAATTTCACATGGTTGTGAAATACTTTTTCCTGTGCTCTGCAAATTCTCCAACCTGCAGCTCATGAGAATATTCTGGGAGAAGTGTTTTTACCATCAACCTGCATGCAAACTTACTGTACATTAACCAATGTTTCTTGGGAAAAAAAAGGCAAAAATATTGAAGGGCAGGTAATCTCTTCTGGCTACTCCGTAGAAATGCTCAAAAAGTGTTATAATAATGTTTACTTGGTTTAGTTAATCATTCATTCAACCATGTTGAATGAATGATTTAAAATCAACCAAAGTTTGAGGCTGATTGAAGAAAACTTGTGCTGCTCTGCTAGCTAGGCTAGTTAGCGTGATTATTTTCCCTCCAATAAAATAGATTTAACTTTGGTATAATTAAGATTTTGTAACAATAAATATTTCTTATACCACGACATAAAAACAGATCAGTCTTAATTATCTATAAAATAGGATTGACTCACAGTAGTTTTAACTCTTCTATGCAGTCAATACAATTTATTAGCTCTGAGTCACAATTCTCGTACGTTTTTATTACCTTTATTCTCCTAAAAGAATCATTATTCCTTCATTTTTGTGCTGAGGATTCAGACAACCAGATTCTGTGCTTGATTTATTATAAATTTAAGCAGTACTTTGGAATTGATTGATAATGAAGAGAAATCAATGCCTCATTTTGAACTGAATGCTAATTTCATGATGCTAATATACACCTATCATTGCTCAGTGTATTTACTGTTTGAGAACTTTATTTGGGGTTTTAAAATTTGTTTAACATGCTGTTTTGGTTATTTAAAGCGCTAGCATAAATTCCGCTTTCCTTTAAAATGGTTACCTAGGAATTAAAGTTTTATAATTTTTTTAGAGACTGAAATAAGTTTTTAAAAGAACCAATATTTCTCATTCAGTTTGATATTTGATGACATCAACCTGTTTTGAAGCCACTCTACTGAACTTTGACAAATGTTTGCACTGTGAGCTTCCTAATGAAGGCTAATTTGTGATTTATCTTGTATCCTGCCTCTTCTCTGAGCACTTTCCAGCTAGTAAAAGTCTGTCCCATATTGACTCTAGCTCTGTTACTTTCTCACTTTTTTTTCCTAGCTTCCTCCTATAATTGCATTTCTTTCCTGAATGAGCCATGGTGTATTTTTTAAAATAACAGCATGTTGATATTCAGCTGCTGGCGTGTGATGTTGTGCTGCGAAGTGAGGCGTAGCTGTAACATGATGCCCCAGGTTTGAAAATAAAAAGTTGGGAAAGGCAGCCTCTCAGCCTCCAGGGTAATGACAGCTCCAGGAAAATGAACATAATGAACGTCAGTGTGCCATCAAATCGAGTCAGAAGCACAGCTTTAAGTAGGGCTGCAACAATTAGTCGACAATAGAAATAGTCGACAACGAATTTACCGACCATTGTCGGCAAAAAAAACAAACAAACAAACAAACCAAAAAAAAAAACTACAGAGTGAGACATCGTCTTCTTCCCTATCTCTGCACATGTGCAATAAAGTCCGCCATGGGAAAAATATGGCGGCCAACCACGAAAGAAAACGGCAGCAGAGGACGTCAAAAGTCTCAGAAAACTTTACGTTAAACTTACAAAATGAATTAAATACATGTGTCATTTGTAAAGTGGACCTTGTATATCACTGAAGTACGTCTGCAATGCTCGAACACTTAAAGAGGAGGCACGTCGGACCTACATAACAACTTAATGCAAGATTTGAAAGCTGACAGTGAAATAAGAGCTATTTAATGATTATAAGGTACGTTATCCTATTAGTCGACTAGTAGTTTTAATAGTCGGTAACTAATCGAATAATTTATTTCTTAGATTTAAAAAAAAAAAGCTTTGTTTGATGGTTTAATTTGAACATTTTGAAAAACAAATTTTTGCACAAAAATTGAAACGGTTCAGTGATGAATTCATGATATTTTATATTTAGATGGTCAAAGGTCAGAAACTGCCACTTGACTGGCTTGTAGATAAATAAACAACTGTGTTTATGGTGGAAAATCTAGTTCTTGTCACTTCTTTTGAATGTTGTTTACTTCTGAGTGCTATGTTTAGATTTCTGAAGATTTACCTCCTCATACAGGTCAAAGATGCTATTGTTAAACTTTTAACTTTTGCTGATGTTTATCTTACATTTGCATGTGTCAATAATTGAGCTTATTGTAATTCTCACTGTCAGGCTACATCCCAGACAAGTGCCATCCCAGATGATGCTTAGGATCTCTGGTTTAGATGATCAAGTTTAGATTTATCACCATGCATGTGTAGAAAATTATGAAACTAAATTGGATTCAGACCAGACCTCAATCAACATTTTAATAGTTTACTGAATAACACACCCCAGGCTTTCGGAATGCAACACGCACGATGCTCATTACAAGTCAGCGGGTTTTAAATGGCTTTAAAATGGTTTCAGCAGTATTGTAAAGAATGTGTGTGTCTGTGTGTTTTATTAACTCACCAGGATTTTAAAACTGACTACACAAATTAAAAAAGACCCACAGTCACTCTGCGGGACAGATGAGCTGTTTGTGGGTCCAGACTGCTTCGTAAAGGCTAAAATAGAGTTTAGGGTAGGGGTCAGTTTTAGAGTTAGGTTATATTTGGTGTGAGGCATGCTTTAGTTTTGGGGTAAGGAAAGTAATCACAAGCTGTCCCCATAGAGGCAAAGAAACGAATGTGTGTGTTAGAGCGGATGTGGGTGGGAGTCTGAATGCTTTGGCCTTCCTCTGGAACATGAACAATGAATCATGTCAACCTGTTCGTCTGGGGGGGCGGAGCCACTCAGGCCTCCAACTTCACTCACACTTACTTTAAAAAAATTCATACTGGTTTAACCTGTTTGGAAACCAAGTTCATTTATTTAGAAAAATATTTAATCTGTGTCGGCATGAGGCATAATTTTGAAACATAATAAAAGTCTTTAAATAAAAAAAAAAAAATATATATATACAGTTGATATGATTATAGACTTTTTAAAGCGTATGCATAATTGCCTTAAATGTTCTTTAAATATTTTTTTCCACATGCATTTTGGTGTTTTCTTGTTGCATGTACCATGTAAAATACCAGATAAATACAATTTAGTTTTTTTCATGGGTGGGACTCCTCAGCAAATTTGCATGCTCTCTGAGGAACAGATGCAATCTAAAGCCTGTGCAAGCAAGAGAAGTTAGCATGAGCTGCGTGGAAAAGACAGCAGAAGCAAGCCTTACTCAAGCTGTTGTTTCCTTTTTTATTTTTTATTTTATTTTTTTTTACTAAAAAGAGAAAAAATAAAAGGAAACACTGATTTTTAATTCTTTCCACTTTAAATAAAAAAGAATCGTTGCTGTAAATGCCGAGCTTATGAATTGAAATTGCATGGTTGCCCAACAATTTACACCATCCAGGCACTCAGTGCTCTATCTCATGACATGTTGTATTATATAACGTCAGCTAAATGCTCATGTTGAGCATCAATTTATTTACAGGCCTATAAAGAAAATGGATTTTAAACATTTTAAATTTATTTTCTATTATGATAAAGTGATAAAGCTGAAGCTCCCTATAAGCAGCCTGAGCGAGGAGTTCATGGTCTCCCGGTCGAGGGAGCTGCTTCGATACCGGGAGTCCAGTGACCCAAGGGTCGCTCAGGCTGGGATCGAGGTTAGGACGGGACGTAAGTGGAGAGCTTCCGAGGCTGTGGGTGTGGCAGAGTCAA
>JBAMHW010000020.1:1974725-1993892 GCA_037177495.1 Rhadinocentrus ornatus | reverse complement strand
ATGACTGCACCAAGCGACGAGGTGTATAGTGAAAAGAGAAGAGGACCGAGCACTGAGCCCTGAGGCACCCCTGTTGTGCCATCATTATTAATGATGGACACTAAGCAGTTGGTGTGGAGGCTGTGAACAATCTCCTTGTTTACATTAGGAGATTATTTTAAAGTGATGCGTAAAGTATGGATCTACTAAAGCAAGCATAGATGATACAGGTGCATCATAATGAATGGTCATATGAGTCTAGGGGAAATAATTAAAAGTTTGACTAATCCTGGACTCGCGGTGTGCACTGATTGAACATCCAATGAAATGATCTGATGCAGGATGAGAGGCGATGTCTCATTAGGTTGGTGAAGCAGATTGGGATTATTTAATCCAGCTGTGGATACACAGATTTATAGTCTCTAATAATTATGCTACTGAACTAGTGAAACCTTTTACTTCCATTTTAGTTTCCAAGCAGTTAATAGTTTCACATTACCTCACAAGCAAAATGGCTTCTAAGCTGGATTTAAGACTTTAATTTTGCTTTCTTACTGCCTGGTTTTTGAACCTGCATTATGTAATTGGCATCTCTGTATTTTCTCAAGGAGAAGGTTAAGAGCAGGATTTTCTGTTTTATTCATCATGCAGGTTTTCCTTATAAAAGAAAAATGTATTTCATCCATGACATTTTCTTTGCTCTTTTTTTTTACCTATGTTTCCAGTTGAGCCCTGGGCTCCACATCAAGTGTTAGCCATGCTGCGGCAGTCCGAGCCGACCTCCAGCACCCTGCAGCTGGTAGCCAGTGATATGACGGGCATCATGGAGAAGCTGGACACCCGTGAGCTTGACCTTGGCGATGGCGAATATGACACAACAGACGCCAACATCCCTGGTATCTGCACTCAGTGCACACAGCTGCACGTGTGTTTAGATTTTGTATGAGCTGTTTGTAACTGTGTGTATTTTCCCCAGCTGAGGGGCTGTCCTTTACTTGTATTTACCACACGGTGGGTTTCAGAGAGCCTGAGGCCAAAGTCTTTCTGTCTTCTCCGATCACCGCCAAAGTTCTGGAAGTGGAGCGCTTTACCTCGGCTCAGGACCGCTTCAACGTCACCACACAGAGAAGCGTCAACAAGGTGAAAACATACACAGATTATTTATTTATTTATTTATTGTCTTTTCTTTCATTGGTCCTGTATGTCATATCAGCTTTATAGTATCTTATTTTTTTTAGAGGTTATCTGTTCAACTATATTTGGTCAGGAGCTGTGACATTAGTGTTTTTGCACGTTTGCTTTATGATCTCATTTCTATGAACTAGCATAAAGCAGTTTAAAGCTGCTGGCACATTTCTCAATGTTTTTTAGAGGCAAGAAAGCATTTCTTTGAAGATGCATAAAATTTTTCTTGGGAAATCTAATCTTCTAATAAGCAAGCCATCACATCTGATGGAAGCCACAAAAATGTGGTGGTTTCAACTAATTCAAACATACTATTTTTTTCTTGCCTCCAGACAGTGTAAATGAGAGTCAGGTGACGGTGACGATAACTTTCATCCTTGTTTTGGTAATTTTATTAGAGCTTTTTACAATAAAGTGTTGAATGTAACTCACTGGAGCCTCTGCTGTGTGCAGTCTATGCCAGCTGTGTATAAGATAGAGTTAAAACACGGGGATTTTACATGGGTGGTGAAGAGGAAGGAGAAACACTTCATCGAGCTCCACAAAGAGCTGAGGACCTACAAGACCTTCATGAGGCTGCCGCTGCCAACACGCAGGTGAGAGCCCTCTCTTTTTTTGAACAGTTGGTCCTGTGACATCAGATTGTTAACACATCTCTTTGCAGTCACACAATTAAGAGGAAGACGGCAACAATGCACGAGGTGAGGCAGATGCCGAACCTCCCAAGAGGAGGAGGGGAGGAGCTGGGTAGAGAGGAGCAAGTTTCCAGCCGCAGGGTACGTCTCCCACTAGTCATGCCAGTTGTCTTCATCACTTTTGTTTTAGTCATGTGAAAAAATAAGTGCACCCTCTTTTAAGTCTTAAGATTTTATGTAAAATCAGCAAAATAAAGCATGTGGTTATTACCAAGCCTCAGAATGAGATAAGTGCAATAGGAAATGAAAAACAATACGTTACACTGTCAATTTTCATTTAACAAAAACTTTGCCAAAATGGAGAGAAGTGTAAGAACTAATTATACCCTTACTGCTACACAATACCAAAGAGGAAATACACCAGCATTTTGGTTTATTTGTTGTTAAATAGATAATAGTCATGCTGTTGTTCATCTGCGATTTTATTCACTTTATTTTTTCTCAATGACCTTAGAGCTCAGTGAGGGTGCACTTTCTTTGTCCCAGAACCATTTGACATGAATTAATTTGATGTATTTGATTTTGTTTTAGAAACAACTGGAAGATTACCTGAATAAACTGCTAAAAATGCAGATGTACAGGAACTACCATGCTACAGTAAGGATGGCTTTAAACACATCTGCAGGGTAGCCACACATTCTGGAAATTAGAGTCAGGCAGAAGACTTGGATTTTCTTACTCTATACCTCTCTACCTTTTTTTACATGGTTTTTACAACTGGACACACTGCTTTATGATGTACAATGTAAAAAAACAACAACAAAAAAACTAAAAACATGACTGATACACTTTTGTTGTTTTTCAGATGGAGTTCATAGACGCTAGTCAGCTGTCTTTCATCCATGACCTGGGACCAAAAGGACTGTAAGAACATTTAACTCTCCAGAAGCTCTTGTTTATTAGCCATCCATGGGGGTGTTGTAAAAGAATATATTCTTCTTACCAGAAATGCTCTTTTTGCAGTGTTTTCCTGTTGTACCAGTAACTATCTTGTCTTTCAGAGAAGGAATGGTACTGAAGCGTTCTGGTGGCCATCGGATTCCTGGAATAAACTGCTGTGGTCACAGCAAAATGTGTTACCGCTGGTCCAAACGGTCAGTAAACACAGAAAGACAGAATAATTTTTATCTTTTCATTGTAGTAAAACCTTATTGTCTTTAACGTGAGATCTAGAGACACTTTCACTGCTGGAGCAGAAGACGGCAGGATTGTTTGGGGTTTCATTAGTTGTTTTTGTTTCTATGCGAATGATGAAACGTTATTGGCCAGATTTACAAAACTTACAAAAACAAATGCAGCCATCTTATTTCAGTAATGACCAAAGCATTCTGCACAGACGAGCAGAAGTTAGCACGGGGTGCCAAACGATCATACAGTTCTTCTTAATAACAGGTCATGGTTAGTTTCCAGCACAGCTTGTTTCTTGTACAGTAACACGTAAAAATAATTAATTAAAGATAGATCATCAGTACTGGCAGAACAAGCTCACCACTTGTTAACATTTCTTTAGATTACCTTTTTGACCAAGGCCTAGTTCATTAGATAAATTCCTACTTTCACGTCAGTGTTAAAACTATTGTATTCACATAAAGTCTAAATCTTCCTGATTAGTTTTGGGTAGCATGATAATGCGTCCTCCAACCTAGCTTGAAAAAGACCAAAGTGTGTGTGGCAAACATGTTTTTGTTGCTGGAAAATGTCTTACATTTGCTTTGAGTTTGGCTGCTCCGATCATTCAGATTGTGAAACCGAATGGGTCAATCATTGTAGGACAGACGCAGAGAAAGGTGGCTTACAAACCTTTTGTTGGGATAAAAAGCAGCTGAGTGAAAGTATACCAAAGTTTGGAGATATCACTTAATGAAAAGTTTGTAGGTCACTTTACTTCAGTTGGTAAGGGTCCTTCTGTTATATAAATAAACCATAACTGCTTGTTTTACTCCCCAAGATTGTAGTTGCTAAGCATGAAACCAACAACAAAGCATGAGTTGAGCACATTTTAACTTGAGCATATGTTTATGCTTCATTCACTAGAATGTCCCAGCAGTCTTTACGATGAAGATAACATAGGCTAAGCTCTTGCGACAAATTTAGACCATAATAAAGAGCAACAGCTGGTTGCGATTTGTTTACACCAACACGTGTAGCAGTTAATGCTATAAAAATGTCAAAATATGCATTTACATGAGCAGAGGCAATGCAGGATTTGCCAATAAGAGTTTTAATCCCATCTGCTTTCACACATCTACAAAAAAACGTATAGACTTCCAAGCTTTTTGCTTTCATCTGCCTGACCGTGAGGAGGCTCATCGGATGCACCAGATAGTTTGAGATATGGAATTCAACTCGAATGAAATGGTTCTCCAACAGCTTGTTAAGTTCTGCACAAGACTCTAAACGACCTATTAATTTCAGTCAGGTGTGTTGCAGCAGGGAAACATCTAAAACTAGCAGGACACTTGTCCAATAGGTCTGGAGTTAGTGATGCTTGATCAATAGGATAGCAAAAGTTTTTTTTTTTAAGGTATCTAGCACATGAACTCAGATCTAAACAAGGAAAATACTCAGGCAATGCCTTTTATCTTTCTGTAACAACTTTAGCCATTTTGGTTTGATAGACCACCGGTATGTGCGCCTTCAAAGGTCATATGGTTGAATATGAGCACTTTCTACATTTAAACTCCACAGTTCAGGACCATCAACATCACATATGAGAGAGGTGGTTTTTATGTGTGTTTGAATGCAAGTCATCCAGAACTCTGTTCATCACTGTGGGAATCCCAGTAGTCTCCGACACGTGCAAAACTTGGCTTTTAAAAGAAATGCAACACACCATAAATAATCCATCTATCCGAAAAATAACCCCCTCAAAAATGTTTTTTTTACAAATTGTAATTTAGAGCTTACCAAGCAGCCTGGTAAGTTCGTGGCCCCCTAGTTTCTGAAAAAAGTTACAACATAAACCTTCACTGACTTCATGGTGAATGCTTGTGTGTGTGCAGCTGGCTGGTGGTGAAGGACTCGTTCCTGCTGTACATGAAGACAGACTCAGGTGCCATTTCCTTTGTGATGCTTTTCGACAAAGAATTCAGTATAAAGATGGACTCAAAAGACACAGAAACCAAACATGGCCTCCGTGTTGACAGTCTCTCCAGGTCTGTGCACATACAAGAACCCTGAAGCAGTTTTCCTGCTTGTAAATCACAACATCACTGAAAAGTAACGATACAACCGCAGTTCAAAGCTTTATAAATGTCTTGTTTGAGCAGGTCATTGGTGCTGAAGTGCAGCAGCTACAGACATGCCCGCTGGTGGGGCCAGGCTATCGACCACTTCGCCCGGAAACACGGCTCGGTCTTTCTCAAAAACCACCGCTTCGGATCCTTCGCCAGAGAGGAAGAGAACATCCCTGCCAAATGGTAACCACAATGATGTGCTCAAAATCTCAACTGAAGCTGCATTTAAATGCATTTTGTGTTTATGTACCTTAAATCTCTGCTAGATCAATGACACCCATGAGCGCCTTAACTTTTTCAACAATTTCTCAGGAACAATAGTGTGTAACTCTGTGGGGTAAATTGTGATACATAATTTATCATTTACGTGATCTACAGACGTTTTCCAGGCATTAATATCCCATCCAGGAGGTTTACAATCCAGCCACAAAAGTTAGTGTTTATTCAGAGCAGCCACAGACCAACAATTGACAAATAAGTTATATTTCTATCTGGAAAGAGCTAAATAAAGGTCCTCTATAGCTGGATAAAGGCATAGCTGTAGCCTCATAATTGAAAAAAAATAATGTCTATTTTGACAGTGCTTAAAAAGGTTAAACCTCTACATGCATATTTACATAAAAAGAGAACAGGTGGGCCAAAGGTTTAAAGGGTTATAAGGGAATAAGGGTTATAAGGGAAGAGAGTTCTTAAAGGTAGAGATGAGAAGTGAAGACAACACAGTAATAAAGGGCTTTAATACATGCAGCAGTGAGTTCACACAAGAGCAGAATAATTCACTCCACTTTACAGCGTCTTAACAGTTTTATTTAACTATGTGTTAATGTGTTGAAAGAAGACGCTTTAGCTCCCTGCTCTACCTGATGCAGTTTAGATGTCAGTTAAGAAGTCTAGACATGTTTTAGTCCAGTTGGCAGAGTGTGATTGCAGGTTAATGTGTGTGTGTGTGCTTGCATATCTGCGAGGACCAGGGTCAGTTTCCAACCTTTAGCTTAACAAGGTTTGTGGAAAGTGAGCCTAATCCTCCAAAAAAGCTGTCCGACTGTTTCAGTTAAACTGTGTTTTTAGACTTCATTTGTTACTGTTGAGGTCCACTATGTTGGTGAGGGTTCTCACATAAAAGAGAAGATGTGTGTGTGTGTCCCGCTGGAGTAATCCGACACAAAGAGAGGGAAAGTGAGACTCACCTTCTCATCACCTGTCCTCCCGCTGGGCAACATTATACTATCTGTGAGATGAACAATGTGTGTGCACAAGTGTGTGTGTGCCATTAAAAAAAACACAAAGATTTCAATGAAGCTGATGTTTTTCATGTCTATAAAAAGGAAGGGAAAAAAACCTTGTCAAATTCTGAGATGAAACCGCCATGTGGAAGCTGTGGATGCTCCAGGAATAAAGAATTTGAGGGAAGAGGTTCATTAGAGTGACGGAAAAATGTGCATCTTTTCAGTTTAAGGTTTCAGGACATAATACAAAAAACTGTTCTTTAAAATGAGCTAAATACAACCTTACATTCAACAGCTTGTAGAACCTATTGTGGGAGAATTTTTGGTTCAGTTTTGTTTACATTTCTTTATTTCATTGAGGTTTTCAGCATTAGTTCATGAACAGCTCTTTTCAGGTCCCATCACAGCATTTCACTCAGGTTGAAGTCTGAACATCGACTGGATCATTGCAACACCTTAATTCTTCTTTCAACCGTTCTGTTGAAGATTTGTTGCTGTGTTTCGGATCATTGTCCTTTTGTATAATCCAGTTTCAGTCAAGTTTTAGATGACAGACAGATGGTCTCACATTTGACTCTAATGTGAATGAACCCTGAAATACTTCGGTATACATGGTATATATTTTGGAGTTGATGGTTGACTCAGTGACCGCATTATCTAATCAGATGCAAACTTAAGCTGTTTTGTCATGTTCTTTATAGAAAGAAGAGACATTTTCCAGCAACCCTTTCAAACAAGTCTTACTTGATCAGACTTTTTCTAATTGTACTGTCATGAACTTTAATAGTTACCATGCAAACTAAGACAGAGTCTGGGATGTAGCTCTTAGGTTATTTGCAGTTTGTCTGAGAATTGTACCGTCTGACCTTAGGGTTGAAAGTTCTGGGACGTCCTGGGAAGATTGGCATCTGCATTGAATCTTTTCTTATAATCTACTTTGCTGTAGAATGATGGACTCTGAATAGTTTTGAACTGATTAGGAAAGCCTTTGCAGATTGATGAGAGGTTCTAGTTGCCTCTCTAAGATCATTGTTGATGTTTTTTCTCCTTTTCCTCCTCCAGACCAGAAACTGACAAAACATCTGTTTTTATAGAGGCACGTACACAGATGATGATCAGTTAATAAAGTACATTTGTTTAGCATCATCTGGAAGAAGTTAAAGTGGACTTTTTCCCCTACACTTTTGGTTTGTTTTTCTCAAATAATGACACAGTTTGATAAATAATATTTATTTTTTGAGCTCATTACAAATTTTTTGTCTTGATCTGGGAAACCTTGTAATTTTTCAACCAACCTCTCGGCCAGCCTCTGAAATAAGCAATTACCAGCTAAATTCTGGCGTCACAGTGAAACTGACCACAGAAGGAGACCTGTAAGAGAGACAGAACTCCAAAGAAATCAAGAAAGACAAAAACTGAACTTTAGTTTGTCCTTATGAGAAGCAGAGACGATGAGGTAGAGGTTTCCACATAGGAAGTTCCCAGTGTGAAGCATGGAGCTGTGGTGGTGTGGGAAGGCTTTGCTGGAGAGACTGTTGAACAGTCAAAGCAGCATTTCAACTTTAGTAACGCAGCTTCAGTGATCAAGTTATTGATTACTTTGCAGCTTTATTTGCGTTTGTGTTCTCTGCAGGTACGTGAATGGCAAAACATACATGGAAGATGTAGCTGACGCCCTTGAAGAGGCCAAAGAGGAAATCTTCATAACAGACTGGTGGTGAGTTTTAAACTTCTTCTCCCAGTAGCAGAGCTGAACAGAGCAGAAGTGTGTGTGTTTCAGAGTGCAGCGGGTGCACATGGTGGTCACCTCTACAGGAGGTTTTCTGGTCAAACGTATCAGTTACAGTTTGACGCTCAATTGAGTCAGAGGTTCAGACTATTGTTACACTCACACACACACGAATATCAAGGCTACAAACCTGGAGTGTGTATGTCCTTAGGGATGAACAGCATCTGCAGGAAGGAGTAGTCAATTTCTTCTATTGGACAATTTGATATAGATTAAATAAAAGAAAAGAGAATGAGGTAAGAAGAACAAGCTAAAACAAAGAAAATGAGAGCAAAAGAAGAAAAGATATAAAAGCAATTAAGAAAACTGACTAAAGAAATGATGAAAAAAGATGGACATGAAGGGAAGGTAAAGACACAATGACTGGACAGGGAACATGGGCAGAATGAAGAGAGTACACAGAAATGAAGTGACCCTGTGGAGAATAAAACTGAGAGAACAACTCAGGCATGACAGAGTGATGTCATACCTGAAAAATGTACAAGGAGGAGAATTTAATAAAGAAAGAAAAAAACTGAGGAAGGAAAGAAACAATGGAGGAAAAGAGAGTAAGACATGATCATCATTCAGACTGAGTAGTCTTTGTTAGAGGAAACAACCCACACAATTAATAAAAATAGAAAAAATAAAATGTGCTCGATGGCTCCGCATTTATGAGTATAGATGGTCAGCTGTACGTATCTGCTGATGGTATTTGTCCCTTAGACAGATAGAGCGGTCTGGTTGTTTACTACAATTGTGTGTAATTAGTGTGATTTCGATCAGGACAGAGAAAGAAGCAGAAGTAAAAAGATGGATTAAAATAGAAAAAACATCTAATTTAGTTTCATCCTGCAGGTTGAGTCCTGAAATCTTCCTGAAGAGGCCAGTTGTTGAAGGAAACAGATGGCGTCTTGACTGCATCTTGAAACGAAAAGCGGTGAGCAGGACATCCTTCTTCTTTTTAGACCCGATGAAGGATTCACTTCTTTTATGAGACATCAGTCTTCATTGTATTCACAGACCCTGAGCTGAATAGCTCGTCCAAAGTTCATCAAGTAATATTACAATAAAAATTTTACTGTTGTCAACAACATGGTCTTGTATCCATCGTACATAGTTGCCATTTTTAAATAATATCTAGAAGATGTGGCGGTTCAGAAAGTATTTTGATTTTGCAGCAACAAGGCGTAAGGATCTTTGTGATGCTGTACAAAGAGGTGGAGTTAGCTCTGGGTATCAACTCAGGATACAGCAAGAGGACACTGCTGCAGCTTCACCCCAACATCAAGGTAAGAATCCCCACGGGAAGTTTCCTGCAGGTTGATCACACTACACCCGTTTCCTGTCTGAACTGTGATGTTATTGGTTATCAGGTGATGCGCCACCCGGACCATGTCTCCTCTGCTGTCTATTTGTGGGCCCATCATGAGAAAACTATCGTCATCGACCAGTCGGTGGCCTTCGTGGGTGGGATTGACTTGGCATACGGACGCTGGGATGATAAGGAACATCGGCTGACGGATGTCGGGAGCGTAACACTTTCTCACTTGGAGCAGGTCACATAGCTGCACACAGCTACACTCACAGATGATCTTGTAATGATTATACAGTTGTTACTTAGTGTGCACATACATTTTTTTTTTATTTGATTCTAGCTCATTTCAAGATTCAGAACATTTGTAAAGCTTTCTCAAATTTGGTAGCAAATTCATCCAACTTAAAGAAGGTAAACTGCCTGAAAATGATCCAAGAGTTCTGGAAATATTCAATAAGCACAAGCACATCAGTGACCAAAAGTTAGTTCAGGAAATCTGATGCATTAGTTATTTTAAAGAGAGACAAAATGTATGTAGATTATAAACAAAGTCACCGCTCTGTGTTGACTGTTCTCAGGGTAGAGCTACATCCTCCAGTGCGCCTGCATCCTCCCTTTCCCAGAGCAATGGGAAGGGTATTTGCACGGTGGCGGACTCTGTGGATCAGCCCAAGCTGAAGGGGAAGATGAGGAGGACCAAGTTCAGCATCAGGAAGAAACTGCAGAAACATGGGCTCGGCCATTTTGACAGCGACAGCGATGCAGAGGAGGAAGAGAGTGAGAAACTCTACTGACTTCACAGTGATTTTACAAGTTGAAAATTTAGTTGTGTGATTATATGGTCATGCCTAATCTCCTGTAATGAGATGTCGAGTAGAAACTTATTTTTGATCGTACGAAAGCATCTTACTAATTTTCTTAAGCATTTAATTTTGATTTTTTAATGTTTTTAGACAATCCACAAATAATTTAACCCTGTTGCTCAATGTTTTCTCATGAATATGCAAAACAGTATGCTGCATGTCGGATTTTATAACTTTATTTCAAATCATAGACATGCTAGAACGTTCCAGAAATTGCTTGTTGTTTCAGTCTGGACTTCAATTATATATCATTATATTGTTTTCTACAGTGAAATTGTGTCCAATCTACAAGAGTTTAGGAGACAAAAGCAGAATTGTCTCACCACTTACCCCCACACTGTTACCAGCTGCCATGCAACACACCAGATTATCTTTGTTCTGTGGGTGCAGATTATATGCTTACGTCATATATGCTTGCCAATCACACATCATGCATTTTGGTATGTAGTTGTAGACATGATCAAGATGATTTGCTGGAGTTCAAACTGAGCATTAGAATAAGGAAGAAAGGGGATTTTCAGGGACTTTGAATGTAGCACTGTTGGTCTGAGTATTTCAGAAACTGCTGGTATACTGGGATTTTCACTTATAACCATCTCCAGGGTTTACAGAGAATGACAACAATGAGAAAAGGCAACAGTAACTCAAATAAGCACTGATTCCACGTCCAGCCTTGAAGCAGATGGGTTACAGCAGCAGAAGACCACACCGGGTGCCTCCTGTCAGCTAAGAAAGGAAAAACATTACCTTGCCTGATGAGTCTCCATTTCAGCTCCACATTCAGATTGTAGGACCTGAATTAGATAGAAACATCATAAACACATGGATGAACATGTTAGATTTGAATTATTTTGATGGAATCAGTTTCCACCATTATTAAATAGAGATGAGAAGTTTTGAATCAGTACGAAGAAGAGTGTACGATACAAAAAGATAATAAAGACCAATGTTTTTTTCAGCTACTTTGGAATAAAGTCAAGAGTCAAAGGCTGAAATATTGTGGTTCATTTAGTTTAGGACTAGAGTTGGTTGGTGTTTGCAGTATAAACAAATGAGATATTTCACACTTCTGTTCCCTGAATCTGGGGAGTAAGAGAAAGATGAGTGCTACCTTGGTGCATGTAACTTTCCATCCTGCAGCAACAGCCTTGATCCGTGTTTTCTGGACGCTCTGTTCAGGTTGGTCTAACAGCATCACCAGCCAACACACTCTGATCCCCAGCAGGCTGGCAGAGCTGAGGGTGGGTGTACCACTCAGTCAGTGTCAGGCCGGTGAGTCAGCCTGCTAGTGTAGAGTCAGGGAGGCCAGTTGCTTCCCATTTTTACACGTGCTTTGGCCTGTCGCGATAAGCAATAAGTCAATTAATTGCACGGTAAGAAAAAATCAGGGCGATAAGTCTGCCGGCCGCGATAATTATCTTTTTTTTTTTTCTATCTTCCTTTACTATAGACTTCTTCTTGTGGAGTGATCTCTCTAGTCTAGTGTCATACTTGACAGCAGCATGCTGCAGCACGAGACCGTGGTGGAGCACCTGTGCGAGCTGGTATGCCGCATTTGTTTTACAGGGGTGCCAACACGCATCGGCCGTAAGACTCGTGCATTGGAGTGGCTTCTCACGCTCTCGTGCTAAACCTCAGATTCTCACTCTGATTCATGTAGGCAGAACACACATGTAGCCTACAACGTCAGTACAAAGCCCCCACTACTGGTCTACCGTAATAACCCCCGTAATGCGCAGGCACATTACACAAATAGAGTCAGCCTATATACTACGTATATGACAAAATACCCATCAAGATCAATGCCGGCTAATCGAGAAGTTCGGGAGGATTCCCAGTGGGCCGCATCACTTTTGGGTCTTTGTCCCGGCAGATGTGGAAAAGCGCCGCGACGCAGCAGCGGTTCATAGATCAGTCTGACACGCAGTGATGAGGGGAGATGTTTCAGCTTTACAAACAGCAACGATGCGCAGTAGTTTTTTTTCTAGTTTTTTATTAATACAACGGTACTAACTGGCAGTTTTGCTGGTTTTTCCTGTCTGAGCCCCTTGTTTAATATTTTTTTATAGATTTTTTGAAGGGCAGTTTTGTTCACAGAACAAAGACTTTATTATCCGTCATACTTCTGTATACGTCTGTTTTATTTATTGTTTTTGTTTTTTTATTTAAAATTTCTACCAGTTGCAGTGTAAAATGTTCTTTAGAAATTAAAGTTTATTGATCTTTAAAAGAGTGTACTTGCATTGTTATGGCATTATCATTATATTAGTTGAAAATGGTCTCAAAATAACAACATTATCGCTTTGCGCAATATTATTGCTTATCGCAATAATTTCTGAGAAAATTTATCACACAGCAAAATTTGGTATCGCGACAGGCCTTGTGTGCTTTGCTGTGGTTTTGATCTTTACCCACCAACCTTTGACTTTCTGTGTCAAAGGTTGATATAAGGTGTTTTCATTCAGTAAGAAATGGTAACATTAATAATTAAATGTTTAATTAAATTAAATTAAATTAAATGTTTATATCAATAAGCAGAATACACCTTTTTTTTTTCTTTTTTGCTTTATTTGGAATCAATTTTGACTAAATACACAGATTGAAAGCACAAAAACTCACAGAAACCTGTAAAATCTATTAAGACACTATTAATATAGGAGCAGTACAGTGTTGCTTTGCAGAAAGAATCTAGGTGTTGTGAAACAACCATTTTGGTTTTTGTTGTCGATAGTAGTTCTGTTTTCGCTGGGAACATTTAATGAGCGCTTCTTTTAAGGTTACAGGCATGATTGTTAATCGTTTACATTTTTAAAAAATCTAATACTTTCTCTCAAGTAGAAATGTCTCCTTTTTTTTTCACTGTTGCTTTATTATTAACTCTATGTTTGAATTTTACTTCTCGTTGACCAAAAACATTTGTTTGTTCAGCATTTAACAAGAATAATAATCCTGTAAGATATGCAAGCTGAGTTTGACCTACATTTTGACTTTCTTTTCTAGAAAGGTTTGCAACACATCAAACTGACACGGTGCCGGAGAGAAGAGACACTGCAGCCTGTAATCACTTAATTAACTTTTAAACAAACTCGTATTTCTCTGCTGGCACAAGCATCCTTCATACTGTAAAGAGATGCTGTAGGTTATTAACTGCAGGACACTGCGGTTTGTTTGCCAGGATCATCTCTGTTTATCCCGCCTGTATGACAGATGGTTGCGTGAGACATTAACCCAAGTCAAACAACCACCAACATGGACAAGTTACACTCTTAACACAAATCAAATTAACACTATCTCTTTTTTGTGTTTTAATTTTGTGTGAATCAATCATTAAGAATTTAATTTCATCAAATAAGTCTGAACAGGTAAGTGTATTCAGTTGAGTTTGCGTGTGTTTGTGATGCTTGTAGCTTTAGTTTATGTGCTGTTGTCCTTCCAGCTGCTGTTTCATGTCTTCAGTAGTGCTGCTGAAGCATTTTCTAAACACCAGCCTTTCACTGTCTGTGTTGGCTTATGTTTTACCACCAACCGCTGTAAACACATTTGACTGTGGTGGGGATGGTTGAGGCCTCTTTCCTCTGGTCGAGTTTAAGATTGGATTTTATTCCACAGAACTAAAAAAATGAACATAACTTATATTCAAAATATTATTTTTTTTACTACAAAAAGTATTTTTGGAAAATTTATTTCTTTTTACAATTCAATTTTTAAGTTGAGTCGACAGAAGGTAAAAAGTCTGCAATATTTCTAAAAACCTAAAAATAAAACAATGTGATTTTTCTGTAAGTACTTAAAGAAATTTTTTTTAATAGATTTTTTAGTTTTGTACTGAAACGTGATCAAGAATCAAGAAAATAAGTCAAATTGCTCTTATTAAAACCCTTTATCCTGACCTGGATGACTGAGATTATACAGATCCTTACCCCATTTCACAGGTACGCCTGCGTTATCTAACCTGTATGTAACATGTAGCATTACCCAATGTAAACAAGTAACCAAGGGAAAGTATTCAAATGTTGTTACGAATTAAGAAATAGGTGTACTTTTACCATAGTTAAAAGTAATAAACAAAAATATCCTATTATATTTGTATTAAAACATCAGAGTGCAACATATAAAGTTTTTAAAAAATGAGTTCATAATAAAACCATTAGGTAAAGCTAAGTTAATTTTAGATAGGTTTTAGTTAGCTAAGACAGTGGATAAACAACTAAATTTCATAGCTAAACCTAACAAGCAATGACAACAGCAAGAAAATAAGGAGTTATGTGAAATAATGGCACCCATAGCTTCATAAGTTTTATTACTGAAAACAAACTTAGCTAACAGAAATTGTTTAACAGGACAGATTAACAGTTGAAACATTTTTTGAAAGTTCTGGATTTTTAACTAAAAATAACTTGCACAGAGGTGATAATAGTCTTTAAACATAATGAATACCTCCTAAAGTTGTAGCTAAAAGTAGTGCATTAATGGTTAAAACAGTAGCTAATAATGACAAGGGGTTGAAATAGTTAGCTTTATATTTACTTTTAGCACTCAGTTGTGTAAACTGTTCAGGTCCGGTAAAAATTATACCTACGATAACCTCCAGAAAGAATTGATACAGTAAATCTAAGAACTTCTAACTTTTACAGCGTTGCCTTGGTGTTAATTAGTTTTATTGATTTACACTAGTGTCAGAAAACACTTAAAACACCAGTTCTTAACTCGGCAACAACAGATTCAGTGTTGTTATTGACAGCTGTGACTAATCAAGTAGTAGTTGGCTCTGAAGTAGTTGAAGTCTTAAAGCTTTATAGCTCAGTTATGTAGCTGTTTTTAAAAATAAATAACAATGTTCTTCACATTTCTCCATAAAATGTTTTCCTCTTTAAAATCAGTTTCTTTGCATCTGTTTAAGAGCCTGGGTGTCTTTTATTTCAGATTAGCCTAAAATGCTGGTGAAGATTTGAGCCTGTCTGATAAAACTGTAAGGAAGTTCAGGAACTATTGCACAGACTGACTGGGGCTAAAACAATTGCCTTTGTTAGCTGATTTAAAAACACTGCTGGACAGCTCAAGAACCAGGGCATAAACTTTAGGTCTGCAGTTTAAGTGGTTGGTTGTAACACTGTAGAGTGCATTGTATTTAGTTTAGTAAGAAGTAATTGGAAGTATTTGTGTGTTTTCAGGAAGCAGTTCTGTGCGAAGTCTAAATACAGGTGTTGGAGAGCTGTTTGGAAACACCCGATTTTGGCACGGGAAAGACTACTGCAACTTTGTGCACAAGGACTGGATTCAATTAGACAAACCTTTTGATGGTAAGAACATTTCTGAGGTGTCTCCGTTAATAAGAACTGTAGTCTTTACCTCAAATCCTTTTTCTGTGGTTTCAGATTTTATAGACAGGCATACAACTCCCAGAATGCCTTGGCATGACATTGCCTCAGTAGTTCATGGGAAGGCAGCTCGGGATGTGGCCAGACACTTCATCCAGCGGTGGAATTTCACCAAGGTCAGAAGTCACAATGATTCTGCCTTTTGTTAAAGACAAAAGATGATCATGTTGATAGGATATAAGGAGTTTAATCCCAGCTTTGGCTTTGTAATTAGATGTTCCAAAGGAGAGTACAAGTTGACCAATTTCATTTTCTTTAATGAAGTTTAGTGTGTAACTTATGGAAAAAGACTTGGAGGCAAAGATCAGTTGATGTAGCTGGGGGAATGTGATTAGGAAAAGAAACTTGACAATATTTTGAAACAAAGTAACTATGAAGAGACCTGACTGACTGGGGACCCAGTGCAACAATCTGGCGAGGAGTGAATGGAGCAAACAGGTATTTATGGAGAGCATGGATAATCAGCTACAGCTGCACCTGCCTCACACACTGGGAAGTGGATCTGAATTAGGCAGACAGGAGATGTGAAAAAAGACAATACTGCTTTGGCACCAGCTGACACCAAGACAGGTTTAGATTTTATGCTGCCACATTAAGTACAATTATTTATCTTCTGCATTAGGTTGAAGGGTTTGCTTTAATTAGGCATTTGCATTAACTGCTGAAAGATATGTGTATTCAGTTATCAGGATTTACTCGCTTTAACCAAAACAAATGAGTTAAAGATGTTGGAATAATTAATTTTATCAGTAGAATTCACAAAGATGGCAACCTTATTATTAAAAGCAGCAAAATAGGGAGGAAACAAATTATTACTGTGGAAAATTATTTTATTTGTGACATAATTGGTAAGATCCTCATTTAAGTTCACTTTGACTTGCTGTGTCATGACTGTACCCTATACTCTTTTAATGTGTCGAACAGCTTGTGAAGCCAAAGTACCGGTCTCTGTCATATCCATGTCTGCTGCCAAAGTCTCACACCACTGCCGGAGAGCAGCGATACCAAGTCCCCAACTGTATCATCACACAAGTTCAGGTCAGTGCACATTTTTTATGTTGTTTTCTGCTGATGATTTTACTTTTGCTTATTTAGTGAGAATTAATTACATTTCATGACATTTGATTTTAAACACAAAATGAAATTTAAATAGATTTTTTTAAATTCCTGGAAACAAATACAATTTTGTACCGATTGTTATCAAATAACGTTTTCACTACACAATCTAAAAGCATTCCTGATTACAATATTATTCTGATATCCACAGTGACTTAAAAACATATTGCTATCAGACTAATTCATAGCTTAGTTTTGTCTTGTTTTCACGTCGGGGAGCCTTATTTTCGGGTGTGCACTGCAACTTTGCAAGTCATGTGCACGTGCAAATTAGTGCACATAGTGTGGCCAAAAATATGGTTAATACCAAAAAACAAACCCTACTACTGTTTGCAGCTTGTTTCATCAGAAACGGAGATGGAAAGTTTTTTTAACAACCATAAAAACAAGCAAATCAGGTGTTTGTTGTTTGGATGCTAACTGCACACAACAAACCAACAATGCTGCTGTCCACAGTGCTGAAGGAAACAGAACGGATCACCTGTGACATTTAGACGATTTATTTAATGAATTAATTAAATTAATAAACACAATGCTGAAAAATGAATGCTATTATTTTAAAGAAACATCAGGAACCTTATTGAAAAATTAAATGTAACCTGAGAGTGGACTATTTTTAAGGCTCCCTCTTAAAGTATCAGCTGAACGTCTTTAGGGGAGCTCCTCTTCCTTTCAGGGGGAGCCGAGCTCCCCTTAGCTCCCCCGTAATTCAAACCCTGGTAGTAGGAACCTTTTGAGACTTCTACCAAAAAAAAGAAAAAGAAAAAAGAAATCCAGACTGCATTCAGTAATTTTTAGTATATTTTATCAGCTGAGACGATAGAAATAGAAAGCCTTTATTATCATTATACAGAGTACAATGAGATAAAAAGCATGAAATAAGATATATTATCAACAAAATATTTGTTTTGTTTTAATAATATCATGGTTGACATCAGCAGTTGTGTGTCATTAATATTCCTATTTATTGTATATTAACTGTCTGAGGAGTATACTATGAGGACTGGTACATAACCACACATGCCTTTGGTTGATATCTCTGGATCAGACTTGAAATGGTTCTTTATTCAGCTTTCTGACATAAAAGCTGTATACCCCATCAGTTTAACCTGTCAAACTGAGGGTTTGTGTTGTGGTAGGGTTCTGTTTCTATTGGAAATGCTGCTTCCCCAGTCGAGAGTGATTCGTTTTTATAAGTATATCCCATTACAAACTACGAGAAATACTTCTCCGTCAAAGTATTTGTTTTTAGCTCTGGTTGAAACGTGTTAATCTGACATGCATCACCGATTTACCACCTATGTTTTTATTACCCAAATTACTTCATCTGGAAACTGACACTGTGTTTGTTTCACGTCATCTTTAACATGGTTTTTAAGCTACTCCTGTCACATTTAAATGGTATGTAGCAGTTCACTCGCCGAGGGTATTTCAGAAAGGAATTAAGTCTCATATTTTCCAGATTATTATAACATGAGAGAGATCACTGTTTAAATCTAAATATTGAGATAAATTGTTCTGTTTAAAGGAAATGAAGTCATTCTTTGACTTTTGCTTCTGTTAATTCAACCCTTTTGTCATTTAAGAGTCCTGACAGACACCCAGATTGTTTGCTTCGGTCCTGTTTCTACCAGCTGATAGAAACGGCTAAACTCAGGGCTGATGTCAAACTTCACAGAATTGGGATGTTCAATTTGCAGTATTAAAGTCTTATCTGAACTGCGAACATGCCTATATCAAACACCTACAGCCACCTTGCTTCAGCAGGATTCCTCAGAATTAGTTTCTGTTGGTTGAAAGTTTGGAGTACACCAAAGTTTTGACTTTTGTTTCTACTTTAGTAGTGGTGTTTGCTTACATGGCCTTAAATTTGTCCTTTTTTGAAGATTTTTTTAGATTTTACTTTCAGATAAAAGCTTATTGCCAGCTGACACTGGTATGAATTTGTTTTCTGTATGAAGAGAAGCTGAGTGCAGTGATGTATTCTGTCTACACCCGGTCTTTCCTCAGGTCCTCCGTTCTGCCTCTGATTGGTCTGCTGGCATCAAATACCACGAAGAGTCCATCCACAATGCTTACGTCCGCACCATCGAAAACAGCCAGCACTTCATCTACATAGAGGTATTTGTCCTTGCAAATGAAAGACCAGCAAGGACATGGTCTAAATGCCTTTTTGGTAGAGATGTGATGTTCATGAACAAATCGATTCTTTTGAACGGCTCTTTTAAATGAACGATGGGAACCGAGTCACAGCTGTGAGCCGTTCATTTGTAAGCCATTCTTTTAATATACAAATTTTCCACACTGCCTTTATCACATTTGTGACATGGAAATGGAAATGGACTTGTACTTATATAGCGCTTTTCCAGTCAGCTTGACCGCTCAAAGCGCTTTACACTACTT